>CM034152.1:17697480-18279573 GCA_019776745.2 Taxus chinensis
TACCTTCAGGTATATTGATGAATCCATCTATAAATAACCCGAAACCATCCTTATAATAACCAATTCTTTAGGTTCTCTTTGAGTCTCTTATTCCTCTTCACATTTCTTAAATAAACAAGATAAACAAAACTTTGTTGCTTGACTTATTAGTTGCATTAGTAATCTGCATAAGTTTTTACTTGTTTATTTCATGCCCATTGTTACTCGTTCCCAAGCCAAAAAAAGGGAACAATCAACCTCCTCCAACCTATTGGTGCCCAAATTTAATCTCCTTCAGAGACCGAGCAACATCATTGGTTTGACAGGACACTCAGAGGTAGATAGAAAATCATATATGTCATTTTGTAGCTAGGGAAGCAATCTATCTGACTTGTTAGCACTCAGGCTTTGAAGGGAGTGGGTAGCACATGCAAAAGGATGTGATATTGATCCTAACTATTTTAGGTTGTGCCTTTCAACCAAGGTAAGAGAACCTATTTTGTAACCTCTATTATTTGAAAGGAGATACAGGTACCTTTCTTTTGCATAAATTTTATAGAGAAGGCCTTGGGAAAAATATGATCAACACACCAAATTTGACTCTCACGAGTTGTCACTTCCAGATTATGGAGATATTCTCACAAGCAAGGCAAAGGTTACTAAAGACATTTGAGACCCTGATTATTTCTACATGTTTTGGTAAGAGAGATTATGCATTTGTGTACACACATGACAAACAGGGGTACTATGGGTAGGATTGGTTGTTGTTAAATGAATTTTTGTGGGAGGGGAGACAAGATGGACTTGACTCACGAGATCCTTGAGAGCTTATGCAAAATGGAAAGATTCAATCAACAAAATGCCACAAAAAGTTAAATTGTTTCCTCAACTAGAATATGTGCTTCAATGGAGGCCCAGATCAGCACTCTTTCACACAACCTGTGGGATTCTGTCATGAAGGCTCAAGTTAGAGGACCCAATAAAGCACCAAGATTTAAACCAAGTCACGCCTAAGGTACACCCAGAGGCTTACATATAATCTCTATCAACAAAATGAAAGAAAAGTGATTTTAAACCATTTATCCCATTCCCAAATGAAGGCTCTTCTGAGAAATGAAATGGTAGATGCCACTAAACTATCACAAGGACTGATACTTGTGTGATTGGACTATATTTTGGTACAATATTGCAATAGAAACAAGAAAAACTACCCGTATGCATTCAGAGATGAAATAAATACACTTTACTCAAGATTGACACAGAATAACTCAAAGTTTGATCAAATTTATCAGCAAGGGAAAGTTTCCAGAACAATCTCAAAGCTTTTCAATGGCTGTACACTTGCAACCACCTTGACACGATCAAATTTGATACAAAGAGAGATATACATGCTTCTCTAGATGGCTTCTCAAAATGGATGGGCTCTGTCAAGCTTTTTCTACTAGAGAGAATCATTCTTGATCTTTCCAAAAACTCCCAACAATTTTCATGATGAATTCGTGCCATTTATAACATTTCCAACAGAGCCCCTTCCTCCCAAAAGACAAAAACTTTAAATGCACCAGTGCTTGCCATGATTCTTTCGTGATTCACAGAATCAGATTTGTAAAAGTCTTCAGGTGCTTGAGGGAAAATATCTTTGATTTCTTCCCGCATTCAACTCTTTTCTCGAGAAAAACATGCCTCCATCCATTCACAAACCACTTCCACCCCATATCAATCAAATATGGCCCCTTGCGTGCTCAAGAGAAGAAAAATGGAAAACCAGATCGGGCTTGAGAGTCAGACCATTTTAATGGTGAAAGATGTCTCCAGATCTCTCCCACCAAACTCTAGATATCAAAATTAACTCGCTCCTCTGTTTGGCATGTAGAAAATAGCAAGAAATCATGAAGACTTCGCACTCCCAGGAGTTTTTTATGTGGGGAAAAGAGAAAATGAGGGGGGGGATTAAAATCATTGCAAAACAACTATTTATGACAAAGACTTACATCAGTTATCTCCATTGATCTTATGATTTTAGAGAAATGTGGGCCGGTCCACGAGACTTACATGGAAGATAGCACTACAAAAAAAATTTGGGCCCCTTAAACATGGCTCATTGGGGCACCTTCCTCCTTGACCTTTTCTGAACCCTTTTATGGTCTCTGGAAGTTGCGCCAAAAATGGAGAAAAATATTTCTTAGAACCTTTTTGCGTTGACGTGGAAGATGCAAAAACAGGCCAGGGGCTTCCACCTCCTGCTTTTGAAAAATGGAAAAATTTCCCATTTTTCTCCGCATCTCCACTTCTGACACGTGTCCTGAGGTGGGCCCCAAAAGGAACTGAGGAAAAATTCTGCCATTTGACTCTCTTTTGGAAAAAAGGAAAATTTTCCAAGTTTCCCCCGCAGCTCTGCCCTTGAGAAATAATTTTCACAGTCCCTAATGTGGGTCCCAGCGGAACCTATGCTTCCCCTTTTATGCCTTTTAACCTTTTCCCTCAAAGGGAAAATTTTTCCAATTTTCCTCCGAAAGCCCGCACCTCTGCCGTTGACCTGGGAAAAACATTGACTATTTCCCATCGGTCTTTGTGGGCCATTTTTGACTATTTTAACCTTTATGAGGCAAAGAGGCAAAAAGTTTAAGTTTCCTCTGATGGTCCACTTCCCCGCCCCTTATGAATTTTCAAATTTCCACGTGTCACAATGGTGCACCTTGAGGTGGCCCCAAAAATTTGATACCTTGAACGAGCGTGGGATCGCCATGTGTCCTACTCCAGAAAAAATTTTTTGAAGGCTTGAAGCTTTGCGGAGGGCACCGCGTGTCAAGCTCTCGAGGAAGTCTTCCTTGGTCATTGAAAAGTCCAAGAAAATATGCAAAGTGAGTGGAATGTCCCACGTGTCCTCATGGCACTTCTTCTTAGATGGCACCCAAGTTGAAGACCCTAAATGAGTGTGGGCTCACCATGTGTCCCTGTTCCACCAAACTGTTTCCATCTGCATAAAATTTGTCTAAGTTGAGCGGAAGCCTCCCGGGCTACTCCCAAGCCCAAAAGCAGAAGCATCGTTCCTCCACGTGTCTCTTTCGAAACCTTTTAAAAAATTTTGAAGTATGAAACCCAATGGAATCCTCCATGTGTCTCTTTCCTCCAACCCTCCAGTGTCCTCCTTGTGCTACTTCAAAGCCAAACCAAAAATTTGATTCTCAAACGAGTGTCATTCCTCCACGTGGACACATTTTAAAAATGAAGGCTTTTCATGGAATTTTTGAAGTATTAAGCTGATCCGCATCCAACCAAGAGGTGCCACATTTCCCTGTCGACTGAATGATGTAAATTTGACCAGGAGAAACACCCGTCAAACCGTAAAACACAAAGAAATGTCCATTCGAGCCAGAAAATGAGGTTTTCTTCAAGGACAGAGAATTTAGACTGTTGCAAGGCTCAAACATGATCCTTAGGGACACATAAACTCATTTCTCCTCGAGTACCTAGGGAAACAATGGCAAGAACAACAAATTCTAACTATGGAGAATGGAGAAAATGGGAACACGCGAGTTTTGAAGGGATAGAGCACGGGAGACCCAAAATACAGAGCTTTTTTAGAGGAACAAAGGAACCATGAGACAAATACAGACCCACACATGATCCTCGACCCAGGAGTAGACTAAAAATGGCAATAAGACCGACCAAGCACCATACGGGGAAGGAGAAAATGACAGAGGCCATGAATGAATAATCTTTCAAAGGCACAGATGGGGCGAGACCATTTTGAGCACCAACATTTGGCTCCGACTCGGGGATGGGAACTCCCTATGAGTGCCACAAGAAAAAAAGTAGACCAAGTGCCAAAATATCCATTGGGTGACAAAGTCAGCTCGCAGAGCAGAGCAACGAAGCCATCTTCAAAAACAAATAGAGAAACCAATAAAAATAGGTCACCGAGGACCAGAATGAGCAAAAACAGAAAAAACAGGGAACAAACAACAAACTATACACTGTACAAAAGACTTTTTCCTGATTTAAAGAAAATAATCAAGGAAACAATTCAAGCACCTGCCATCTTGGATATGACCATGCCAAGAGGTTCTGATATGTTTTCATCAACTGGAAGTAGACCTCTTTTTCTTCTTTGTTCTATTTGTAAACCACCCATCTTCTCTGAAGCTCCTCCATTGTGTTTAAGTCAAATTCTTTGACATTCTTCAAGGCTGAAACATAGACCAAATTCCCAGAAAAAGTAGCATACTTAGGAGCTCTTTTTTCAACACTCTCATACTCCTTGAAATCCAGAAAGCTCACAAAATTGTTAAGATCAACATCTTCTTGCAAAACTTCATAAGATGCATTGCTTGGGTCTTCAATCAGGTACATCATCTTCTTCTCTCCATACAATTTCACCAAGTTGCCTTCAATGGGGATAGTGGCATAAGACATGTCCATTTGCACACTACCACCAACACTTGCTGCCCACTTTCTTGACAACAACATCCCCCACTTGGCAGGGCAGTCAACAATGACTACATCAAGCTTTAAGTTCCTTCTAGGATAAGATGCAAGTTGCACTGCTAGATCTTTGACACACCCCACCACTGGCACCTCTCTAGAGTCCATGGCAGTGCACTTCCCATATGTTGTTGTTACTTTGATACCTAATTCATTCATGACCTCAAGAGGCATGACATTACATGAAGCTCCATAATCAAACATACAGTTATGTAACAACTTGTCTTTGATAACCAGGGTAGTGAAAAATGGATCCACATTCAGCTGGGATTTAACCAAAGAAGTTCCTAAATAAACCTCTGGTGGTTCCCCCAACTCTTCCAATACTTGTGGCTTTTCCAACTCTGCAACGGTAAGGGGAACCTCAACCTTGTTTACATCTCTGCCTTGTATGATCTCTCCCCCTTTGAATCCCAAATATTCAAAAGCCCTCTTCTTGTGCTTAGGGATCCTAAGCAGCTCAACAATTGGGACAAGAATTTTGATTTGACTCAAAATTTGGGCTATGTCATATGGAGCAAATTTGGGTAGAGCAGCACTAGGGGAAATATTGGAAAATTCATCAGATGGAATGGGATTCTTTTCATTTTGGGCATGGGGAGGAACACAAGTTTTTCTTGGGGAAACAAGCTCTCTGCCAGATGCATTTTTCTTTGGGGTTTCTTTGGTAAGCACTGGAAATTTTGACTTGGCTTGTGGCCCCTTGGCAGCTTTACTTCTGGTATTGTGCTCCTTTTCTTGGGCAACTACAACATTCATTAATAGCTTCCTATCTTCTTCTGAGGGAACTCCTCCATCATACTTTTCAATCATTAATGCCCTCAAGTATTCAAAATCATTAGTGGGAAATTCAAAAGCTTGTACAGTGTCTACTTCTAAAGTATGAGAGGGGGGAAGAAGAGGTACCCGGTGGATGCAATCCCAAAAAGTGGCAGCAGTTCTAGCACTTATTACCTCAGTTGAAGTTGCTTCCCTTGGTGAACTCACAGGGATCTCCATCATGCAGGCATCATCATCATTATCATCATCAACTACTTCTTCTTCTTGTTGATCTTCTTCACAAGGAGCATGGGGCATGAAAAATCTGTCACACCAATCAATGACCTCTGTTTCTTCCACAACAACAACTCTAGTAGCCAAAGGATCAGGCACCATTCTATTTTCTCTGCCTTGGGGCTGCCTATTCCCAAATCCAACAACTCCTTTGCCTCTGTCATCAGCTCTTTGATGATTTGTAAATCTGTCTTGGCCTTGTTGCTTGTGTTGTCCTTGTGAACTCTGCCCAACTCCTTTCTTAGCTCAGGCTAGCTTGTAGGAGATCTCCTTGACAACCCCTGCCAAAGTTTTCACCACTTCTTCCAAATCAGCAGCCTTGCTTGTCTGAGGTTTTTCTAGGTTAACCAGCTTCACACCTTCCCTCTTAGGAGGTTTTCCTATTGCCTTGATATTATTCTCTATTTGTAGGGCCATGGTGAATGCTTGCCTCAAGTTGGTAGGGTTCTTGTCCCTCAAGTAGTAAGCAACCTTTTTATCAAATGCATTAGTATATTTGATCAAACATGACTCATCACATGGCCTTATCCTAACAGGTGAAATCTCCTCAAGGTCTTATTGAACCTTGTGTTGAAATCATGTAGTGACTCATTGGGATTCTTCTTGATGTTTTCAAATTCTGATAGAAGAAACCTAGGGTCAGTCCTATCACCATATTGTAATCTGAATGCATTGCTCATCTCAGCCCAAGAATCAATAGAGTTATCTGGCAATGCTTTATACCAGTCCCTTGCATCCTCCTCTAGAGTGTGAACAAACAATTTGATGTATACATCTTCATGTTCAATCTCAAAATCTTCCATCATATTGAGGAAGAGCTTTAGATGCTGGTCACCAGTTATGGCATTGTTTCCGTAGAGCTTTGGCATTCTATTCCTTACATCTTGAGGCACTGCATTTGGGTAACCAGCCATTCCCACAAAATTTATAGGTCCAAAGGTGTTTACAACAAATGGAGGTCTAGGTTGAGCCATATTGATTTGAGGAGGTGATCCTGGAGGGGTGAAAAACTGATGGGGGGTAGAAGGTTCTTGGGACGTAGGAGTATAATTTTCAAAATGGATACCCCCCAAAGGCCTTGCTTCTTGGAAATCTCTATCAATCTTAGAAAACACAGGTGCATATTGTGAAGTAAACCTTTCAAAATAAAATGAAGGCCCCTCTCCAGTTAGAGAATTAAGTTCCACAAAGAGGCTACCTGATTTAGAGTCACTTGAATGGCAGTATTCAATGATAGGTCACTCACTTTCATCAATGGAGATCCCTCTCCTTGTTTTCTGTTCTCCCACAACTCTCTAGGATTTTCTTCCTTCTGATTTTGCTTTTCGTAGCTCTGGAAATAGTGTCTTAGCAGGATCTCTAGTAAAGAAAGATATTTTTCCTTCTAGCTTTGCAAAGTTTGGTAACAAATCTCACTTGAAAGAGGCTTAAGAAACTGGTCCTTATCACAATAAAATCAATAGGGATTCGCCACTAAGGATTTCCACCTTAGTTGTGCAAATGCACTAAATACGATCTGTCAAATGTTTGTCAATGCAAGAGACTAGAAATACAAAAAATCTAACCTTTCTTTACCAAAATTTATCAATAAATACCAGTGTAGAACTTGTAGAAACTAGAGAAGTTGCATACAACACTTGGAGCATACAATAAGTGCTTTACCAATGATGTGAATTTGAATATGAGGTGTTGTTGATGGGTTCAAATAATCTCAATCAACAAATAAGTTCTCAACAAATTTCAAAATGTTCCCAGTAACGACGCCATTTATTTTGGTACCCAAATTTAACCTCCTTCAGAGACCAAGCAACATCATGGGTTTGACAGGACACTCAGAGGTAGATAGACAATCATGTATGTCGTTTTGTAGCTGGGGAAGCAATCTATCTGACTTGTTAGCACTCAGGCTCTGAAGGGAGTGGGTAGCACATGCAAAAGGATGTGATCTGATCCTAACTATTTTAGGTTGTGCCTTTCAACCAAGGTAAGAGAACCTATTTTGTAACCTCTGTTATTTGAAAGGAGATACATGTACCTTTCTTTTACATAAATTTTATAGAGAAGGCCTTGGGGAAAATATGATCAACACACCAAATCTGACTCTCACGAGTTGTCACTTCCAGATTATGGAGATATTCTCACAGCAAGGCAAAGGTTACTAAAGACATTTGAGACCCTGATTATTTTTGCATGTTTTGGTAACAAAGATTATGCATTTATGTACACACATGCTAAACAAGGGTATTATGGGTAGGATTGGTTGTTGTTAAATGAATTTTTGTGGGAGGGGAGACAAGATGGAATTGACTCACCAGATCCTTGAGAGCTTATGCAAAATGGAAAGATTCAATCAACAAAATGCCACAAAAAGTTAAATTGTTTCCTCAACTAGAATATGTGCTTCAATGGAGGCCCAGATCAGCACTCTTTCACACAACCTGTGGGATTCTATCATGAAGGCTTGAGTTAGAGGACCCAATAAAGCACCAAGATTTAAACCAAGTCATGCCTGAGGTACACCTAGAGGCTTACAGATAATCTCTATCAACAAAATGAAAGAAAAGTGATTTTAAACCATTTATCCCATTCCCAGATGAAGGCTCTTCTGAGAAATGAAATTACAGATGCCACTAAACTATCACAAGGACTGAGACCTATGTGATTGGACTATATTTTGGTACAAGATTGCATTAGAAACAAGAAAAACTACCCGTATGCATTCATAAATGAAATAAATACACTTTACTCAAGATTGACACAGAATAACTCAAATTTTGATCAAATTTATCAGCAAGGGAAAGTTTCCAGAACAATCTCAAAGCTTTTCAATGACTGTACACTTGCAACCACCTTGACACGATCAAATTTGACACAAAGAGAGATATACAGGCTTCTTTGGACGGCTTCTCAAAATGAATGGGCTATGTCAAGCTTTTTTTGATGGAGAAAATGAGTCTTGATCTTTCCAAAAAATCCCAACCATTTGCATGAAAAATTCATGCCATTTATAACATTTCCAATAGAGCCCCTTCCTCTGAAAAGACAAAAAATTTAAATGCACCAGTGCTTGCCATGATTCTTTCATGATTCACAAAATCAGATTTGTAAAAGTCTCCAGGTGCTCAAGGGAAAATCTCTTCGATTTCTTCCCGCATTCAACTCCTTTCTCGGGAAAAACACACCTCCATCCATTCGCCAACCACTTCCACCCCATATCAATCAAATCTGGCCCCTTGCGTGCTCAGGAGAAGAAAAATGGAAAACCAAATTGGGCTTGAGATTCAGATCATTTCAATGGTGAAAGACGTCTCCAGATCTCTCCCATCAAACTCTAGATATCAAAATTAACTTGCTCCTTTATTTGGCGTGTAGAAAATAACAAGAAATCATGAAGACTCACACTTCCAGGAGCTTTACAGAGAAAATGGGGGGAAAAATCAGATTTAGACACTCAACATCCATTGATCTTTGATTTTGAATGTGGGCCGTTCACGTGGAAGATCCAAAAATAGGCTCTGGGGCTTCCTTTGACCTTTTCTAACCCTTTTGAAAAAATGGAAAAATTTCCCATTTTGCTCCGCACCTCCACTTCTGAAAAATGGGCTTGACACATGTCCTGAGGTGGGTCCCAAAGGAACCGCAGGAAAATTTTGCCATTTGACTCTCTTTTGGAAAAAAGGAAAATTTTCCAAGTTTTCCCCGCAGCTCCACCCTTGAGAAATACTTTTGACACGTGTCCGTAATGTGGGTCCCAGCGGAACCCCGGGTCCTTTTATGCCTTTAACTCCTTTTCCCTCAAAGGGAAAATTTTTCACTTTTCCTCTGAAAGCCTGCACCTCCGCCATTGACCGGGGCAAAACATTGACTATTTCCCATCGGGCTTGTGGGCCATTTTTGATATTTTAACCTTTATGAAGCAAAGAGGCAAAAAGTTTGAATTACCTCCGATGGTCCACCTCCCCACCCCCTATGACTTTTCAAATTGCCATGTGTCACCACGACGCACCTTGAGGTGGTCCCAAAAATTTGATACCTTCAATGAGTGCGGGCTCGCCATGTGTCTTGCTCTAGAAAAAATTTATTTGAAGGCTTGAAGCTCAGTGGAAGGTGCCTCTTGTCAAGCTTTGAGGTAGTTTCCTTTTGGCCATTGAAAAGTCCAAGCAAATATGCAAAGTGAGCGGAATGCCCCACGTGTCCGCATGACACTTCTCTTAGATGGCACCCAAGTTGAAGACCCTAAATGAGCGTGGGCTCACCATGTGTCCCTGTTCTACCAAACTGTATCCATTTGCATAAAATTTTTCTAAGTCCAGGCCAAGCAGTGGAAGCCTCCACGTGTCCTCCCGATGCTACTCCAAGGCAAAGCCCAAAAGTAGATCTTCAAATGAGCGTTGTTCCTCCACGTGTCATGGATTTCCTGAAAACCTTTTGAAATATTTGTAAGTATGGGAAACCCAACGAAAATCTCCACGTGTCTCTTTCCTGCCAACTCTCCACATGTCCTCCCGGTGCTACTTCAAAGTCAAACCAAAAATTTGATTCTCAAATGAGTGCCGTTCCTACACATGGACACATTTTTAAAAATGAGGCTTTTCATTGAAATTCCAAATTATTAAGCTAATCTGCATCCAACCAAGAGGTGCCATGTTTCCTTGTTGATTGAATGATGCAAATTTCACTGGGAAAAACACCCGTCAAACCATAAAACACAGAGAAACATCCATTCGATCTAGAAAATGAGGTTTTCTTCAAGGACAGAGAATTTAGACTGTTGCAAGGCTCAAACATGATCCTTATGGAAACATCAACTCATTTCTCCTCGAGTACCGAGGAAAAAATGGTAAGAACAACAAATTATGACTGTGGAGAATGGAGAAAACGAAACACATGAGTTTTGAAGGGACAGAGCATGGGAGACCCAAAATATAGAGCTTTTTTAGAGGAACAAAGGAACCGTGAGACAAATACAGACCCAGACATGATCCTCGACCCATGAGCAGACTAAAAATGGAACCAACATTTCCACATCCCCATCTCAAATAGTCTTTCACAACAAACATAAGCACTTTCTCTTGTCTCTTCCAAACCTTTGGTCACCTCATATATGATCTCTCAAACTATTATTTATATGGTTTCTCTTCACGATCCTCACACAATCCAAACCAATCCTTTTTCCCATCATCAGCCCATCCCCTCTAGACCACCTACACCTCCATCCACTGGTTCCTTAGGAACATTTGGACCTTCCACTATCCCTCACGGATGCATGGAGTTAGCAATAGATCAACATGAACATGGCCCTTATGAGTCTTCTACCATGGTCCCCTAAACCCATCATTCAAATTAATTGGTGGTCCCCATCCAACCTAATCTACCTCACATCAATACCATCCCTACATCTTCTATCCCTATTCCTTCTTCATCTACCCTTATCATCAATGCTCCCACCCAAACTCTTTAAGAATCTAGCCTACTTCCTCCACCACCTTAGAAACATGTTTAAAACTCAGTGCCTCTCTTCACATCTCAAGTCCATACAAATGTTATTACCTCACAACCCCACCCTTTGGAGTTGACCCAGACAAATAAACTAACACTTTGAAGCATCTTTTGACATATGTTTCCTAATCAACCCACTCAAACATCTCAACCACCTCATGTACACATCTCAACTCACCCAACAAAAACCCAATATAATCCTCCTATCTCTCAACACCAATCTTCACAATCTTATCCATCCACCATTCCCAACATCCTATTTTGCAACCTCCCCAATCATAGACCCGTACAAAATTCTAATTACACCAAACAATATTAGCCTTACCCACAACCTAATCCATCTACCTCTTACAATCCACAACATCATCCATCATCTCCTCATCCCCACACATCCAATGATCCCATGTAAGCCTTTTTGAGTAGGATGGAAAACCCAGAGGCTGTTACCTTGGGTCCCAAGAGCACATTCACCTATGAGAAAATCTACAATGAACTTATTGTTATCACTTGGACTATGCAGCCACTGAATTGTTAGATGATCTAGTGTAACATAGAAACATCCCAAAGGAGTGGGACCTTGGCTCCTTGGGATGAACCTCTGGAGAATTTTGAATTCCTTCTAAATTAAGTGCATCTACTATAGGATTAGACTGTGAAAGACACAATGCTATAAAACAAAACAAAATAATCTAAATGTTTAGATAAAAAGGTAAAAGGATAATTGATAATATACTAAAAGAAGGTGATGCACCAATAGTTTTATGAATAAGTATATCCACTTCACAAGCACAAAGTAATTCTACAAAATAATATATGACATGCACAACTTCTTATTCTCTTCTAAAAAAAAAGGATTTATGAATATAAAACTTAGAGATAGCAGAAGGGATTTTATTTATTCCACAACTGAGATAAATAAGTTCATAAATCACAACTTGCAATTTAACCAAAGAAAGATAATTAACATGAAGGCAAGATAGATCAACACATACAAGGAAATAAGAACATTCACAAGTATTGAATGAGCTATTGAAATACAAAACACATTAAATATTCAAAGGAAAACTATTGTTTTTTTATATTACTGAGGCTAAATCATGTATACGAGAACTCAAAAATTCCAGAGCCTCCTTACACAAATGCTCCAAAAGTATTGGATTACATAAAACATTATTTTATTTATAGATTAGGAGGGTTGAGCAATTATATCTACTCCTCTTAATCATTACATGATAAAAATAGAATGAAATTACATTAAGAAACAATCTCCCACAAAAGTAGCAAAGTACTCATGTAGGTTTGACTTAGTCAAACCTATAACTCGAATGATGTTGCAACTTAGAGACTATGTAAAAATGGCAGCCAAGTTCAACTAGGGCTAGTGTCACCCTTTTCTTGATCTAATTATTCTCCTCCTTCACTAACTACCTTGTACCTTTGGTCAAGAAATCATTTAATGATTTCTTGAACTTCTTTGTTATCTGGACCACACACATAGTGATTCAAGACCTCGGATGATTCATCTACTTTAACTAATTTTCCTGGTAACCTTTTGGTCCAATTTATGAATTTCTTGAGATGACTCAATAAATTTTGGCACGACAACAACTTGTGAATAAATTCGAGACCAAAGGACTTGGTTACATCATTATCTTCATTTACCAGACTCTTGAACTAGGAAACAATTTGCTCTACTAGAAGTGCATCAATATTCTCATCAATAAACATACAATAGATGATGTCAAATTCATCCACGATGTCATTCAGGCCATAAAATTCCTTGATCCTCTTCTTCTTGAACTTAGATATTGCCTCCTTCAACATTCAGACCCGAAATTCTATGGATTCACTATACTCGAACAATTTTGAAGAATCATCAATGATCCCTTCTTTTAGAAGTAGATCAGACTCAATATCTTGTACCTCCTTCTATGATTCGAGCACAAGCTCCAAATGATCACATTCTTTTGTGATAATTTCATACATTTTGGTGACAACATCCTTTTCAGAATCTAGCTCATTATGTAGACTAAAATTTCAATCCAGGCCCAACTGCCCGACCTTGTTATCCAATTTTCTTGACCACAGAGAAAGAGGTGTCATCAAAGCTTACAGGCACATCAAGAGTGGTTATATGAACAAGATGTGTGATCTTATGCAGGATGGTGGTCAATTTTTCAACCTTACGTTTGAACTCATCTTTATGACCTTTTCTTTGTCAAATTTGTCTAAAAGGTTTGCAAGAGAAACCTGGACATCCTGTTTGGCTCCTTCATAAGTATATTTACTAAGAGAAAATATTGAGATATGATAATTTTCTATAGTAATAGTTTCTTTTGTTTTTCCAGCAGCTCAAGTTACTATTTCAACAAATCTCTCCCTAGTTTGATCGACCATAAGATTAGAAATGACCCTTGGCCTATTTGTTTATCTCCAGGGAGCTGGATCTAGGATGCGGAGGTCAACAACATCCCCAACAGGAACCTTCTTATTTTTCTTGGGGGTATTCATGTTCAACCATGTAGGGATAAAAGAAGAAGACAATTGTTTAGCTGATGACATTGGCATTGTCATATTAATAGTAGGTTGGGTAGGTGTTATTAGGGAACTTGTTGTAGACATCATGAATGGAAATGATGTGGTGACAAGAAAAGGTGGAGTGGAGAGGATGGCCACCTGAATTGATGAAATGGGAAGAGTGATGGGGGTGAACATGGGGAGATTTTGTTGAGGAAGATGAGTCCCAAAAATAGATCCTAAAGAGGAGAGACAAGAGAGGTGAAGCCTTACTGAATGGGATGTTATGGGTTAAGGATTAGGATAACTTTGTACGTAAAGGCACATTTAGGGGGATGTGTCTGCATTTTTTTTTTTGTAATATGATGAGCATAATATAGTTCTGATGCATGACTAGGCTCTGCATAGATATATGAGGATCTGTTATGACCTCAAGGGATTGTAATGTGGATTATTGAACTTGTTAAGATGAATATAAGGCTTAGTTATAAATCATGTGTGTTCAGGAGTATAATACCTATGTATTTCCCTTCTGTATGAACCATTTCCTTATGTTGCTTTTTATTTCTCTTTATGGATGTAATGAGATAACTCGTTCTAGGTTCTTAGAATGTTGCATGGTTCTTTTCTGCTCATTTCCATTTGAATATCTATTATAAGACGACACATTCTCATAAGACTCACATAAAGGAGAGACTCGATGACCGCACGTGCCTCAGGTGAGCACCCAATTCCTGCTGGGTGATAGGCCAACACGTATGGGATTAGACTATTAGTCTAAGGGTATAAAATATGACTACAAGTATTACTTACAAAGTATCTAGACCCTATGCATCAGAAGGAGGTTTATCAAGAAACCATGGAGGTGATTAGGAATTTGCAGGGTGAGATTAGTGTTTAAAAGAACAGTAGTGGAAGTTAGAACAAAACAAGGTAGTTGAGCTCTATCAGATAGATGTTGATGATCGAGAGGAGGTTTGCAAGATGTTGCAATAAGAAAACATTATTCCTTTATTGGGTAACTAGTTAAAGGGAAATGATTCACATGCTATAATTGAGAATGAAACACATATTTTGCATGCTAACCTCCCTCCTCATAGCCTAGATTATGATAAGGAGACCACTCTGAATGTTTCTATTGATGGCTGGATTTTGAGTAATATCTTGATTAATACATGCATGGAAGTGAATGTAATCACTTTGGACACGTGGGTTCAGATGGGCAGACCACCATCACATCCATCTTTAAATGTTTTGTTTATGGAAAACAAGACTAAAGCCATACCTATTGGGGTTTTAAAAGATACGTCTATTACTATACAGGGGGTCAAGTTTACTAGAGACTTTGAAGTCTTGGCGCTTGTAGAACAAGACAATTTTCTAGTTTTACTTGGGCACCCTTGGTGTTATGAAAACAATTCTGACTTGTGATTTAATAAGGGTTACATAAGTTTTGAGAAAAAATAAGATCCCTTCATTATCCCTTTGATAGACAAGAAAACTACACCTTATGTAGAGCCCTTAAGTAAAGAATATGTAAACAAAATTTATGTGCGCACCATTCGAGATCTAGAAGTTATTGAGCCATTAAAGGAATGAGTTCTCCAATGGTATGATGCATAGTCCATGAGTGATACTAAAAGTGTTGCATGTGATAACTGGGCACATGGAACTTATGAAATGGTTGGGTGCAAAGTGAGAAGTGTAGCTACGTGCGTAAGTAAGCTGTGTTGTGTTAGGCATTTGGGCAACAACCAAGTACCAAGGTATATTGGTGAGGAGAATCTTGAGGTATTCCTGATTGCTATGGAAGTTCAGTGGGAATGTCAAGTGGAAAGAAGGAATATGCTGGCCTATACTTTGTGTCGGAAAATAGTGTGTTGGTGGATGGTTCACAGGGATAATCTTTTGGAGTGGCGAGAAGTAAGAATTGCCCTCTCTACTAGATTTATTTGGAACAATGTGCCTACTCATATTTTTGCATTTCTTGGTAATGATCCTATTCAACACCACGTTCAGTAGTGTGAGAGACTCTGAACAGAGGGGAAAGAAGCTTTACTACCTTCGTTGTGGGTGCATAATCTCTACTTCACCTTTTGGGGCTACGCGCACGCATGGTATGTCTATGTAAAGTTGAATAGAGAGACTGGAAATTGGCAAGAACTAATTGCAGGTATGATTTAGAAATTTGAAAAAATTTCCACTAAACCTCTGGTGAATGAGGCATTATAGCTGATGAAGTGCTTGAATATGGGAGATAGTGTAAAGGCTGAAGAGATCCTTCAGGAGTTGTTAGGTGAGTTAGACTTGGACGTGTGATTTGAAGAGGAAGAGACAAATGCTAAATAACTTAGGCACACTTTCCTAGAAAAAGAAAATGGAAAAATGGTCTATATGATTGATGATGAAGAGGTTAAGAATCTAGTTGTTGAGCATACAAAGGGTACATGCGAGGTCTTGGATAGTGCAGATGAGAAGGCGCGTGCCTAATACGAGATGATGGAAACTAAGAAGATCAACATTGGAATGGATGTTGAACCTAAGGAGGCCATCATTAGAGATTATTGGTCTGACTTTGAAGTTGCTAAGATCATTGAGCTACTGCGTGACTTCCAGGATTTGTTTCCTAGAGGCTATCATGAATTGAAAGGGGTACATGAATCTTTGGGGAAAATGAGAATCAAGCTAAAGGAAGGTGTGCGCCCAGTTAGGAAGAGGCCTTATAAGATGAATCTTAACCTATGCTGTAAGGTGAAAGAAGAAATTGACAAAATGCTGAATTCTGGAATCATTTAGCCCATTGAGGAGTCAGAATGGGTGAGCCCTATGGTGATCATTATCAAGAAGTATGGGAGAATCAAAATTTGTGTGGATTACAGGGAGTTGAATGTTGCATGTGTAATAGATCCCTTTACCACACCTTTTACTGAGGAAATATTTAAAGGCATTGCAGGGTGTGAGATCTACTCCTTCACTGATGAATTCTCTGGATATCATCATGTGAGGATAGCTAAAGAGGATCAAGAGAAGAAAAATTTCACTAATGAATGGGGAAGTTTTGTATACACGGTTATTTCCTTTGGATTAAAGAATATTCCTACAGTATTTTTACGCATTTTCATATAGGCATTCCAAGATTTTATCCATAAGTTCTTGCACGCATATCTGGATGATTGGAAACTCTATGGGCTTGTGAAGGATCACTATTATAATTTGAGGCTGATGTTTGAGAGGTACAAGCAGTTGGACATCTCCTTGAATATTAAAAAGTGCTTGTTTTCCACACCCTTTGCAATTTTTCTAGGACATTTCATTTATAAGGTAGGCTTGCTACTGGATCTTGCTAAGGTTGTTGTTATTTTAGGCCTAGAAGAACCTACTAGCCAAAGCGAGGTGCACGGATTCTTGGGGGACATAGGATATTAATTTTTTTTTATCAAATGTTATACCAAGATCATTGCACCCTTAGAGGAATTATTAAAGGGGAAAGGAAATTTCTATTGGGGTGAGGTGCAAAAACGTGCATTTGAAAATCTGAAGGAAAGGCTTACTACAATGCCTATTCTGTGCTTTCCTTCATGGACCAATCCTTTTCATGTGCATTTAGACGCCTCTGTCGTGGCCATTGGCCCAGTTCAACCCAACCTAGGGAGGGGATTATCGATCATCATATTTTCTTTGCGAGAAGGAAGTTAACTCCAACAAAATAAAATTACACAAATACGAAACACGAGGCCTTGTCCATGATCTGCACACTCCATAAGTTTTGAAAGTACTTGTTGGCAACACATTTTATCTTTTATACAAATTACATGGCATTGAAGTACTTGGTGAACAAGCCCATTTTAAAGGGGCACTTACGCCATCGGATTTTTTTATTTCAGGAATTTAACTTTATTGTGGTGGTTAAGCCAAGAAAGAGTAATTCTGGACCTGACCATTTATCTAGGATTCAATTGGGAGAGGACGTGTAGATCATTGAGGATATAATTCCGGATTCACAATTATTCAGGTTAAAGTGTGCACCCTCAGACTTAGAGGATAATTTTTTGTTTTTACAAATAGGTGTAGTGACTGAGGGTATGATGGCTTTGGAGAAGAAACAACTTTTTATCCACATTGCGCCTTACATGTTGATCGGTGAAGACTTATAAAAACTAGGTCGAGATGAAGTTTTGTGCCGGTGTATACATGAGCATGAGCAAGAAGCAATTATGAAGGAGGATTATGGTGGTATTGTAGGTGGACACTATGTGGGAGATTTCACCACATGCAAGATTCTACTAGGTGGTCTATGGTGGGAAAAATTATACACGGATTACAAATAATGTTGTAAGGCATGTGGCCATTTTCAGCACCTTGGAAATCCTAGGCATAGAGATGAAATGATTTTGAGGCCCATTATTAATGTAGAACCTTTTGAAAAGTGGACGATTGACTTTGTGGGTCTTATTTCCCACCCGCACATAGGACTGTTGTTTCACCTCAAAGTAATGTGACAAAACAGATAAATGTAATGGGTGTAGGAGGAATACCTATGAATAGTCGAGAGAAGGTTGCGAGTGTTGTAGAATTTGATCAGACTGAATGTGAGAGCTTCCTTTTGGCTAGGAGGAACTACCTGTAAAGCATAACAAGACCACAAGAGAGAGTTAAACAATATATGGGAGTGGAATGCCTAGCAAATGCTAGTTTCGAGAAGTGTGATACTTCCTAGATGGCAGTCAATCCAATTTTGTTTTATCAAATTAATGAAAATTAATGTGAGAAGTAAAGGTCCTATTAGTAACACTTTTATTTAGGTGTATTAAAACGTTAGAAATACACTAGATTAAGCAAAGTACTAAAAATACAAACTAATCTAGTACTAGGAAAGGTGTGGTTTTGGCTGGGAAAGGTCACTGAGGTGTTAGGCAAGGTTTGGGTAGGGTTTTTGGTGATTCTGGGATGTTTGGTGAAATTTATGAGTTTTTTGTTCTAGGTAAAATTGTCAGTCATAGAGATCAGTATTAGTTAGGTGACCGATAACGATATTGAAAAATGATTGACGTCAGTTGGGTGACCGGTGCTAGGAGGGGAAATATAGTGGAAATATTAAAAATGGGTATTTTGGGTCTCTCTGTGATTGCACAAAGGGCTTAGGGGGTATGGGGAGGATGATATGATTTTTGTTAAGGCTCAGCAAGGGTGGTAGACGTGCTAGGACAAGTGAAATGGTTTAGGTTGATGGAATAGGTGGTAAACACGTGAAAGGTGGCATTCGAGACAGATTAGGATCACATGGAAGGCGTAACTGAAAGACTTAAGATCAAAACAAAAGATTAAAAAAAAATGAATTACTTATCTGGTAACCTGTAGATCTAAATGTGGTTGATGATTGACAAACATTCGTGGGAGATATGGGAATGTATCTATTGCCATGACAACAGAGTTTGTGTGCTCTTATGTGATAATCTGAAGTTGTGGATGAGATGACTAGATGTTGGTGAAGACTTGATGGGCCCTAGTTCATCGTTGGGTAGCTTGAGTGCTCGAAAGTTAGAATGCCAAAACTTGAGTGAATGAATGAATTGAAGAACCTGTGCAAAGATTTAGAAACTCTTATTTAAGGTAACTGATGGCGGTTAGGGAAATGGTGCCGGCTAAGGGACAACCAACATCGGTTAAGGAGAAATGGTCTAATTTTCCAAAAATAGGGTTTCTCTCCCAAATTTGGCACGGTCTTTGGCTTATTCCAGGTCTGAAGTGTTGAATGACATAAATTAGAGTGTGGAATTAGTTAGAGGATTAATAAGTCATGAATAGTTAGGGTTGGAAAGAGTCTTAGTTGGTTAGGATAAGTGGGGACTTGGTATAAGGAAATTAATAGTTTTAGAATGGGTCTAGGGTGAGGTGGATAAGTGAGGTGGCTAGGTGTGTTAGATAATTAACTTAATTGTGATAATTAAATTAATTAAAATGTGTGCAAGTGGGCATTGTGGGGGTATAATATTAAATTAATTACTCAAAGGTGGTTTAGAGGGTTACAACCCAATATTGGGTGTCTACATTTGCCCCTTTTTTCATGTATCTTGTATTGTTAAGTGAAGCTAACAGAAACATGAGTGGTTTCCCCAGGTATGGGTTGATGTGATCCACCTCAAACTTGGATCTGATGAAGGAGCAAGCTGAATTGGTGACGAGTTTGATAAAACAGTATGTGAAGAACAAAAATAAGGTAGGGTTCGGGCATGAGAAAGGGTTATTTTGGGTGCAGGTAATAGGCGGGGGTGTTCAAATGCACGCACATGTATAGAATGTGACAAGAGACTAGGCTGAAGAGCTCAAAAACTCTATATTGTCAAAGGTTAATAGTTTATCCAAACAAGGTTGATGTGATCCGGGTATCCAAGGTATAAGATATGGTCCTAAAAAACAACTAGGCTAGGTGTAGGAATGGGAATTAGGTGGGTTCCATAGCACCAATAGGTTTGGGTTGGTCAAGATAAACATCATGACATGAGACAAGGCAAGGTTGGTAGGCTAAACAACACAAGTAGCATCATCGCAAGGTATAACGAGTAAGCAAATTTGAGTGTCAAATGGGCGGGTTTTGTTTGGGTGTATAGGCGAGGTTGTAGGTAAGGCCTTAGATATAAGAAAAATCATGTCCTAAATGATATTAAGGTCAAGTGTAAGGTAATATGGCAAGTAGGTGGGGTTTTAGGGCTTGAGTAAGGTTGGTGTAGCAAGAAAAATACTCATGCATCCAAATTTGGTGAAATTAGGTCTAATGGGCTTAAGCAGGGTGACCGATACTGATCAAAGGTAAACTGATACCGGTCAAGAGAAACTGATGCCGGTCAACTAGGGCTCCTGACCAATGTCGGTTAGGAAACTTTGGTAGTAAAATGCAAAACCCACATTTCAAAAAGTTTATTTGGACTTTGTTATTTGTGGAAAATGATAGAGAGGACATATTTGGGATTTTAACGTGGGATAAAATGACAAGGCTATTTTCTAGGCTAAGTTGGAGTTTCTTTGAGTGGGCCCAAAATATCTTTCTGATTGAGTGGATTGGTTGATAGTTGAGAGAGTGAGTTGAGTTATGGTAGAGGTAGGAGAAGGTGTAGGATGACCTCCAGTGCAGAGACTTGACATCCCACCGAGGAGACGATGTAGAGAAGAGGTAAGATTCAATACTCATGTGTGGTTTTGGATTAAAACCAAAGTAGAAAACTGAAACTATTTGGGTTTTATATTTGATTTTGAAATTTGGGTAAAAATGATGAAATTGGGTATGGGGAGGGCCAAATGTAGGTTAAATAGGTTGGTAAATGAATGTGGGTGGGATTTAGAGGGTTGTGGGTAGGTTTTTAGGTAGTTTTGTCAAATTTTTAAAAGGTGGGGGCGTGGGGGTTCAACTTTGGATCCGAACCAGTGACTGACATTAGTCAGGCATCAACCTATGTCGGTAGGCTTGTCGGCGTCGGTGGGGTAAATGGATGACCAGTGCTGGTCACTGTAAAAGTGACCAAGCCCTAAAAATAAAGGTTTAGATGGAAAAAATAGAGAATAATGGAAGGGTAGGATAAATGGTGAAGTGGGGAGGTAGCATTAGATAGAGTAGGTGTATAAAATGATAGAATTAGGTGGGGTTTAGGGTGAATGTAGGTATGAATGGTTAGGTTTTAGGTCCAAGTTTTTCCAAATCAGGGAAGGAAGGAAAGTAGTAAACCAAAATAGAGTGTTTAAGCAAGAATATAGGGTAGGCATGTGAATTGGGTTGAAAATAGATAGGATAGGAAAAATTGTGTGTGGGATGGGACTAGGTAGGAGTGAATAAATGATTAAAAGAAGGTAATGATTTGAAAATTTTAATTGGTAATGATGCAAACACATCATCATTTGACTATGTGAGATAGGGTGCCACCTTTGTTGGTATGGATGCGAGGTAGCATCACTGAGGATGAGTGGGACCATATGAGAGATGTTGGGCTTGTTGGTGTGAGGTGATACAAGCACATCATACGAGATCATAGTTTGATGGTTGCTCTCATTGATTTATGGGACTTAGTGACAAATACCTTCCATCTACCCACCGAGAAGATGACTATCATGATGGAGGATGTGTATAGGATTTTGTGGCTACCGATTGTGGGGGAGCTGGTATATAAGATTTCATCGGATGAGATGATTGAGCCTATGGTCATAGTATTTGGGGAGGCTGTGAGTGACTTGACTGAGCAAAGTGTCAACATCGGCTATGGAGCTATGTACACTGCACATCTGTAGGAGACCCGGTTGACAGTATTGATGATGGTGGCGGTGGGATGTTAGGCACTCTCAGATTCAAAGGGTGGTAGATTTCCTGAAGCACTAATGGGGGTTTGATAGGAAATGATTAAGGAGTGGGTTTGTTTTGCGTGGGCGCTGGCCTACTTGCTATAGCTAGATAGGGAACTATGGGCCTGTCGGAGGATCCAGCGGTATGATATCTATTGTACTTATCTACCACATTGTTGGGCATATGATCACATAGTTATTGTGCACCCACAGGGACTTCTGAGACAGGATTGACATCAGGGTGTCACTAGAGCTGGTTACAGGAGATGGGTTACTTTAGGGGCTCATCCGCAGATAGAGGAGGTGTCACACGATGTGATTTATTATAGACGGATGTTAGAGGGATCATATGTTATGGATATTGTATGACAACCATATTTGGATTTCCCATTGCATGGAGGTATGGAAGAGGAGCTAGCGGGGTTATAGTTGGTCAGGTGGATACAAGGATGGAGGGATGGGGAGCATGAGATGATTCCAGTTGATTGATTTAGACAACAGTTTGAGCTTCAACAAGATGTGTTTCCACCATTTCCACATTACCTTCGTGACGACGTGGAGAGACCATTGTCTCCACCTCATCTAGCGGATCCTATAGGGCATGAGGAGCAAGTAGCTAATAGGCGTATCGATGATGAAGGCACCACATATGCATACAAGTACTGGTGGGTAGGCCAACTACAGGTGGCATCTCCTAGACCAGGGCAGCCGGATTTGGCTATGCTGATAGTGTAAAGGGATCAATTACAGGGCCAAGTGACAAATTTATAGCTACATCTTACTCAGGAACATGCAAAGAGAACCACCCTACAGGTACAAGTGACAGGGTTACATGCCTAGGTAGCCACGTTATAGGCCAAACTAGCACACATTTAGGAAAGGGATGGGGGATAGGTAACAACTTTGCTAGGCAAGGTGATAGGGTTATAGGCCTAGATAGTCACATTATAGGGGTAGTTAGCAGCATCACAGGCACAAGTGACTGCATTATAGGTGCAAGTAGCTGCAAAGGCACCAAAAGTGGGACATGGTCCCATTGTATAGGAATAGGCACTGGGACATGGTCTCATATTACAGATAGAATAACAATGACCATTAGTATCGACACAATGTCTACAAGTAGGTGTCAGAGCTATGACATTGCCTTAGGTGATTTCTATGGTCAGCTATAAACACGTTGTGGCAGAGGTGAGATATTATCAGGATAATATTTTAGATGCTGGTCTCTAGGTGATGACATACATCAAGCACAAGGTGCATTAGCCAGCTAGCTAGAGGACTCACAGTACCAGTATGACAGGTAGTCACCGATTACATGGGCATGGCTAGAGGGAGGTGACTAGTTCATGGAGGCCGAGGCTAGACAAGGGTACTAGAGAGATGATGAGTGAGTGGAGACCAGGACTAGATGAGGGTACTGGAGATAACAACAGAGGTGTTGGCCCCTCACATGGGTGAGACATGGATGATATCTGAAATTGTATTTTGATTTTTGACATATATAACGGCATGTATACTGAAGATGTGATATTGTATACGAGAGTTTTTGAGATACTTATATTTATATATGTATATTCAGTGTATTGATATACAAACCTTCGATGTATAAATGGATGATGATATTTATATATGATGCGCTTGGTTTATTTCCATTATATTGTTTTCATGGAAACTAGACGTGTAGGCATGGCTTTATAATGACATATAGTTGGTTTCATTTCTATTATATTGATGTCATGGAAAGTATATGTAGGTATGATTTGTTTATGGTTATAAAATTAAATGATTTAATTTCTAATTTTCTAATGTTATAGAAACTAGGTGATAGACATGGTGGATTCAATTATTTTATAAGGTAATTACATTTCCTTTACAGTTAATTATTTTATGAGGTGATTGCATTTCCTTTATATTGATGTCATGAAAATGATGTGATTTGGATATGATTCGATTGATGTTATTTGTGAAACTAAATGATGTTATGGTGAATTATTTAAATTTCCAATGTATTGATATTATGGAAACTAGAGAATAGGTATGGTTTAGTTTAATTTTGTTTTAATTTAATTTCCAAGTTATTAGTTTTATGGAAAGTAAATGATGATGTACATAGGTGATGTATATTTTTGGTTTAAGTTAACTTCCAAATTATTATTTTTATGGAAACTAACTAAGTTTTTGATTGATGGGGGAAAAGATGATGGGGTAAAAGAGTGGCCGAGCTAACCTCAAAGGGCCCCATGCCCTAATATTGATGCCTACATAGCCATTGCAAAAGGGGCCTCAGGAGGATGTGGTTCTCCCATAAACCAGGGAGGAATGAGAGTTGGTTAAGTCAGATTAATAGGTAATTTGGATTAATAGGTTGGTTGGGAAAGGTATGTGTTAAAAATAAGCAATTTCGAATATTGAATAGGTAATATGCAAGGGAAGTTAGGTGTGGGTATATAGGAAGGTATATAAGTGATTCGGTTTCAATGATTGGGTCCGATTAGAAAAAACAACAAGGTAGGAAGAGATGAATTGAAAATAAGTAGAATTCCCCAACTTAGAAAAGACCATAAATGTCGTATCCTCAGACTTATTGAGCATAAGTCCCTAGATACTTTACATGATGTGATAGGTCTATAGGTGAAAGAAGTAGCGTAATCACTATGTCTAAAGTACACGCATTGTCCCTTGAATAGGCAGTAGAGAATAAAACAAGGTAAGGTGGAGGATTGTGTTTAGAGTAACCTTATTGTGGGACAACGCGCCCCTTCTATAAGATACCCAAAACCAGAATAGGAAAGTCCATAACCGTTTTTTTTTCTAAATTTTTTCTTTTCTTTTGTTTTCATAGACTGATCGATGCGGGAAGTCTATGTGGGATAAATATAATATATCCTTGAGGTCTTCATGAATTTGATCGATGCAGGAAGCTTCAGGATAATGTTTTATTTTGATTTTTTAGAAAAAAGTAATCTTTTTTTATAGACTTTGTACAATATAGCTAACTTTTTATAGTTGTCCTTCGAGGGAAAAGTCTACTTATAGCAGCAAGAAAGAGAGGTAGATGTCATTTTGAGGGATTCATCTATTTGTGAGAAGTTTGACTCAAGGAGTAGATTTCTTGGTTATCCCATGTATATTTTTGCTTTTTATTTTTGAACTTTAGGTCATGGACAAGACTATGAAGGAGTATAAGCCTCTTGTATGAAGGAAAAACCATAGCATGAAAGAGGTTCTCTATACATGAGTTGTTTCAAGTGATGAACGACCATGGGATTCCATCTTGAAAGGACAAAAAGTATCGATGAGAATCATGCCATGAGTAAATCCATAATACTCATATTGAAGATAAGACAAAACAGTGACGGATAATCACAAATTTTTTTTTGATTTGTTGGTCCTTGAAATAGGTAGATGGAAGGAGAGGTTCACTCAAGGGACGAGCATGTAAGTGACATAAAGTGATGTAGTACTTTATTCAACAATAGAATGGTCAAAGATGCAAGGCATTAAGGGGCTCAGGTTCAGGTTTACCTTCGAGAGAACATACACGATAAGCACCTGATCCATAGGTATGGGTGAAAATATAGGGTCCAAGGCAATTAGGAGAAAACTTACCCCGTTTGCTTTTCTTTGCTTTAGTTACATGTTGATTTTCTTTTAGGACAAGATCACTGACCTTGAAAGTTCATTCATGAACACATTTTTCATAGGCACATTTGATACATTTTTTGGTATATTTGAAGGTGGTTGAGAGCATTTAAATGACATTCATCTAATAACTCAAGTTGTGTAAAATGGTCTTGGCAAAATTAGTCATCATTGAGCATATCTTTAAGTGAGATACGAAGAGATGGAATTTAGAATTCGAGAGGCAGGACATCCTATGTAGCATAGACCAAAGAGAAAGGTGTGGTGGCAGTTGAGGTGTGAATACTGGTGTGATAATCCCATAAGGAAAAAGGAATGTGCATATGCCAATCCTTACCAATATCATCGATGAATTTCATGAGAATTTTGTTGAGGGTGTTATTGGTTGATTCATCTTGAACATTTTTTTAAGGATAATATGGTGAAGAGAAACTGAGTTGAATACCGAAGTTATCAAAATTTTTACGTAGGGTCTTGTTTTTGAATTATTTACCATTTTCAGTGATGAGGTGATGAGGAACACCAAAATGAAAAATGATGTGATGGTTAATGAATTCACATATTTTATCAGCTTTTGTAGAAATGAGAGGGACATATTCCACCCATTTAGTGTAGTATTCAGTTGTTGTGATGATCCATTGATGACATTGAGAAGAATGAGGGTTAATCTCTCTGACGAGATCCAAACCCCATCGGGAGAAAGGCCAAAAGTACTTGGCGAATTGTAAGGAGTGACTTGGGGTGTGGTGAAGGTTAGCATGTTGCTGACACTTCACACAACATTTGACATAGTTGCAACAATATTGGCTAAGGGTTGGCCAGTAATAGCCGAGTTGAAGAATATGTTTGGCAAAATGGTGACCACTTAAATGTCACACCATAAATCCCATCAGGGATTTCTTTAATGGTGTAAGGAATTTCAGAACTAGTGAGGTGTCGTAAGAGGATACCATCAAATCCAAGAGGATACCCCCTATGACGATGTAATGAAATACCTTTTGGAGAAATGCTCACTTACCATTGTGAGTGAGATCTGGAGGAAAGATTGAAAGGGAGAGGTAGTCAAAAAACTACTTATACCATATATCATGTGGGTTGGTTTCAATTATTCCCACAAAATTTACATCACGAAGGAAATAAGAAGGTGTCTATAACCATTGTAATGTGACAAATCTTTTAGAGTCTAAAAATTTGTTAGTGGATCGTAGAACAATTTGAATGTCGTAATTATTAAAGGTAGTCAAAAGCATGTCAACATGATGTTTATACTTTTGGAGTATTTTGTTACGACATTGGTATAAACCATTGAGTTGGTTGACAACAAATTTATAATTTTCAAATATATTAATATTCTTAACATCTATGGCAATGGAAGTTTGGAGACCTAACATGAGTGCTTCGTATTCGACCACGTTATTGGTACAATCAAAGTCAGGTTTGAAAGATAAATGCATAGGTTTGCTATCAATAGGAATGAGGATAAACCCTGTGCCACCCCCGCGTTGAAATTTAGAATTGTCAAAGAATAGGGTCATCTGATAGATGATGTCATCAAGAGAGAGGGTAACAATAGATTCGTCAGGAAAATTGAAGTTAGAAGATTGAGTTCTAGAAAGAGGTGTGTCTGCAAGTTGATTAGAAATGGTTTATTCTTTAATAGACTTTTGATGGATGAATTCTAGGTTGAGGTCTACAAGGAGCATTAGCCAATGTGCGGCATGTTGGTGTTTGTAAGGTTTAACATACATGTAATGCAAGGGGTCAATGCTGGTGATGATGAAGGTTTTTTGGTTGAGTAGGTAGTGGTGACAAATACTAGGGCTAAGAAATTTTTTTTTGGCATGAGTATATCTAGTCTCATAGTCTAAAAGAGTACGACTTATATAATAATTGATTTCTCCCTATGTTTCTCAATGCGATGAGAAAGCATGACATCCAAGGAATGATTAGTGGAAGAAATGTACAGGTAAAAAGGTCTGGTCATCCCTTCAGCGGGACAAGCATAGGTGGCTGAATAAGGTATTCCTTTAATGCTTCAAAAGCTTTATGGCACTCATCATCCCAATTGAAGGAAACATCATTTTTAAGAAGATGATGAAAAGGGTGACAACGGTCAGAAATTTGGAAAATAAAACATTGAATAGATTACAATTTTCCTTACAAACTATGGAGCTTTCAAAGCTTAGTAGGTGGAGGCATCTCAAGAATAGCCTTGATTTTAGTAGGATTGAATTTGATACCATGTAAAGAGATGATGAAACCAAGGATTTTTCCAGAGAGAACAATAAAGACACATTTCTTTGGTTGAAGGTGAAGACAGTATTTGATGAGACAGTCGAAGTTGATTTTGAGAACTGTGAGGTGTTCTGCAATACTTTTAGACTTGGCAAGAAGGTCATTGATATAATCTTCTAATATGCGATGCATGATGTCATGGAAGATATAGGTCATAATAGGTTGATATGTGGCACCAATGTTTTTAAGGCCAAAGGGCATTACGCGATAGCAAAAGGTCCCCCAAAGTGTGATGAAGATATTTTTCTGTTGATCTTCAAGAGCGAGTAATATTTGATTATAACCCGAAAACCCATCTATGAGTGATAGCATCTCATGGCTGGTTGTAAGATCAAAAAGTTGGTCGATACTAGGAAAAGTAAAATTTTCCTTGGGGCAAGCAAGGTTAAGACCACAAAAATCCGTGCAGATGCGGAGTCCCCCTATCACTTTAGTGAAGATGTTAGAAATCCATTGGGGATAGTCAATGGGTAAAATATAAGAAAAAAAAGGAGGCATTGGATTTCTTCTTTCACAATAATGGAAATGGAGGGACGCATTTTTCGTAGCTTCTGTTTCATAGGTTTAACACCAGGAATACTTACGATATTGTGGACCACAATATTTGGGTCAATATTGGGAATATCAGTGTTGATCAGAGAACACTTGAAAAAATCACATAAGAAGTCCATGCGGGGAAGTGAGTCATATTCAAAGGCACGAATGGATAGGGAAAATAGGTGCACGGAACAAAAGTTCAGATTTTCGGGACTTAGCTTTTTTTTCTCATAAAGGTCTATTTTTAGAGATAGTGTGTAGAGCACACAAATGAGACAGATACGTGCATGCGCCACGTATTGGCTATTTTTAGAAGATTGGATACGAAACACTTTGCATGGAAATAGGCCGGAAATAGATTTTATACTATCAGTTAGCTAGTAGTAGTCTATTGTTAGCGCACTTGCATGTGTGTCTATTTTTGTAATGGCGCGTAGCTAGTAGTAGCATGCAACCTATTTTTGGAATGGATAAGTGGTGAAGGGAAAATTCCCCACCCTTATATATATGTAGTAAACTGTGTAATAAAGGGGGATCGATATATACAGAGATACGTTGTTCAATCTGCTACGCGCATACTATTGATATTGTAGTGAAGCTTCTGTAAACTTATTGCATTGAATATAATGGAGGATATTGGTTGAATTCTAAGTGTTAGTTCTATGTGTATATGAATCTAGTATGTTTTTGATGTCATCATGGTTAGTACTTAATTCTACTTTTTCCTTAGATATAGATCTGGTATGCTCTGTATAATGATGAGCTAGTAATAGAACCGTATATGTTAAGTATCCATCATGCTAACATCCTGCTAAAGTAACCCTAAAGAGGGACTTGACACCTTTGCGTGCTTTAGGTGAGTGCTTAGTTTAGGATGAGTGATGTGTCAATGCATCTAGGGTTTTATATGGTTCGTATCACTGAATTCTAGGATGCATCATTGGTTCCATTTCCAAGACCTCTTTTTCAGTTGATTTCAGGGTGGTTCATGCAATGAAGACATACCAATTAACTCTTAGAAACTATTGAAGAGTGGATACATGATTCAGGAAGAAGAATACACATGGTGAGTTCAGCACTGGATCTGAGTTTAATGCACACACTATGGGTGGAACAAAATCTATATGACAGTTTATATGAGATCTTTTTCCTTATCTTCCCAGTAGAATTGTATGAGTGGCTGATTGCTTATGCATCTAAGTGGAATTGGAGGTATCACGCACTTGTCTGGATGCAAGAAGAATTCTAGGCCCTTTATGATGCTGATCTAATTTGGACTCAAGCTATGGATATGTGGTTCTGTGGTGTCTTGAACAGTTATATTTTAGAATACACAATTTCCACTTATTTTTGTCCAGAGGTAGTTGAATTCCAGTTCTTATGACACCCAAGGGGAGCTTACCTATAAGGAATTCCACTGTTGATCAAGATCCTGATGGTAAATTTTAATTTAAAGAGTAAATCAATGGCTAACTAAACTTCACCACACGTGGGGGCAGGAGTAGGAGCAGGATTGGTGAAAGATGACAGACCTAGCAATGGAAAGACAGAGAGATGAAAGGCATGGCTTAAGTATATTGAGGCACGCGAGAGGGAGATAGAGAAGTAGCGTGACCATTGCAGAAAGTGGATGGAGTTGAGGAGAGAGATGGCTCATGAAGGATTTAGAGGTCACATAGAAGACATGGAGCCAGAGCATCAAGAACTCCCCCATCTTAGAAAGCATGACAAGGATCCCCCCTCAGCCTCACAAAAAATCACGCCAGGAGAGACTGACCTGGGCCATGGGAGTGCATCTAAATCCACTCTGGTAACCTAGCCCTTGCACTTGGTTTTCCAATATCTAGTATGAAAAGTAATCAACAAGAAAGTTTAGGAAGTAAGAGAGCAAGTACATCAATGGTAGGGTAGATGACTTCATTTTTATTTGGAGGTGTGTTTTCAGGCACATTATCCACATAGAATATGAGCACACTAAATGTTAGATTCACTTCTGAAAGTGGAACTACTTGACAAACCGTAGGGGTTCAATATAGTACTATTGTCAGAGTAGAGGGGAGTATGTCTACAGGACCTATTCCAACTATAAGTTTGGGATCAGGATGCATGGGAAGTTCTAGTTCAGGTGGATCATGGAGGTTCTGGAGGTAGGGGAAACACTGGAGGTTCTGGATCAGGTGGGAAAGGTCTGCGTACTAACCCCATAATATTTACATGGAAATGTCTGTTCATCTTCTAGAGTATAGGGGCATAGAAGATGTTACTGAACATGTGCATATGTGTGAGATATTGTGGCACGTAAAAGGAATTACAGCTTCTGAGCATAGGGCAATCCAATTTACTACTACGTTACAAGGGCATGCCCACAACTGGTACAAAAAGTTTGACCCTGATCAGACTGTGCATAGATTATGTAGCTATTAAAGGGTACATTCCTTAAAAGAGTTTCATATCCCTGAGTTTGAGCAGAAGAGTATAAGTGCACTCAAAGATATCAAGAAAGGAATTACTAAAAGTGTCAGAGAGTATGATGAATGTTTTAAAATGCTTGTTATCTAAAGCTTTCTTATGATATACACACAAGCCAACATGCACAATGGTTTTTTGGGGGCTTGATTACACCATTTTAGGAGGGCATTATCACATAAGACATATACTGATCCATGCGAAGAACTTGGAAGCAACCCTTGTACGTGCTGAGGTAATTGGGAGTATAGAAACTGGGGTAAGCCCATTTTTAGAAGCACAAATTGTATCTAGACAAAATAGGTAGAGAAATTATCAGAGAATTCATCCCATGAAGCATGCACAGGGATTTGGTGCATTGATTGTGAGGTGGAAGGTCACACAAAGGATAGTTTCCCTCATAGAACAGTATGCTCATTGTTGATGGATTGTGAAATATGCCACCTAAACCATGATGTTAGCCACTACCCATTATTACAACGTGCGATAAGGAAGAACATTTCAAGCTACTGTAAAATCTGTAGGTCCATGACTCATGACATGGAGGACTATCAGCTGATTGGACAAATCCATGATGCTATAGATATTAGTGTATGGTAGACAGGGGTTTCAGATAACTCTAAGGATAAGAATGAGTATCATGACTGGGAGCACAATCAAGCGCTATAATCAGAATGAGGGGCGTTTTGAAGGTAGTTGTGGTAAGAGGTTGAGGATACCGCGAGTGGATTCAGAAGGAGGAGGCCGTGGTGGTGGAAGAAATGAGTTTCCTCATAGAAAATTTTATACATGTGAATGTCCTAACCACTATAGGCATGAATCTCCTTAGGATATTACATATTCTTTCTGCAAAAAGAACCATACCTATGAAGAGTGCCCAGACTTATATAAACATTTGAGTAAGCAACATAAACAAGAAAACAAAGGCACAAGTATGGTTAGGATACATCACGCTCTGGATAATCAATAGATACCCAAGATGGAAGCATAATCCAGGGTGCTACAAGTGAAGATCATGACCCGCGCTGAGGTAGTAACTGTTAGGGAGGCATTACAATAGAAACCTACCATCACAAAAGATGAGGTTCTTCATGTACAGTACCCAAATCCTGCCTATCAAAAGGATGTTTATCAGGAAACCATGGAAGTTCTAAGGAATATTTAGGGTGAGATACAGTACTTAAAGGAGTAGAAGAAAATATCAGAGATGGTCCAAACTGATATAGATGACTTGAGAGAAGTGTGTAAAATGTTGCGCCAAGAGAACATCATTCCACTGTTAGGGAGTTGGTTAAAAGGAAACACTCCACGTGCAAGTATTGAGACCAAATAGCAGATCTTGCATGTAAATCTCCCTCCTCATAGTCTAGATTATGACAAGGAAATCACTCTGAATGATGTTGTGGATGGGTGGCTGTTGAGTAATATAATAATTGATACAGGCATGGAAGTCAATGTTCTTACCTTGGATGCATGGGTACAAATGGGGAGATCCCCATTGCAAGCCATCCTCTAATGTATTATTCATGGCTAATCGGACTAAGGCCACTCCCATAGGATTTTTAAAAGATGCATCCATTACCATACAAGGAGTCAAGTTCATTGGAGACTTTGAAGTTTTAGCATTAGACAGAATCATATAGCTTCCCATATCTATTAGGGTGTCCTTGGTGCTATGTAAATAATGTTGATCTTTGGTTTAACAAGGGCTATATCAGTTTTGAAAATAAAGACGAAAGGGTCATTATCCCTTTAACATATGGAAATTCCATGCCCTATGTTGAGCCTTTAAGTGAAGAAGATTTGAATAGGATTTATGTACGTGTCATCCGAGATCCAGAGATGATTGAACCAACCAAAGAAGGACTAATTCAGTGGCAGGATGCACAGTCTATTAGTGATACTACAAGTGTTGCTTGTGATAATTGGGCTCACAACACTTACGAGTTGGTAGAACATGATGTAAAGAGCATAATTTCTCAAGGCACAAAACTACGTTATGTCAGGAGGATAGGTAACAACTTGGTACCTTGTTACACAGGAGAAGGGGATCCCATGATATTCTTGTGCACCATGGATGAAAAATGGATAGAACCACTAGAGAGGAGAAATATGCTAGCATATACACTATGTGGGACAACAACACATTGGTGGGTGGTCCACAGGGATAATCTGGTCGAATGGAATGAAATTGGGATTGCTCTTACTACTAGGTTCTTTAGGAAAAATGCACCTACTCAAATATGTAATTATCAGAGTAATCAACATGTTCAGCACCACGTTAAGAAGTGTGAGAGACTCTAGATAGAAGGGTAGGAAGATTTACCACCTTCACTATGGGTATGTTATTTTTATTCCATTTTACAAGTCTGTGCGCATGCTTGGTATGTATATGCAGAACTCCATAGAGAAATTGGAAATTGGCAGAATTTAATTGCGGGAATGGACCAGATGTTTTACTTCTTCTCTACAAAACCTCTAGTATAAGAAGCATTGAAATTTATCAAGTGCTTAACTATGGGGGATAGTGCCAAGGCTGAAGAACTTCTTCAAGAGTTATTGGATAAAAAAGACTCAGAAGTGCATCTTGATAAAGAACCAAAGGCCGATGCAACATTGCTTCAACGTGTTTGCCTTGAGAAAGAGAAAGTAAAAATTGTCTACTTGGTGGATGACGAAGGAGTAGATAATCTAGATGTAAACCATTCAACAAGAAGGTGCGAGGTATTGGACAGTATGGATAAGACCACACGTGCCTATCATGAACCTATGAAGACAAAGTGGGTGAATATTAGAATAGATACTGAGCCTAAGGAAGCCATAATTAGAGACTATTGGTCAGACTCTGAAGTGGGAAAAATTATAGAGTTACTAAGGGACTACCAGGACCTATTTCCTAGGGGGTACCATGAACTTAAAGCTGTGCATGAATCATTAGGGGAGATTAAGATAAAGCTTAAAGAGGGTGTGCACCTAGTTAGAAAGAGGCCTTGCAGAATGAACCCCAATTTACACGAAAAGGTCAAAGAAGAGATTGATAACATGTTGAAATCTGGAATTATCAAGCCCCTTGATGAGTCAGAATGGGTTAGTCTAATGGATGATCAGTATCAAGAAGGATGGGTGGATTAGAATATGTGTGGACTATAGGGAGATGAATGCTACATGTGTAACAGATCCATTCCCTACGCCATTTACTAAGGAAATACTAGAAGGAGTTACAAGGCACGAAATCTATTCATTTACAGATGGGTTCTCTGGGTATCATCAAGTTAGGATTGCCCAGGAGGATCAGGAAAATACTACATTTACTATTGAATGGGGTAGCTTCACCTATACTGTCATGCATTTTGGTATGAAAAATGCGCCTTCTGTATATTTCGCACATAGTTTTCCAAGCGTTCAAGGAATTTATTCACAAATTATTACAGGTATATTTAGATGATTGGACGATGTATGGATTAGTTAAGGACCACTGTGACAATATACGCTTAATGTTTTAATGGTGTAGATAGTTGAGTATCTCTTTCTACACCATTTGGGATACTTTTAGGACACATAATCTGCAAGGAGGGTTTGTTAGTTGATCCAACAAAGGTTGTAGTCATTATAGGCCTAGGGGAGCCTACCAGTCAAAGTGAGGTGTGTGGATTTTTGGGACATACAAGATATTATAAAAAATTTATCAAAGGCTATGCCAAAGTTTCTGCACCCTTAGAAGAGTTACTGAAAGGAAAAGGTACGTTCTATTGGGGAGAACATCAGTAACGTGCATTCGAGACATTAAAGGAGAAACTTACTACCGTGCCTATTCTACATTTTCCTTCGTGGGACAAACCATTTCATGTACATGTTGATGCATCTGGCATGGCCATTGAAGTGGTGTTGGATCAACCTAGAGAAGGTATTATAGATCATCTTTTTTGGTTTTCTAGTAGAAATTTGACTCCTACATAATAGAATTACACAGCTACAGAGTGCAAAGCTTTGTCAGTGATCTATGCATTACATAAATTTTGCCAGTACTTACTAGCTACACCATTTGTCTTTTATACAGATCACATGGCATTGAAGTATTTGGTAAATAAGCCTATTTTACAAGGGCACATATGTCGATGGGTGCTCCTATTTCAAGAGTTTTATTTCATAGTTGTGGTAAAACTAGGCAAGAGTAATTCTAGACCAAACCATTTATCAAGAATACAGTCAAGAGAAGAAGCACATGCCATTAAAGATACCATGCCAGATGCACAGTTATACAAGTTATAACATGCACCATCAAAACTAGAGGACATTGTTGTCTTTCTACATACAGGGATGGCACCAGAAGGAATGAAATCCTTGGAGAAGAAACAACTTGCTATACGCGTTGCACCTTATATGTTAATTAGTGGTGACTTGTGAAAATTGGGTCATGATGAGGTATTGCACCGTTGTGTATTAGAACATGAGTGCACATGCATTATGGATGAAACTCATGTGGAATTGTAGGTGGCCATTATGTAGGTGATGCCACAGTGCGCAAGATTCTACTCACTAGATTATGGTGGGAGACCCTCTATAAAGACTATAAGGAATTTTGCAAGTCATGTGATCATTGTCAACGTCTTGGAATACTCAGGTCAGTAAGATGAAATGCCTTTGAGACCTATTACCAGCGCAAGAACCATTTGAGAAATGGGCTATGGATTTTGTGGGTCCTATTTCCCCAGCTACGTAGATCTGGATCACACTATATTATAACTTGCACAGACTATCTGACAAAGTGGGTAGAAGCAACACCTACCAAGGACTGTACAACATCTACATCATCTTAAGTTTCTATGGGAACATATTATTACAAGGTATGGATGTCCTTTGAGTTTGACCAGTGATAGGGGCACACATTTTCTTAATTAGACAATCAGAATTTTATTGGATGAGTTCATGATTGCACACCATAAAACTACACCCTATTATCCTTAGGAAAATGGAACTGTTGAGGCTTTCAACAAAATTTTGAGCCAGAAATTAACAAAAATATGTGATGTTGGAAGAAAGGATTGGGATGATAAAGTATTTACAGTAATTTGGGCATATAGAACAAAATATAAAAGGTTGAAAAAATCCACACCATTTCATTTAGTGTTTAGCGCAGAAGCCATTCTTCCTATGGATTTTATGTTACCTTCTTTGCGTATTTCATGCACTGGAGGTCTTGATGATGAGAAAGCTTTAGAAGAATGGATTGAGAAGATAATTTAGCTAGATGAACGATAGCCATAACACATTGGAGTTAGAAGAAATAATATTCTAGGCAGAAAGCATGGCATGACAAAAACATAAGGGATAAGAAGTTTGAAATTGGAAAAATGGTACTTCTTTATGACTTTAAGTTCTTGTGCCATCCAGGAAAACTTAAGCTACATTGGTTGGGGCCGTATGTTATCACTTAAATCCTTGAAATAGGTGCTTTACAGTTAGAAGCACTTGATGGAACACGGCTACTCGGTTACTTTAACGGGAATAGGCTAAAGCCCTACTATAAATAAGTCTTCTTGGTGTTTGTAATAAGGCATTATTGCCGTTTAGATTAGGTTTTCAATTTTTTATTTCCTTAATGTGTTTCCTTCTTTATCACTATGCTTTAGTCAATTTAGTTGGTGTGTTGTGTAATAAGCGTGCTTGCGTGCATGAAGCTAATTAATATATGAAGCATGTTTATGTTAAGAGGACTGCACATACTTTTAGTGTGGGGTGGATTGTTAGTATCTAGGTACAAAATCATGGGAATTGAAAGGTGAAAGGAATAAACTACTACGAGTGCTCTTCAATTCAAAGGATTACCTCTAAAAAGTGACCAAAGATGGAGATGAAGGAAGGAATAGTATAACCGAAGGTAAGAAGAGGCCATATCAACTACCAGTAGAAGGTGCAATGACGAGGTACTCGGTGTAAAGGAGTGCGCTGAAAAGAAGTCTTTGACCAGAGGGTAGGAAGGCACGTTAGAAGGTTATAAATGAGGTGTGAAGATGTAACATGTGGAAAGGATGGAATTGGTTAATTAATGAGAGGATATTTGGTAGGTGAAGGAGTAATGAATGCATCAAAATTTTAAAAATCTATATAAGGATGGGATGCGAGTTCATTTTTACTGTTGCGATTAAGGGTATTTGAAAAGGAGCCAAGTGTGAAGAGCTAAGTGATCGTATTAAGGTGTGAAAGGTGTGTAACCAGTCATGAAAAAGAGATCTATGCATAGAAAGAGCTGTGTCCCTGGTGGTGAAGGGTTTGAGGGAAGCAAGACAACAAAGATGAGATAGGGCACATGGGATTTCACCTAGGGCATGTTGAATTGAGCTACGGTTTTCTTTGCACATTAAAAAATTCAAGAGGTGAAACAAGAGAAGCCTTGAGTGATGTGGAAGATTACATCTTATGAGGATTGTTGCAAGCACTGCAAGAAGAATTAAAGAAATTAGATTGAGCCTTGAACATCTGCATAGATCTAGAGGCGCTCATCAACATAAAAATGATGGAAGAGAATAATGAAGTCTAGAAAATGATAAGGGATGAAACATCGGGCCATGTAGAAAGATTATTAATGGTTAAAAATAAGCGCGAGGCCCTAGCAGCAACCCAAGTACCACACAAGGATTGGCTAGAGGAGCTTGGGAAGCTCATTGCACAGAAGATGGATTTGATAGAGGGAAGGATGACCTCAATGTCCAACATTATATTGGTCTTACAAAATGAAAAAGTGGAGATTACAAGGGATGAATTGGAGTCCATTGCTGTGGAAATCCCAGAAAAAAAGAGGAAGCACTCGTTGAGTGGAAGACCTTGGAGGCTGAAATAAAACAGGAATATCCTGAATTAGTTGTTCAGACTGAAGAAGAAAAGACTCCATTCTTCACTTTTGGAGATGACCATTATCGGGGTGACAATGAAATTAGTGTGGGGTAATGTTGATCAAATAACACTTGAATAAAAGTACACAAGAATTCCACGTAGGGAAGTGAGTCATATTCAAAGGCGCAAATGGATAGGGAGAATAGGCGTGCGGAACAGAAGTTCAGCTTTTTGGGACTTAGCCATTTTTTCTCATAAAGGTCTATTTTTAGAGATGGCATGTGCAGAGCACACAAAAGAGGAAGAGACATGTGCACCACACATTGGATATTTTTGGAGGATTGGATATAAAGCACTTTGCATAGACACAAGCTGAGAAATAGATCTGCTACTATCAGTTAGCTAGTAGTAGTCTATTCTTAGTGCACTTGCATGTGTGGCTATTTTTTTAACAGCGCGTAGCTATTAGTAGCATGTGACCTATTTTTGGAATGGATAAGTGGTGAAGGGAAAGTCCCCACCCTTATATATATGTAGTAAATTGTGTAATAGAGGGGGATTGAGATATACAGAGATATGTTGTTAAATCTGCTACGCGTATACTACTAATATTGTAATGAAGCTTCTGTAGACTTATTGCATTGAATATAATAGAGGATATTGGCTGAATTTAAGTGTTGGTTCTGTGTGTATCTGAATCTAGTATTGTTTTTGATCTCATCATGGTTAGTACTTAATTCTATTTTCCCTTAGATACAGATCTGGTATGCTCTGTAAAATGATGAGCTAGTAATATAACTATATATGTTAAGTCTCCATCATGTTAACATCCTACTATAACAACCCTAAAGAGGGACCTGGTACCTTTGCGCGCTTTGAGTGAGAGATCAGTTTAGGGTGAGTGATGTGCCAATGTGTCTAGGGTTTCATAGGGTTCCTATCACTGAATTATAGGCTACATCAATTGGCGTAATACCAAGAAACATAGTTGCTATGATCTCGAAGGAAAGAGGTGAAGGATTCCTTTTTTAGTGGTATCTAAAGATTGGCCTATCTTGAGAATTTGAGGATCGTCCTGACTGTGAATGTTGATCTCTATGGTTGATTTAGTCAATATGGTTTGTGTCTTAGAAGGTAACAATTGGTGAATGTAAGAATCCTCCACACCTAAATAGGTGAGAATAGAATCATTGTATTGACATTAAACAACGTCCCAAAGAAACAATTTTTACGAAAAAAAAGTGAGGGATGGATTTTAGATCTATGGATTCCGTGGGGAAGGTGATGTAGTAGGTAAGTGAGGTGGAGAAGGTGTACTTTCCTCTATGAGGTCAATATGGGCCTTCTTAGAAGAAGGTTCCTTTGAAAATCCAAGACCGCTGTGTTCTTTGTGTTTATGAGTGGTGCAAGGTATGATTGTTTGATGACCCTATTCAGAAAGAAAAAAGCTAAAGCATTTCCAAGCACATCGATGAAGGAAAGTGTGACTGAAGTGGCCATTGGTGAGGTATTGAAAATCAAATGAGAATGGATAGGTTTGAGTAGGTTTTTCAGGAGTATATGAAGAAGTGTCAAGTCCCCCATACATCAAGTTAGTTTGAAGGTGGGGCGGACCGTATGGAAAGACCTCACCTACATGATGGTTATAATGTGGGTGTTGATGGAATATTCCATATTATTGAGGAGTAAGAAATGTGTCGATCTTGTAGAGGTGATACTCCTCTAAGGTAAGGTGTTGAAAAACACCTACCAAAGGATCAAAAGTTGGTATTTGGTTAGTGGAAATGGAAGAATCACCAGAAGCCTGAGAAGGGGAAGCCTCAGGTGTTTGTGAAGTAGATGGGTTGTTTGATGGACCAGTTATGGAAGCTACGGTAGTAGTGGGAATAGAGGAGTTGGTTGTGGAAGGTGAAGTGGAAAAAGTGGTGGATGAGGCAACGATTAAAGAATAAGTGGTAGTGGTGGCAGATGGGATAGCAGCTGAAGAAGAAACAATAGTGGTGGTAGATGGGATAATGTATGAACAAGAAGAAATAGTGGTGTTATATGCCTTAACTGGTATAAAGACATCGTTAGGTTGATAAATCATATTACAGGTTTTGAATGGTGAAGGATCTGCCAGAATGGTGTAGTTTTTCCCTTCTTGTTCAAATTTTAAACAACATTGTAAGGTTGAAGGCACACAACCCATGGTGTGAATCTAGGGTCGACCAAGTAGCATGTTGTATTGGAATTCCCCCTCTAGGACATAGAATAATTCAGGAATGGTACGAGGGCCCACACAAATGTGGAGAATGATGGTGCCGAGGGTTGAAGTTATGGCATCACTAAATAAACATAGCGTAACTGGGTTATTATGCATGCAATTGGAAGGGATGCAAATTTTCTTGTACACATGGGAATAAATGATATTGATATAGGAACCTCCATCAATCATAACATGTTGAACACGTGTGTTATCAATGTAGGAAGAAATGAATAGTGCAGGGTCAGGATCATCTGACTAGAGAGGGACAATCTCATCATCAGAGAAACTAATAATAGAGACTTGATGAAATGTAATGGGAGAAGAAGATGAAGGTGGAGTAGTGAGGGAAGCCACATGATGTGGGGTAATGATGGTAGAAACAAGTGTGGGGTCATTAGGTGGAACCTCAATAGATTGCAGGACCTCAACGAGGTCTTGACGATGAGACTAAGAGGTTTGGATGAGGTCGTACAAATACATTTTTAGGGGGGATTGGTGAAGTTTTTTGATCATGGTATGATGTGATACTCCGTAAAAAATGGGATATGTCAGTCCATGGATGGTTATTTTGGGTACAGGTATGGATGGAATGTTGGGTAAAGTTATATTGGATGGGTTGTTTTTATTCTCTTTTCCTGTCTTTCTATGCTCTAGTGCCAACTCAAACCATATAGATATGAGGAAAAGAGGGATATGTGTCGTGAAAGGTATAATGATATGAGGGACAAAAACCTAGTGTGGGATAAGAGGGTTGTGGAGGTGGAGGTGAAGGCCACTGAATAGATATGGGGCGAGGTTACGTGGTGACAGGAAAAGGTGGAATGGGATCTTCATCCAAAAGGTTGTCTTTTTCAAAGATATTTTCAAGAGAACATAGTTGAATAAGAATATTTTTAAGGGCCTTACAAGTTTCAACATCATGCCCTAACACACGATGATAGGCAAAAATATTGGTATCATCAAATCCTTCTAGTTTAGGTTTGAGTGGGTCGTAAGGCCTGAGTGGTGAAAATATAATGGCATAAGTTTCTAACAATCGAGTGAGGATGTTAGCATAAGAACCTACCAAGGGATCGTAATGAGAAGTGAGAGTAGGTTTGGATGGAGGTTTTGGTGACTTCTATGGAAGGGGTGTTACTGGAGGTGGATTTGGTTTGGATGGAGGTGTGGGTGGATTTTGTGGAAGAGGTGGTATTAGAGGTTGAGTTGGAGGTTGAGTAGGTTTAACTACCCTTTTGGCATGTAGTATGGTTTTGGGCTTTGGTTGCACCTTTTTGGGTGAAGGTGTTGGGTTAGTGCGTGAAGTAGAAGGGAATGCAGAAGAAAAAAGTGGGCGGGTTAACCAAGGTTAGAGTGGAGGTACAGTGAAGACAGTCGTAGGAGGAAATACATAAAGTGTAGGTTGAAGGGAAGATAAAGACATGAGTAGTGGAGTAGGCATAGGTAATGTAGAAGGCTTGGGTGGAATGAGAGGTCATGATAAGGATGTGGGTTGCTTCATTTTAGTTTTACCTTGGGTAGGAGGCTACTTGACCAAGGTTGATGGATGGAAGTGGTGAAGGTGAAAGAGGAGAAGTGGGAAAAACTGGGGTACAAGGCCTAAGAGGTTGGATCTTCCTCATAGGTGGGGGGATAGGCCTGGTGATAGTTTTGGAAGAGGTGGCTAAATTGATCTTCACAGGAGGATGGACTAGACTCAGTGTTGGCGTAACCCCCAATGTAGTGATAAGTTTGGGTGCAGGTAGAGGTATGGGTATAGGTGGTTGTTGGGGTAGCTGTAAAGGTTTGGGTGTAGGTGAGGATGATGTAGAAGAGGCTACGATAATGGGATTAGGTGTGACATATTTAGTTATCTTGAATAATTTAGGATAAATAGTTAAAGTCTTTGTAGGTAACATTTGTAGTTGATTCAATATGGGAATTTGAAAGCATCCCCAAAGCATGGAATAGTTGACATACTCCAAGCGATCAGAAAAGTGAGAGAATGGCGTAGAAGTGGAGGGAGATGATTACAATTTAGTTGTAATCCCTATAAAGAATTTGAAATCTGTGAGATAGGAAAATTTGGCTTCAGACTTTATGGGTAGAAGAGGTGATAGAAAATCGACATGGTATTTAAAAGCTATTGGGAAATTTTCACCAACAAGAAGAGATGCTAAAAGTGGATCCTCTATGGGAAGAGGAAGGGGCAAGGTGGATGGCGTAGACTCTTTGATTGGTGAAGAAAATGGTAAGCTGGGCTCCTCTATGGGTAGAAGAGTGAGTGATGTGGGTTTCTCAAGAGGTAAATAGATGATTAGTGTAGATGCCTCTGTACATGAAGTGATAGATGAAGTGGGATTCTTGGTAGATAAGGTTGGCTCCTCCATGGGTAGAGGAGAGGATGAGGTGGACTCCTCTTTGGGTGGAATAACTTACATAAGGATTTCCTCAACTAATGGGATGGGAGGAAATTGAGTAAAAGGGGATGGTATGGTATCAAAAATGGCATGCACCTCTCGAACATTGGTATCATTGGTTGAGGTTTTTCCAACTTGGTTAGATGATGGAGTGTGATTTGGAAATGATTTATTAAAGATGTAGAGGTTTTAGTTAGCCGGTGCATTGGGGTTATCCAAGACAAGATATCTGTTATCCAACATTTCCTTAATGATATTTTTAAATGTTTTACAATTACCATCACTATGACCTCTGACACGGTGATACTTACAGTAATTGTTCTCCTTGTACCATGTAGGCACATGATGGGAAGGGTCAAAACCAGTATGTGGTTTGATCGGTGGAAGAGTTATGGCTCCCGCGTTTAGAAGATTTTCCAAAACTGAGGACTAAGATTCTCCTATAGGAGTATATCATTGATGTTCATGCCTATATTGAAAATTATGAACAAGAGAAAGAGTAGAAGATGGTTTTGGTTGGATGGATGGATGAGATGGACCAGCTTTCAGGACCAACGCATTAGTGGATCCCTTGGGTTTTGAATTATTGGTTTGTGGTTTGGAAGAAGAAGAGTCATTTGATTTGAATGGAGTGCTCTTCCTGTGAAATTGTAATTTCTTCTCTTCGATAGCATGGATTTCTAACTTCCAAGCCATAGTGAATGGATCATCAAAAGTTTGAAAGGTTTAAACTTGGAGAGTTAGAGAGATGTTCCTGACACCAGCCCTAGTGAACAAATCTATCAAATCAATTTGTGGAAGTTGAAAGGTGAGTTGATTGGTAAGACTCCGCCAACATGCGATAAAATCTATGATAGATTCGTCTTCGTATTGGTGCATTGAATACAAATCAGCCATGATGACCTTCTTAGTGATGTTGATGGAGAAATGATTGAGAAAGACCTAGGCTAATTGATTGAATGAAAAGATAGAGTGCTTAGGTAAAGAACTATACCAGTCTAAGGCAGGTCCTATCAAGGACATTGTGAAAGTTTGGAGAAGAAAGACGTCATTATGGGAAATCAGATAACATACATGTTTAAAATATCACAAATGCTGATGCAGGTCCTCCTTGCTATTAAATTTGTTAAAAGTTGGCATTTCCCAATGTGAGGGATAAGGATAAATTGGAATAGAAGGGTGAATAAGATCATTACAAATATTGTCATAAGTCAGAGAATTGTGTGAGCCAGAGATAGACACTTCTAAGGTTTGCATCTTATCCATCATAATTTTTATGAGATCATTTGTAGGATTAGATGAAGGAATGCCCCATGGTATAAGGAGGTAAATAAGATGAATAAGGCTTGGATGCCCCTCTAGTGTGTGGTGGTGTTGAGTAAGCCAAATGAGAAGGGGGATATAAGTAACGACAAATGATGATGGCATATACCTTGAATGGGAAGCGTATGTGACAGGTGGTGGCTGAGACAATGTATAGGTGGGTGGGACTTGTGTAGAGACCCTTGTAGCGATAGGTGGAAAAGTAACAGGTATATACATGACCAAAATCTAAAAATGGGTCGATGCAACTGAAGGTTGTGAGAAAATAACGACTGATGATGTTGGAATCCATACACTAATACTCGTAGATGATGGTGAGGTAGACATCAAAGGTTTGATAGATGTTATAGGTGTGAAAGATATCCAAGATGTGGGGGTAATATGAGAAATGATAGGTGGTAAGGTGGAAGTAGGTAACGCTACACTAGTGGTGGCTGTACGCACCCAAAATTAAATGTGCTAAATTTTTAGAAAAATGGTTACAAAAAGTCCCTAATGATGATTCAGGTCCTTTCAAGAAGGTGTTCGAGATCCAATTTCCATTCACAGTGTATATCTGTCACCTAGACGTCTGTACTTAGCCTTCTTGTGATTTTTCCAGCTTTGTGCCTCTTTCTGCTCATGTTTTTGTCTTTAGTGCCAGGACCACTGCCTTGTATAGGGCGGTGGTTCTACCCGCTTTTTCCATATTCTCTCACGCATTTTTTAATATGCGACGGTTCACTTAATTTTGATTTTTGCATGCATCCATGAGCCAAATTTTCTAAAATTATATTTGATTGCTTGGTTCTCCTTCCTCCTATTTTTAAATAGATTTAATTAGTTGAAACTTTTCCTTCTTGGCTTGAGCTTAAAGGCACCTCCCATCCTCCATTCCTATATATTCCATGCTTTTATTTAAGCAAAGGGCTTGAGAATTTTTGTGTATCTTGCATTGTATTGCTGCTACAATCTTGCTAGGAATTGCATAACCAAGCTATAATATCTTGTGATATCTATCTTCTACCTGCATTGCATCTGGATTGCCATCAAGCTACCATTGCTCAAGCGCCATCCTATTGCTGTTGTTTTTGCATTTCCAATTCCTTGGAATCACATGAAAACTTGGAGAAAGAAAGGAACATACTCAGGGGATAGATACATACACAACCATATTTTCCAAAGCTCTTGCTTGTCTAAGTTAGAATTGTGTGTTTTTTTTCCTTGTTTATTGAATTTTTAATTTCAAATCACTATTTTTAATCACATATCAAATAGATTAGAAAATCTTTCATTTCAATAAAATTATTCAATCATAAGTAGATCAAGTCATTAGTAAGCTTAGCTCTTTAACATTACTAGGGAAGTTGTGGGGAACAATAGCCCTTTTTAGGGTCATGACTTGTTCTTCACCTCTGAGGTAGGGTTTGAAGGGTTTTGATTAGATTAGGTTATTTGCCTTAGATTAGGATTCATACATTTGCACAATGAACCAGCTACATCCGGTTGATTACTTGTCTTTAGTTTATTTATTAGATTAGAACACATTGCTTAAAAATTAAAAAAGAACACAAAATATTTCCTTTGATAGATTAGTTTTATTTTATTTATGTGATCCGAAATATTGTGAAAACCCCCAAAACATAGATTAGATTTCCTTCAGTAACTAATTTTCTTATCAAAAATCATTTTATTTCATTCTGTATGACCATAAATGGTCCACAATAGGAAAAGACATATAGTTGTGATACCTTGGTCCCACAACCTGACAGGCCAGAATTGATAACTAACATTGAAACCAGTTTACGTTTGACAGTCTTGCGCACACCTGTAACTTTCATTGAGAAAATAGAACAAATCAATACACTAAACATCGCTGCTAATCAATCCTATGACTATTGGACTACTCCTGGCAATAGGGTTTGATTACGCACATGACCATTCAAGGGCCACAGCCTCCACGAGTCTTTGGTTGTGATCCTTAGGTTCCACAACCCAACGGGCCTACTATTTAGCTAGACATTGACACTAGTTTACATACATTAGTATTCAGATATTCACCAACTCCACCTGATATTATTGCACAACTTTCCTTGCTAAACATAATAACCGCTTAGGCTAAGAATTTCTAGACCAGATTGGAAAATCATACATAAATACCTATGGCTCCATTACGCCTCTCGTTCTTACTTCTATGACCTTGTCTGGAAATCTATACGAGGCACCCGCAGGTCATTTTCCACATGTTCAACAACCAATAAACATAATCTTTTCTAAGATTGAAATTTATTGGAGTCTACGAGTGGCTATTATTTTAGACCAAGCCATCACACCAATTCAAGTTAGGAGAGCATTCTTTGCCTTGGGCTCATAGATCCCGACATTGCGTGCTGAAGATATAAGATTTCCCAATTAGATTAATCCCCATCACCACACTCACATTCACACTCATTCTACACTGGCTATCTTGGCATGACCTCAAGAGGTTGGGTGTGAAGAAGGTCATGTGTTGATTTTCTGACGTACAAATTGGTGAACTCGACGTGAAGAGCTAGTCTCTAAATGTTTTTGCTTTCTTCGTCCATCCTTTTATTCTAAGGGTATTCTTACACCCCATGAATATATCGGGATACGATGAGTACGGTTGGCCCATATCAGGTTTTTACATGTACCACTACCAATCAAGTATACTAAAACAATCACCTTCACTTTTAACGTGGGCGGACAACTGCTCATCATCTCAAAACCCTCTGCTTCAGGGAACCAATGTTGGTTCCTCTATATTTATTGAGGAGCTTGACCAGGTCACACATACCTATCCTAAAAAATAATCAAGTTAAAACAACATGACTTTCACTGGTGAAGCAAGTTCATCTCCTTGGGTATTATTTCGATAGCCCATTAGCATACAATCAGATAAACTCCCACATCTAGATGAGGAATATTTAACACGATATGTTAGGAGTGAACAACACTTCCAGAACATGAACCAATATTTTGATAGGTTACAAGGACAAGGTGATGTCCTACTTCAAAACAATAATGCTACCCTTCCACCAACCGAAAATACTACCAATGAGGGGTGACAACATAGCGAGCAATTTATAGCAGGATACCATACTCATCAACAACCTACAAGGGTTCAACAAAAAGTACCTGAGCAAAGCACTTCGCTGTCAACTGGTGATGTCATTTCAAATTTGGTAGAAAAATTCAAGGAGCTAGAGCTTTCCCAAAATACTCAGAATTCATATGTAGGGCAAGCGTGAACTTCTCCCTACCCACATAATTACGGATAAATACCTACTGCATAGAATCCTTCAGTTTATATGAATACTCAAAACCCTCAAGATATTCTTATGGGGACGGGCACCTTGGGTATGCCCCCTGTAAGCCACATATGGATATTTGCAACATGCACTAGCAGGAAGTGCATTCTCAAATGCCATACTAGCTGAAAATGTAACGTTCCTTGGCTTCGTTCCTTCGATTCCATATCAAGGCAATCAACCCCCCTACGTACACATGTATTATAAATCTCCGTAGGGGGACATATATACCTACCTAGGTCTATATGGACAACCGTAGGGGATGCCATACGCCCAAAAAAATGTCTATGTTGTCCCATTTCAACAACCGATGCAACCTCCCCAATAAGGATCTTAATTGGATCTTAAATGGTGGAGACATATGCAATGGGGATCTATTCTGAATATCTCAAGGAGTCCCTATACTTATCCATTTAGACAATCATGCTCCTGAGACCCTTTCCTTATCTTCTGAAATTCAAAGGGGAGGGTGATCCTAACACCCATATCAAGGCTTACACAATGACCATTCAAGAGATGCTCTAATGGGAGACAGTCGTTACGAAACATTTCCCTAAGATGCTAGAAGGTATTGCTCTCGACTTGTATTATAGGATACCAAAGGCTTCAATACACTCATTCAAGTAACTTGTATCATAATTTATTAAAGCTTTTGATATGAACAAGCTTTTGAGAACAGGAATCAAGGGAATTCCTTCATATCAATCAAGAACACAATGAGTTTGCAGACCCACTTTATTCAAAGGTATGAGATCAATTTCTCTACTCCTCTGCGAGCGCTCCAAATATGGATCAAACATAAATTTGTGATTTTTTCCTCCACTCTCTCAATAGGGAGACAAAGGAAGAGGTTCAAAACTTCCTACTAAGGAGATATGAAGAGGTGCTAGAGGGTGCTCTTCAAATTGACCAAGACAACCATTGACAAGTGGTCGTAAGACTTACAAAGCTAATGGAAGGTTAGTCACCCCTAATCAAAATAACCCCAGTTACACCAACAACACAAATAACAATCAAGGACCAAAAATCCTTAATAAGAATCATGGAGTCACAACAGATGGAGTGATGGACCAACCTAAGAAGCCTAACATTGTTAACGCCCCCAATACTTCCATGCTTCAAACAACCATAATAACAATGACAACAATCAAAGGAACAATAACTTCTCACCCTTAGTTAATGCTATAGATTTTAACCACCAACAACAACAACAACAACCTCAACAAGTAATACAAACATAGAACCAAGGCCCTAACCAATACCCAAGTGGGTATCCAAATCAGTTTCAAAATAAAGGGCAAGGGTTTCCAAAATTTAATAAGAAAAACCAACAGCTGAACAATAACCATAATTTCAGACCATAACAAGGTACGAACCAAAGGCCTTAAGATTACGATCCTGATTTATACTACTGTTTCCATAGGGTTCGTGGGTATGACACAAGAACATGCCATGATTCTAAAAAATTTCTACAACATTTTCCAGAGGACCAAAGATAGTTATTTGTTGACATGTTTTTGGCAAACCCAACAACACCCACTCAAAACACCTACATGGGACCAGTATCTCCACAAAACACACCGCTTGGGACCTTTAACAATCCTCTCCCCATGCATCCAAAATATGGTAGAATAGATCATAACATTTAAAATAAGGGTATTGTAATAGGGACCCATGATCTCGAAGCCTCAGCGTCGTCAAACCTACAGGTGGCACCTCCTTTGGATGGTTGCCAACAAATGAAAATTGTGGGGTTGATAGAGTTGGACACTGAACCACAAATCAACATTGCCACTAGAACTAGGGATTATTCTTCGTAGCCTATTCCAATCTACCCAACTACATCAGATGACATTCATGATATGCTAAGCAAGCTAGTAGGAGCTTATGATTTGATCAACAACTTAACTAAGACATTCTTGTACATTTCCTTTTTAGATCTGTTAAAGAATTCCGCTGCTCATAGGGCCACTCTACTAGAAGCATTTAGTCTTGGCCATTTGTATAATGTCACCCCTCCTCCAGAAGCATAAATAAACCATGTGGAATTTGATGTCTATCCTTCATGAAAACTTGAAAGAGATGTTGGATTTGTGTTCGATATCAGCAAGATGCCCACAGACGTTGAAATAGTTCGTAGAGGTGATCCAATTTTATTTTTACAAGTGTAGATTTACAAAAACTATGTAAATCATGTGATGATTGATGATGGGGCAGCAGTCAACATAGTCCCCTTCTCTTTCCTTCAAAAACTAGGGTACGGAGAGACCAATTGCTCTTGACATGAATTACGTTGAGGGGCTACAACAACCTCAAAGCAACGTCAATTGGAACTATAGTGTTGTCGGTCACCCTTGGACCTAAGACAAGAGTGACTGAATTTTATATTATAGATCAGGAAACCAACTATAATATGATCCTTGGTCATCCTTGGATTCATCACATGAAGGTGATTCCCTCCACTTTGTTTCAGGAAGTTAGGTTCATGCATTTAGGGAAGGTTTTTATGGCGCAGGGTGATAAAAAACCCTTTGACATACACTTAAACAATTTGTAAAAGAGGCCAGGAGTCCACTTTGAGTTTGAGAGTCGCACAAATCATTTAAATAAACTGACAAGCTCAGTACTAGAGGAAAAGTTGGTTCCTACAACGGAATTAAAATTCATGGGTTTTATCGAAGGCATTCCGGAAGTCAAGGATGAAACCTTCATCGTAGAGACAATATCATTATGGACTACAACAAATATTGTCGAACCATTGGAAAAATATTTACCAATTCTCCTTCCTTTTGATTCTATGGGCATGGGATACCCTTGGACTCGGTTCTCTCCCAGAAAATGAGGTTTGTATGGTTGAGGTAACTAAAGTGAAGGAGAAAGATTCAAAAGATGATCCAACATCCATTTTTCCAAGTAACTGTTGGACTCTCCATTTTGATGGAGCCAAGTGTCATTTTGGCGCTGGGGCAGGTGTGATTCTTACCTCTCCTAAGGGAAGGATTCTACCTTTTTCCTTCAAGTTAAACTTTGAGTGCACAAATAATGGGGCTGAATATGAATCCCTTCTACTTGGTCTCATTGTAGCCAAAAGAATGGGTGCTCTTAATATCAGAGTGTTGGGTGATTCACAACTGGTTGCGAATCAAGTATCTGAAGTGTATGAGACTAGAGATGAGCATTTGTAACTTTTCAAAATGACAGTGCTGAATTTAACGAAGAGGTTTGACTTCATATCGATTGAGAAAATTCCATGAGACCAAAATATCCTTACAGACTCAATCACAACATTTTCTTCTCACTTTACTCCAAGTGTTGAGTTGGAAGATTCAAGCTTCATGGTCTCGGTTCCTACAAAACATTTTGTCTATAAGACACCGATAACTCTAATGTTGATATACGTAGAGACTGAGAGCAAGTATTTCATTATAGATCTTGTTGACATTGATGAGACAACTCTAGAATATCTAAATGCTCTCATAGAGCTACATCTTATGCATCACGAGGTTAATATTTCTCTAGTTCCACACTCTTCTTCCTATTTTGGAAATACCATGATAGAGTCTTCCCCTGGGAAGGAACTTGAAATTTGTGAGCTGGCAGAAGAAGGGGATTTAGAGTTAACTCTGGCCCTGCCTGAGTTTGAGAAAGGTAACACCTTCTTAATCGAGGGAACAATCTATATAAATATCAGGACCAAAGAATAACCAAAGATTTTGAAGCTAGGGTCCTCTTTAACCACTGAGGAGGTTGAAATAAATACCCACATTCTCAAGGAGCATCAAAAAGCTTTTGTATTTAACTATAAAGAAATGATGGAGATTAAACCACACATTGCGCTGCATAATCTTGTCACCAAACCAGATGCAAACACAATTAAACAAAATTCAAGGCCCATGAAGCCAAAGTGGCCCTCATGGTGAAGGAAGAAGTGATGAAACTCCTCCAGGTGGGATTCATCAAGCCAGTTGACTACTCTCAATGGGTATCTAACATAGTCCCCATTCTCAAGAAAAATGGAAAGATTTGCATCTGCATAGATTTTCAGGATATAAACAAGGCTTGTCCCAAGGATGATTTCCCATTACCATCCATCAATGTTATCATTGACGCAATAACTAGTTTTGAGTTGTTTGTCTCTTATGGATGGATTTTCTGGGTATAATCAGATCATAATATCTGAAGAGGATCAGGCCAAAACCATGTTTATAACTCCTTGGGGAACTTACTATTATGTAGTCATGCCATTCAGACTTAAGAACATTGGAGCTACGTACCAATGAGTGATGAATTATATATTCCATGATCTTATACATAAGATTGTGGAATCCTACGTGGATGACCTACTGGCTAAGGCCAGAAAGCACTGCAATCACCCAGAGGTGCTTCGTGTCATCCTTTCATGCTTAATCAAATACGGCATCACATTGAATTTGGAAAAAGTGTGAATTCAGCTTAAAAGGAGGCCATTTTTTTGGTTACATCATATCTTCACGAGGAATTGATGTATACCCAGCCAAAATCTGAGCTGTGTTGGAAATGACTCCACCAACGGATGAGTCTGGCATCAGATCTTTTCTTGGAAAACTCAGGGCAATCCAAAGATTTATCCCTAACTTGACCTTTGTTGTTCACCCAATAAACAATTTGTTGAAAAAGGATTATAGCATTAATTGGATAGAAGAGTGCAACAAGGCCTTTGAGGTAGTTAAATGATTCTTATTGTCCCCTCCCATGCTAATTCCTCCTAGATCAGATCACCCTTTGATCTTGTATTCACGAGCTATGGATGTTTCGCTAGCCTGCATGTTGGCTCAAGAGGATGATGATAAATGAGAATGTGTAATTTATTTTATTTGTCAGAAATTTCTTGATTATGAGACATGTTACACCCAGGGAGAGAAATAATGCCTTGCCATAGTCTTTGTAACAAAGTGCTTAAGACATTATATGTTGAATCAATAAGCAAGGGTTATTGTTAAGTCAGATCACTTGCAGACATTCCTCACACAAGGATCCTTGTCTAAGAAGGTCGGGCTCTTCATAACTCTGATGGGTGAATTTGAGTTAACATTTGTTAATAAAAAATCCGTCAAAGGACAAATCATTGCGGATTGGTTAGCTGATAATCCATTAGATGGAGGTGATCTGGTAGATCTAAATTTCCCTGATGTGTGTGTGTACTTTGTTGAGACTAGGCCCCCCATTTTCTACATGTCCATGGTATACCAACATCATTAATTTTATAGTGGACCATACGTATCTAGAAGGGGAAACATCTCAACAAAGAAGGTGGTTATGTGTCATTTCCACTAAGTATGTTATTGTAGAGTAGGTGCTCTATCGTAGGGCCTTTAATGGAATGTTGTTAAGATGTGTTGACGCTGAAGAATTTGAAAATATTCTTTATGATTCACATAGTGGATTATGTGGAGGTCACTTCGGCGGCCACACCATTTCTCAGAAGATACATCTAACGGGCTATTTCTAGCCCACTCTAGAACATGATGTAGTGATTTTGTGCGCAGATGCCACAAATGCCAAGAGTTCTCCCACGAGATCCACATATCGGTGCAAGCTTTGCAACCAATTGTAACCACATGGCCCTTTTCCATGTGGGGCCTAGATTTAATTAGAAAATTCTCTGCCTCATCAACAGATGGCCATAACTTCATAATCACGGCCACAAAATACTTTACCAAGTGGGTAGAAGCCATGCCTCTTACCACTATGCCCAGGTCTGTGATCGTTAAGTTCATCTTTAACCATATCATTTGTAGGTACGATGTCCCACAAGTCATTACCTCGGATAATGACACATCTTTCAAAAATGACGAGGTGCGTGAATTATGTGCAAATTTTAGGATAAGTCATCACACGGATTTTCTTTATTATCCTCAGGCCAATGGACATGTTAAGGCCACGAATAAAACATTAAATTCCATCCTCCTTAAGACCGTCAAGGAGAACAAACAAGATTGGCATTTAAAGATTTTTATGGCCTTGTGGGCCTATCGGACGTCAGTTAGAACACCAATAGGGAAACCCCCTTTTCTTTGGTATTTGGTGTGGAATCATTTTTACCACTTGAGGTTGAAATACCAAGTCTCCATATTTCACTGCATGGAATCTTAGGAGAAGAAGGCTATCGAGAAGCGTGACTCTCTCAGTTAGAAAGTCTTGATGAGGTTAGAATCAATGCTAAATAATGACACAACCTTTACGTTGCCCAGATGGCTCCGTAATACAATAATAAGGTTTACAAGCATGAAATATATGAGGGAGATTTGGTCTTAAGACTTGACATCCTGATAGACAAAAAAACCGGTGAGGGAAGGAAATTTAGACCTAGGTGGTTGGGTCCATATCGGGTAGTAGAGGACTACAAAAATGGGGCGTTTTGCTTATGTACACTAGAGGGTGAGGAGTTTAATGAATCTATGAACTCTCTTCACCTAAAGAGGTATTACACATGATCCATTAGCATTTTCATATGTACATTACTGCATCTGCATTACACTTTCATTTGCCATCTCATTCTATAAAACTTGTGATCAAGAGATTTATTCTTATAATAAATCTTAAAACTTATGAAAAGCATTGGAAAAACATTCAAATCATGTCGCTCGAAATTTTCATGGTATCATGAATTGTTTTCAAATCATTTCATCAGTTCAAGTAGGAAAATACAAAGTTTTGACCTTGATCATACCAAGGCCTGCATACTTGGTTCTACTTATAGTCTCTTTCTAGATAAAATGTCTTTACCCATAGTCTATTCTAGAAGCTTCATGGTGTCACATCTATCCCATAAAAATCTCTTTGGAAATAAGAACATACTAAATTTTTTTCCTAGATGAGTAAGTCAAATGTAAATCCACAGAATTTTTTTATTTTACACATTTCTTTTCCCTACCAACCTTCGGTGTTGAGCCTACATCTCTTACTGGTGATGTAGGGTTGGGAAAGGAGAGAAATGCCCTTACTAACCTATTCCTTGTCCATGGTGATGAGTCCATGCTTCCTCCTGGTAGCATGGGGCAAGGAGTAGGGGATCTCTTTGATAAACATGAAAGTTACAAATAATTCGTTTAAATGTTGTGAAATCATAAGTCAAAACCAAAGTGAGTTAGATGTCCAAAATTCCAAAAAAGTTTAAAACCTCAAAACTAGATTTTGTCAACCAAGTAGCCATCTACGGATCTAAGTCTAGATAAACTGGAAAGTAAATCAAATTCTAAGCTATGAGGTAACTTGAGTAGGGTGAAGTTGTAGTGTCTCAATGTGGTCATGTCAAACCATTGTCTTTCCCTCATCATTACCATTCAATAATTTTTTGTAACTTGTGCCCCTTTTGGCTCTTGGTGTTGAGCCCTCACATCTTACTGGTTGCGTGGAGTTAGGAGAAGGGAAAGTTCATTCACTTATCATATCACTCTTTCTCCATGTTTTTCCAAGACAATATGAAGTATCAAATATTTTTTAAAGAAACTAAAGTTTAAACATCACATTGTGTTCACATGATCATATATCAGTATTATAAAATACAAAAAGAAATCATTCTGTTATCATTTCATACCCATTGCATGCATTCTGAAAAGCATAGAAAAGTGTATATTCTAAATATCTAGAGTACACATGAGAAATAAACCAAAAGAGAGTCAACTCAAATACAATGGATTTTCGAACCAAAAATAAGAGTATGTATATATCATAGTGGGTCAAGTTTCTGTACAATGCCATCACGCACTAAGGTGTGGTCAAAACACTCGTAATGAGCCTAAAATATACAAAACAAATTTGTATAGTGCCCGACAAAATGGTAGCAAAGCAATAAATGGTCTGGTGCCCTATCAATCCCTGTGGGATCCCTCAGATGGTGCACGACCACGTCCAGGGATCCTGCTGTGGTTGTGATGGTGTTGAGAGTGACCTGAATGGTGTGAGTGCTCGTGACAGAAGCCATTAGTTGTGGTCTCACTATGAGAATGGATCCACCTCATCAGATGCTTGACGACCTCATATTTGGCCACCATAGTACAAAGGGACGTCACCACCTCTTTTATCCTCCAAACAAGAGCAAACATGTCAGTGTTTCTTCTGGCAGCTAGTGGCTGACCCGAATCATCAGTCAGCTTGGCTCGGGTGTTCCCCGAGGGTATCAACAGGGTGTCCATGCACACTCATCAGATGAGCTCTCTCCACTCCTGTGCAGTTGCTGTAAGAAGGGAAGGCGAAGAAGAGGATAAGTTAGAAAATTACAAGATGCAAATCAAAAGAAAATATCAAAACTAAGGTTTCAAATTAACAAAGGCAAGAGAAGAGTGTTAAACATACTCGGATATCTAGGCATCTAAGTAGGGCTAGTGATTACTATTGCCTATGTTGCTGTGGCTTTGGGGCCTCCCCAAAGCCAGAGGCCAAACGCTATCTGATCACGGACTCATCGTCCCCCTCCCCACCTAGAGGAAATGGATCCTTTAAGACTAATGTCTCTCTCTCTGCACTGGCCTCCTCATGTGTGGCTCTCAACATCTCCTGAGTGTCATGCCACTCAGGATCACTCTCTTCCTCTAATGTACGGGCTCGCTCGCTAGTCTTGGCATCCCCCCTCATCCCCCTTAATCTCCTCTTTGACTGAATCCTCCTCCGTCTCATCCTTTGTGTGTTGCTTAGAATCAGAGTCTACACTAATGGGCTCATCCTCCTCTCCGCTGTGGGTAAGAGTGGACGCGATCTAGAGTAAAGATGCTCAAGGGGCACCAACTACCTGTCGAGCATGAACTATGCACCTAACTACAAAAGGCACACCTAGAGTGATCGTTGTATAACCGGGATCTCCTCTAGGACCCTCCAAGCCTCTTGAATGGTCCTATAAAATGGTACCACTGGGGGAGAAACGTCAACGTATGGTAGGACAAACTACTAAGGAACCCAATCAAACGAGTGAATCTCAACTCTCTTAGCTCTTTCAACTAGTTGGATTGTAGTAGAACAAGCTATGAATGTGGTCACCTCTTATCGCCATAACCCTACCATGTCCTAGTAGGGGGTAGTGACCATGTCTACTATGGTAAGAGAAGCCACTAGCTGATGAGGTGTCCTAAGAATCGACATAGTTATCCACCTCACTGCCTGGATGACTGTTGGGTCTAATACCTATACTACCCTTCTATAAGGGGTGATACACTCATATACCCAACTCATGACAAGAGTGGGGTGGGTCAGTGACTGCCCCTACAATCAGACTACCCTGTACAGATCATGGTAGGTATTACCTAAGCTATCCACTCCCCATGCGTACCTACATCCATGCTCCTCAATCTGTGTGATAATGGGGGCCCAATAATAGAGAAGACTGTCACCTCCCTTTTCCCTGATCAATCATGAGGACAGGATACCCATAATGGCCCTCCGGATGATTGGAATAGGGGCAGTAGAAATCGATTGGACCTTCATCACCTTCTTCAAACTAGATGAGACAAGTTCATCTCCCATATATGTGTCCCACTGTGTCATCGTAACCCTAGATCCTTGTCTCTAAGGTTAGTCTCCTCCCAAGAATCGGGAGCCCAAGGATGCAATATACATCCTCCAGAGTAATGGTCCACTCACCCCTAACACCTGGAAATTAGAAGGTGTTTTAATCTGTATCCTAGTAGGAGAACAGTTCACACAATATGTGACTGATAGGGGTAATGTGGGGTACCCGTGATATCCTCCAAATATTTTCCCTGTGCAAAGTATCCCTTTATGCTTGAGTCAGCTGATCCAGAATCCTAGGGAGCCAATCACACACACTCTCTCTCTCTCTGCTCCAATAGATATATTCCTCATCCTTCTGCATTCACCAAAACATGAGAAAAGAGAAAGTTGGTAACATATAAAATAAGACAAGCTCATCAAAAACATGAAAAATCTAAAAAAAATCCAAGTTAGCGAACGTTTTCGTCATTCGGTTCAGAACTGCCGCCCAAGCAAGGTGGCGGTCCTGTGACTGCCACCTTTCTTTGGGCAGAGGTTCGGAACTAATTTTCCAAACATGCCCTTAACCCTAAAAAACATTCAAAAGTGCAAAAAAATACCGTTCTCAACAAAATAAAAGCATGCCTTATGGGGGCCCCCTAGATACTCATTTAAGACAAAAAATTGAAAATAATCCCCTCTAGGTGAACTTTTCAACATTTTAACACTTAGGGTATAAAAAGACAAAAGTAAAAATAACTAACCTTTGACCACATTAGTTGATCTCCCACACATGGAGGCATGATCACTATTTTGCAATGGTCATTTAGGTTGTACTCTCGTCAGAAATGGTCACCGTGAATCCAGAGCTCCAAATTTGCCTAATCAACAATGCATAAATGAATTGAAAAGTGAGTTTGTTTTGATATATATGTTTTTTTAACCTAGTTTTGAGTGTATGTGTTCATTGTGTTGGAGCATTGGTGTAGGTATATTTCTATATCCCCGCACAAATGGTAAGTCCTATTGTCATTTTGGTTTAGTGTTTATTTTTCAATATTTTATCTATTTGCACTTGAGTCTTCTTTTCTCTTGTAGGTGGCGAGAGTTTTGGTGGTGACATTTTGACACACAGGCGTGTCAGGTATAACTTCTAACTCCCCTTTTTAGGAACACCATACTCAAACTCTATGTTTTATTCCTTGTCATGGCTAACACGCTTCTTCGAGGGGGAAATATGTACGCACCCAAAATTACATGTGCTACATTGTTAGAAATATGGTTACAAAAGCCCTCAATGATGATTTAGGTCTTTTCAAGAAGGTGTTTGAGCTCTAATTTCCATTCACAGAGTATATTTGTCACCTAGACATCTTTACTTAGCCTTCTCGCACTTTTTCCATCTTCCTAACTCTTTCTGTGCATGTTTTGGCCTTTAGTGCCAGGACCGCCGCCCTACTTGGGCGGCAGTCTTAAAACTGCTACCCTGCATAGGGCGATGGTCCTGCCCACGTGTTTTAACATGTGATGGTTCACTTAATTTAAATTTTTACATGCATCCACGAGCCAAATTGTCTAAAATTAGCTTTGGTTGCTTGGTTCTCTTTCCTCCTATTTTAAAATAGATTTAATTAGTTGGAACAACGCTTTTTGCCTATAGCTTAAAGGTACCTCCCATCCTCCATTCCTATATATTCCATGCTTGTATTAATGAAAAGGGCCTGAGAATTTTTGTGTATCTTGCATTGTATTACTGCTAAGATATTGCTAGGAATTACATAGCCAAGCTTTGATCTCTTGTGCTATCTCTCTTCTACCTACATTACATCCAGACTGCCATCAAGCTGCCATTGCTCAAGCGCTATCCTCCTACTGTTGTTTTTTCATTCCCAATTCCTTGGGCTCACATGAGCACTTAGAGAAAGAAAGGAACATATTGAGGGGACATATACAAACACAACCAAATTTTCCAAAGCTCTTTCTTGTCCAAGTTGGAATTGTGTGTTTGTTTTTCTTGTTTGTTGATTTGTTAATTTCAAATCACTAGTTTTAATCACATATCAAATAGAGTAGAAAATCATTCATTTTAATAAATTTAGTCAATCACAAGTAAATAAATTCATTAGTAAGCTTACCTCTTTAACATTATCGGGGAATTTGTGGGGAACAATAGCCCCTTTCAGGGTCATGACTTGTTCTTCACCTCTGAGATAGGGTTTGAAGGGTTTTGATTAGATTAGGTTATTTTCCTTAGATTAGATTCATACATTTACACAAGTAACTAGCTACATCCGGTTGATTACTTGTCTTTAGTTTATTTATTAGATTAGAACACATTGCTTAAAAATTAAAAAAGAACAAAAAATATTTCCTTTGATAGATTAGTTTGCTTTTATTGCTTTGATCTGAAATATTGTGCAAACCCCAAAAACATAGATTAGATTTCCTTCAGTAACTAGTTTTCTTATCAAAAATCATTTTGTTTCATTTTGTATGACCATCAATGGTCCACGTACATTTGTGATCCCTTGGTCCCACAACCCAGTGGGCCATAATTAATAACTGACATTGAAACTAGTTTACGTTTGACAGTCTTGTGCACACTTGCAACTTTCACTGAGAAAATAGAACTCAGTATGCTAAACATATTTTCTAATCAAGCCTATGACTATTGGACTGCTCCTATCAATAGGGTTTGATTACGTGTATGACCATTCAAGGGCCACAACCTCCATGAGTCTTTGGTTGTGATCCTTAGGTTCCACAACCCAACAGGCCTGCTAGTCAGCTAGAAATTGACACTAGTTTACATACATTAGTATTCAGATCTTCACTAGTTCCACCATATATTATTACACAACTTTCCTTACTGAACATAATAGTTGATCAGGCTAATACTTTCTCGACCAGATCAGAAAATCACCCATAAATACCTGTGGCCCCATCACGGCTGTTGTTCTTACTTCCATGACCTTGTTTGGAAATCTATACGAGGTGCCCACAGGTCATTTTCCACGTGTTCAAAAACCAACAAACATAATCTCAGTCGAGCTCAACATTGATTGGAGTCTACGAGTGGCTATTATTTCAGACTGAGCCATCACACCACTTCAAGTTAGGAGAGCATTATTTACCTTGGACTCGTAGATCCCAACATTACATGCTGAAGATATAATATTTCCCAAATAGTTTAATCCCCGTAACCACACTCACATTCACACTCATTTTATACCAGTTGTCTCGGCATGACCTCAAGAGGTCGGGTGTGAAGAAGGTCACGTGTTGATTTTATGACATATAGTAGCCTATACAGAAGTGGGGGCAAGGGTAGGAGAAATGAAGACATGCATCTCGAATAAGGGTTGTTCTGACGAGTTGCGGGTGGAGGAATGAGAAAGATAGTACTGTAAGGCTATGAGATTGTGATCAAGGAGTTTTGCGAAGTCCTTGTCATCGAAAGATATAGTGATAGAAGAAGTGGGGTTCATGGGTGAAGAAATAAAATGTGGTGAAGGAATAAGAGGTAGTGGTTGATGGCTAACATGAAAGACAAGGGCGTTTACTTGTCTGTGATTCAAAACCATGTGAATAGTGGTAGGGCAGGTGGTCTGAGATCTACAGATGGTGTAAAAACATAGGAAAAGAAGATAGAACAAATATGGAAAATGAAAAGTTGGTCATTGTTTTGATAGAAAAATCAAAACATAGAGACCAATGTCAGTCGGCTAATTGGTGCCAGTAGAAAGGGGTAACCAATGTCATTCGATGGACCGATGCTGGTTATTGTGAATAAATGGTAGATTTATAAATCTGGAGATGAAGAATGTAAATCGAGTGGATCTGAACTCTGCTGATGGTAACAAAAACTTAGAAATGTAATAAATGATAGAAACAAGTCACATAAAATATCTAGCTGTGAATTGAATAATGTTTTAAGATAAATAACCAAAATAGCAGGGAATCAATGTTGGTCAGTAAACCGATGTCAGTGTGAAGAGGTAACTGATGTTGGTCACTATACCAATGCCAATTACTGTGGAATCTGATAAGATCATGAAAATTTGAATTTTAGGTGATTATGTCGAATGAAAACACCAACCTAGGAACTGAGTATGACAGTGATGAGTCCCAACACACCCAAGATGAACCGGAATACACCAGTTATAATGGTGGGGCATGAAGGATAATAAAAATAAGAAGAAACAACCTCACTCCTCAAAACACAATTTTAACAATCAAAAGATAATAAAACACGTCAATCCTATGCTTCATATTTTAATGTTATGTGGCTTATGCCATTTAAAACTAACTATGAATAGAGTAGATTTTTTTGGTCAATGTGGGTGCCCTATAAGCAGTCTATGGCTGGTTTTAGGTGTATTTTGGCTAATTTTCCAAAATATATAATTCATAGTTTGCGAGGTCCAGCTCTGATATGATGACTGACCAGAACACTAGTTGGATCCACCGCTAATCCGATTGTTAATTATTGACGGAAATTTCAGTAAAGGAATATTTTTAAGAAGTGAGTAAATTATTCAAGTGATTTGGGCAGGGATGTGTGTGTACAACATGTGAACTATCATTAATTCCACCAATCATTAACTGGTCATGACCTCCAATATATAGATTGCAAATAAATTTAAGTGATCTAATGCAACATATGAAGATGAAATGTAGATATTTTTAGGCCAAAATCAAAAGTGAAATTAGATGTAAAAAATAGAGAATAGGTCAAGAGGATAATCTTTCACTAAATACAGGTGTAAAAGAAAGTAAGAAGAATTATTTTTAAACACCAAATCACGAATTTCCTTTAGACAAGTAGAAGAAGAGAATGTTTACCAGAGAAAGACTTAATGTGAATTTTTCAGAAAAGAATGAAACACACAATTCCCTATATGAAGAAAATGCAAAGAACCCACAAGACAGGGTCCCACCGGGCGTGCCAAAATGTTTCACCTCAAAGTAATGTGATAAAATAGATAAAGGCAATGGGTGTAGCAGGAATACATGTGAGTAGTTGGGAGAAGGTTACGCGTGTTGTAAGATTTTATCAGACTAAATGTGAGAGCTTCCTTTTGGCTAGGAGGAACTACCTATAAATCACAATAAGACCACAAGAGAGAGTTAAACAGTGTATATGGTAGTGGACTTCCTAACGAATGCTAGTTATGAGAAGTGTGATACTTCCTAGATGGTTGAAAATCCACTATTTTATCAAAGTAATGAAAATAAATGTGAGAAGTAAAAGTCCTATTGTTAACACTTTGATTTAGGTGTCTCAAAATGCTACCAATACACTAGATTAAGAAAATTATTGAAAATAAAAACTAATCTATTACTAGGAAAGGTGTGGTTTTGGTTGGGAAAAAACATTGAGGTGCTAAGAAAGGTATGTGATGGGTTTTGGGTTGTTTGGTTAAAGTTATGAGTTTGTTGTTCTAGGTAAAATGTCAGTCACAAAGACCAATATCAATTAGGCAACCGATACCGGTACTGGAAAATGACTGAAGCTAGTTGGGTGACCGGTACCGGTGGGGGAAATATAGTGGAAATAATAAAAGTGGTTGTTTTGGGTATCTATATGATTGTACAGAGGGTTGAGGGGGTCTGGGATGATGATATGATTTTTGTTAAGGCTCAACAAGGGTGGTAGAGGTTCTAGGATGGGTAAAATGGTTCAGGTTGATAGAATAGGTGGTAAATAGGTGAAAGGTGGTATTCAGAATAGAGAAGGATCATATGGAAAGTGTAAATGAAAGACTTAAGATAAAAAAGCTTAATAAATAAGAATGAATTACTTATCTAGTAACCTATACATTTGATGGTGCTTGATGATTGAAAAGTATTCGTGGGAGATACAAGAATGTGTCTAGTGTCATGGAAATGGAGCGTGTGTGCTCTTATGTGACAATATGAAGCTGTGGATGAGATGAGTGGATGTTGGTGAAGACTTGATTGGCTTTGGTTTGTCATCGGGTAGCTTGTGTGCTTGAGAGTTAGAATTCCAAATATTGAGTGAATGAATGAATTGAAGAACCCGTGTAAAGAGTTATAATCTATTATTTAAGGTAACTGGCAGCGATTAGGGAATCAGTGCTGGTCGAGGGATAACCAACGTCGGTTAAGGAGAAATGGTCTATTTTTCCAAAAATAGGGTTTTCTCTCCCAAATTTGGTGTGGTATTTGGCTTAGTCTAGGTTTGAAGTGTTGAATGGCATAAATTAGAGTGTGAAATTAGTTAGAGGATTAATAGGTCATGAATAGTTAGGGTTGGAAGGAGTCCTAGTTGGTTAGGATAAGTGGGGACTTGGTATAAGGAAATTAATAGGTTTAGAATGGGTCTAGGGTGAGGTGGATAAGTGAGGTGGCTAGGTGAGTTAGATAATTAACTTAATTGTGATAATTAAATTAATTAAAATATGTGAAAGTGGGCATAGTGGGGGAATAATATTAAATTAATTAATCAAAGGTGGTTTAGAGGGTTGCGACCCAATTTTTGGTGTCTACAACTGGATCATGCTACATTATAAATTCTACAGACTATCTTTCAAGGTGGGCAGAAGCGGAACCTACAAAGGATTGCAAGATAGCTATGGCAGAAAGGTTTCTGTGAGAAAATATTATCAGTAAGTATGGATGGCCTTTAATTTTGAAAAGTGATAGGGGTACCCATTTTCTTAATGAGACCATCAAGATACTATTGGAAAAATTTATGGTTACACACCATAAAATAATACCCTATCATCCTTAGGAAAATAGAACTATTGAGGCCTTCAATAAGATATTGAGCCATACCTTAACAAAAATTTGTGATGTTGGAAGGAAAGACTGGGATGATAAAGTCTCTGCTATACTTTGGGCATATAGGACAACCTACAAGAGGTTGAATAAAGCAACATCTTTTCAATTGGTGTTTGGCGCAAAGGTTTTTCTACCTATGGAATTCTTATTACCTTCTCTATGTATTGCACGCGCATGAGGTATGGCTGATGAGAAAGCACTTGAAGAACATATTGACAAACTAATGTATCTAGATGAAAGGTGCGCTATAACCAGATGGAGTTAGAAGAAAGAAAAGGCCAGGAAGAAGGCATGGCATGATAGACACATTAAGGATAAGAAGCTTGTGTTCGAAAAAATGGTACTTCTATATGATTCAAAGTTTTTGCGCCACCTTGGAAAGATTAAATTGTAATTTTTGGGACCTTATGTTATAACTTATATACTTGATTCAGGTGCTTTCCAGTTAGAGGTGTTGGATGGAACATAGTTTCCTGGCTACTTCAACGGAAGTAGTCTAAAGCCATGCTATAAATAAGTCTTCTTGGTGTTTGAAATAAGGAAGTATTGCCAACTAGATTATATTTTCTTAATGCATTCCCTTTATATGTATTTCCTTCATAGTTGTTATGCTTTCCCAATTTTGTTCAATGTTTTTTGTAATAAGCACTCTTGCATTCCAGAAGCTGATTACTATCTAAGTGTTTTCATGCACAGAGGACTGTACATACCCTTAGTGTGGGGTGGCTAAAGAAGGAATGATTGGTGCCTTGATTTAGATTGTAGTACATGTTAAAAACAAACTGACAAGTGATCAAAGAAAGGATAAATATAAGAAGAAAATTTTCAAGGAAATTGCTCGGATCGAAGACCATGTGCGGAAGGATGAACGTTTAGTATAATGTGAGGTAGGCTACAGTGTTGGAGACTACTTGGAAAAAATCACATTTGATAGGTACTTTGGTGTAGGGATGCACAGATAAAGGAGATTTGTTGCAGAGAAGTAGTGGGCATGCCAAAAGGTTATGTTTGAGGCACATAAATTTTAGTCACACAACATGCCAAAAAGCATGGATGTGTCATTAATGCTATGTATAATGGTGGTTGGGAGTAATTAATGTGAAGAATTTTCAAATTTTTTTATAAGGTTGGTGTTTATATGTCATTTTTACCTTGCATTGTTGAGCTATCGAGTGTGAAGAAGGCATAAGAGTGGAGAGTAATCTACAGATCGACGAACCAGATAGGATTGAGGCACATTGTTGTTAGCATTTAGCATGGAATTATGATTCAGGTGGTGGTGTGTGTGCTCCAAGGTGTGTTCTTGTGACTAGGGTGTGAGGAAGGTAGATTTCTAGCTAGGTTTTGATGAATCGAAGGGTCTGGTTCACATTTGGGTTATGAAAAGGGAGAAAGGTGATATTTTTGTGGTTGCAGAATGCCCTTGTCAGTAAGAAAGGAAATATGGCACCGCGTTAAGATCTAGTTGTTGACAAAGAGGCTGATGAAGTAGTAGAATAATGGTTGGTTGAGATGTTGTACCTTGAGGGAGTGACCGAAGGGTGGCCATGGAAGACAAAGATAACTAGGTGCAATATTTCTAATTTCAATCATCACACTAATAAGGCTATGAAGGATATCGTTGTCGATACCATTAGGAAGACCAATCAAAGGATGGTGGATGGAGTTAGGGTTTTGGACAACTTTGTGAAGAATTTTTTGGAAAGTGTCAAGGTCATGCAACTCCTCAAATTTTTGTATTTTGGGAATCCCAAGTAATTGTACCAGTGGTTTATGTCATAGGTACATGATGATATTTTTTATTTTTTGGGAAGAAGGATGTGGATTACCACTAAACTGGTCGAGAAGGTAACTGCTTGCTCGACTCAGGCTGAAATATTACTGGGAACTTATCTAACGATGAAGGCATTTATGTGACAGCTGCTACATTTAAATACAAGAAGGGAGGTCGAGCATTCAAAGTTAAAAATGTTTATGATATAGCTACAAGGTTTGCGGCATAGCTTGTGGGTTGTAAGTTAGGTGCCTCCAAATGATAGACAAAGGTAAACTAGCGTTGGATATATATAACACACAAGATGGTGAGAAAGACCTACTACAACATCGCCGGATACATTTCAGAGAGCTTGGTGGTTGAGGTGTGCGTCCAAGTAGATAAAGGTGACAAAATTACTTGGGGAATTATTCTCTTTTTACTTGTATTCAATGAAATTGGTGTGCTCGATGGGCCAAAGGAGAAGGTGTGGGAATTTCCCATGGAAGATAAATTGTTGGAAAATAAATTTTTAAAGTATACATTGCATGGCTCCATATCAAATACCTACAAGGAGTGTTAAGAGAAGTGGTTATGATGGTTACGCAGGTCGTTCAAATGAGAATAACGCATCATGCATGAACTTCCTACAATGTTGGACGAGCAAGCTGTATTTACATTATATCAACATTACAGTTTGGGGTGGTTCTATATGAAGATGAACGAGAAAATCCCCCAGTGTAAGTTTCCCTTAGAATTCACTACGCGTTACTTTAAGGATTCTGTAAATAGGTTGCATAACATGAACAAACTATAGTTTGACGATGATAAAGTAGACGTAGATATTCATATCCTCCGTAAGACATATGTATGGCTGAATAGGGAAGCATATGTAGAAATGTTTGAGACAGATAATATCGACATAACTCTAGAGACCCTAGCTATGGGAAAGATCTAACTGATGCACATCTATGTGTACCTAAGGTCATGATTCAAGTATGGAAAGGTGGTTAAAGGCGAGGACATATCATTTTTAGGTCCTTCGAAGAGGAAACAGATGGTGGGCACCACAAATGCATTTGAACCTGTGCCCCCAGACAAGAAGAACCAGTACCTTCAGGCTTGGAGAATGTTTTAGAGTAACAGTTTGAAGAACAAGCTGACAGTACAAGGCTAGATCATACACAAAGGGTTTTGTCCAGAAGGTGTACAACCGAGGATACTAGAGATGGGACATCACATCTAGTCAGGAAGTCACCGCATGTAACACCGATGAATAATGTCAAAGAATGAAGAAAGAAGTGTTGAAGGTATATACTAGTAAAGGATAGTAAGGAGGAGAATTCCTTATAACAGAGTGCATAGAATGATGTTGCTACTACAAGCCTGGAATTACACGATGATGAAGAGATAGGTGAGAAAATAGGATATGAGGAGGTTGGCCCCAGTGTAAGTGCCCATGTACCTGTGGATGAAAGTAACATTGGTGTGGACACAAAAGTAATATTACATCCTACACACACAAACAAATAAACTGAGGAAGGAGAGGAAGTAGAATAGAATATGGGCACCAAGGCACAACATGATGTGGGCACCGCTGCACAAGAGAACATAGGCGAGCTCACCAGTGAGCATAAGGAAGAGGATGTAGTGAGAACATGGAACATGGGTTATACTAATTATGAGACTAAGATAATTCATGCCCGGTTCCAGAATACTTTTCCCGGGGAGAAGTTATATGGCTGGGACTTAATGGATCTAGACATGATGACTACCCACACTCGTAAACAGTTATCATGGAGCATGAAAAATCACATGGATGAGCTTGAATTTCATGTTTATGAAGATTCATGTGTATCGCGAAGGATGAAGAGGGCAGAACATATATTTTCCATATAACTGTCAAGCCCACTCATTTTTCAAATGAGCAGGTAAGCAACACATTGGTTAAGGTGTCTACAGAATTTGCGTGTCATAATATTGATAAATCGGCAATTATTTGATCACTTTTGGATGATAAGAAGGATAAATACATTGAATTCAAGTGCCTTACCGAAGAGTGGGATAAGGCTGACATAGAAACACAAAAGGTTCTTAAGATGGCCAAACAAAATGATAATGAGGTTATGGAAAAGATGCCTGATTTTTAGGATAAGGTACCAAAATATTTTCAATCCATTCTGCATTCTTTACACACAATTGCTCACCTAATTTTGGAGGAGGGGCCCATGCACATTCCCAAACCTAAGGATGGCACAGAAGAGGTAGCAAGGTCAAAATATACTATTGCTTGAAGACCATGCAAAGGATATTTTGGGACTAGTAGAAGATCAAGTGCCATACAGAGTTTCGAAGCTAATAATAGGATTATACTCCAATTGTATTATTAGGTAATATATTATTAGCGAGATTTCATGATTTTGTAATCTCATGCAAGGGCACATGGCTATTATGAGCATGTAACCTATTTTTGAAGGTGCATGGGAGGTGAAGGGCAAGTCCCCACTCCTACAAATATGTATTGATTTACATGGTTTAGTAATCCAATGTTATTGTAGTGTTATGCTGCAAATTTATGAGTGCGAAAGACCATGAAGATTGTATGATGTATGAAGCTTCTATGTTTTTGTAGTATTTAATATAATGGATCTTATTAGCTGGATATTGGTGTTATATAAAACTGAGCATGAATCTTGTATGGTAAATCTCATTATAGTAATTGTTTAAGTATTATTTACATCGTTAAGCTCTAGATCTAGTTTATGCATTGTGGTTTAATTGATTATCTATTATGGATCTAAAATATACATTTAATCATGCTAAAATCTTGAAAAATCTTCTCTAAAGAGGTACCTGATACCCTTGCACACTTTGGGTGAGAACTTAGTTTAGGCTGAGTGATGTGTCAGTGCGCCTTGGGTTGTTGGTGGTAAAATATAGGCTACACAGTGGGAGTTGTGAGTAGATTTATGGCCAATCTAGGTAAAGAGCATTGGAAATTAGTCGAATGGATACTCAAATATTTGAGAGGACATCCAACATGTAGTTAAGCTATGGAGGGTCAAATATTATTTATATGGCTATGTTGATTCAGATATGGATGGATATTTGGATGACAAGAGAATCACCACTGGATATGTATTCACAGAAGGTGGCACGATAATTATCTAGATTTCGATATTGCATAAGGTTGTGGCCTTATCTACTATAGAGGCTGAATATATTGCAGCTATAGAGGCTAGTAAAGAGATGATATGGATGAACAGGTTCATGGAAGAGTTGAGAAAGGAGAAAGAGGATTACATATTGTATATTGATACTCAAAGTTTGATTCATCTGGGAAAGTACTCAGCATTTCATTCAAGAATGAAACACATTCAGTTGAGATATCACTTCATATGGAAGGTGTTGAAGTATGGGATGTTGAAACTGGAGAAAATTCATACAAATGCGAACCCTATGAATATGCTAACAAAGTTGTTGGTGAAGGAGAAGTTGGAGCTTCACTCCACTTCTGTTGGTCTTCGAGTTTGATACTTGAAGAGGAAGAAACAGGCCAAGGAAAGGATCCAAGGAAGGAGTTGTATGGTACAATGCAACAATTTATCTCCAAGTGGGAGATTGTTGAGTTATGGAGCTAAATGGCTTCACAAATATCATGTTTTACAACTTGTAGGTTTACACAGTAACCAATGTTAGTTGGGTTATCGATGTCAGTCAACTAGTAGGAACTGATATTGGTTGGGTATCCAACATTAGTTACCTATGCATTTATGTTTTTATTTAAGACGTGGGATTAGATCTTACTATTTCACCACAAAGTATGTGATAAAATAGATAAGAGGTATGGCTGAGGAGGTTTACCTATTAGATGAAGAGATAAGGTTGTGCACGTAGACCAGGCAGATTGTAGAGAGATTCTCTTTGGCTAGGACGAATGGCCTATATAAGAATCACAACAAGACCACCAAATAGAATTAAACAATAACTGACAGTGGAGTGCCTAGCATATGTTAGATCCAAGAAGTGTTATACTTCCTAGATGGTTGTCAATCCATTGTTTTTAATACAAATTAATGTAAAGAAATTACGTAAACAAATAAAAACCACTGTAGTTGATATAATTTAGGCATCTTATATAAAAAAATAAGTAGAATTAATCTAATAAAGGCATAAAAGACTAAATCTAAAATGGGTGGTTTGTTGGTCTAGCCCTACAGGTGTAGCAGAGGCTGTAAATAAGATCTAGGAAAGGTTAGGTGAGATTTGGGATGATTTTGGGTAACTTTTAGGCTCGTTGGTTTTAAATATTTGTCAGGCACAGAGACCCAACACGGTTGGGTACTAACTGATGCCGGTAGGGGCAAATGGGAGACAAGGTTGGCAAATGGGTATTTTGGGTCCTTTGTGATTGCACAGAGGGTTAGGAAGGTTTAGGCTAGGCATTTAGGTGTTTAGGAAATATTTTGAGAAGTTTGGAAAGGTTTTGGGAAGGTTTAGGAGGTTGCTGATTATTCAATTTTACCAGGCAAAGAGACTGGTGTGGGTAAGGTGATCGACGCCGATAGATTGGTATAACCGATGCTGGTTGGGTGACCAACATTGGTATGGGAAATACAATTAGAATTTTAAAAAGGATGGTTTTGGGACTCTCTATGATTGCACAGAGAGTTGAGAAGGCTTAGACTAGGTAGTGGGAGTTTAAGAAAGACTCTGGGATGCTAAAATGATGTTTGGGGGAAGGTTTGGAGGCTTATTGAGTAGGTGGTTGGGTAAAGGTGCTACAAATAAGATATGGAAATGGTCAGAGGTAGAAGAAAGAAAATAAAAAGTAAATGATTAATCTACTGACACGAATGGCAAAGAAGAAATAATACTTACTTGCTTAAATGCAAGTGTTGTACAGGTGATGGTGATGGTTCTGGCAGAACATGGTCTGAACTAATGCAGTAGCATAAGTGCTTCCTGGTGAGTACACCCAATCTTTAGATCTGTTCGTTGATGATTAGAATAGGTTTTGGCTGTTGTAAAGGTGCTCTGTAGATACTTGCAAGTTTGTTGGGATGCCAGAGAGTTGAATGCCAAAGTCAAGAGGAATCCCACTAGTGAAGTGCCACCTAAAGAACCAACTGAAGAACCCATAAAATGAGTTTGAAATTGTTATTTAAACTAACTTATGGTGGTTATGTGATCGGCACTGACTGAGGAATAACTGGCATCGGTTAAGGAGAATGGATCAAGTTTGCCAAAAATAGGCTTATTCTCCCAAATTAGGCATTGTCTTTGTCAGTTGTGGGACAATGGTGTTTAATGACATTAAAGGGAGTGGGAAGTTAGTTAGAGGAATGATATGTCTTGATTAGTTAGGGTTGGAAATGGTCTTAAGTAGTTAGGATAAGTGTGGACTAGGTTTAGGGTCATTAATAGGCTTGAATAGATCCTAGGGTGAGGTGGAGGGCTAATGTGGCATGAAGAGATGGCAAGGTGAGTTGTAAATGTGGGGTAAACTCAATTTAATAAACGTAATTAAATTAATTGGTGATGTGGCGAGGGGTCATGGGGTTAGGATTAATTTAATTAGGGGCTAAGTAAATTAATACTAATATGTAGAAGGGTTCGGTAATTAGGTGTTAGGCTAGGTGAAGGGGACTTTGCAGGTTTGGGTGAATGTTAGGTTGTCTAGGTATGGATGAAGGTTAGGTTGTAGGTTAGGCTACCCCAGGTATACGTGAAGGTTAGGTTTCAGGTTAGGTTTCCCCATGTATAGGTAAAGGGTTAGGTTTCCCTAGGTATGGGTGAACATGATCCCCCTTAAACTACGATCTGATGAAATAGCAAGCAGAATTAGTGATGGGTTTGACAAGATAGTAGGTGATGAAAAATGGGGTAAAGTGTAGGCGTAGGTGTAGGTGATGATATGGTGTGGGTAATAGGTAGGGGCATTCAAATGCACACACATGCTCAGAATGTGACAAGGCCACAAGGTTGAAGATCTCACAAACTCTACATAGTCAAATGGTCGATTGTTTATCCAAACGAGGTTTTTATGGTCTAGGTGTCCTATGCATAGGAAGTAGACCATGGAAACATATTGAGGCTAGGTGTAGGAATGAGCTAGGTGGTTCTAAAACACCAAAAGGTTTGGTTTGGTCAAGATAAATGTCACGACATCAGGAAAGGTAAGATCTGTAGGCTAAGAAACACGGTTAGCATCATCGCAAGGTAAATCGAGTGAGAAAAATTGAGTGTCAAATGGGCGAAGTCGGTTAGGCATAGGTTGGGTAAGGTTGTGGGTAAGGTGAAGGAACATAGGTAAGGGCATGGATAAGTTCAAAGGAAGGGGCAATCAAATGCACACACACACACTTAGAATGTAACAAGGCACAAGGTTGAAGAGTCCAAAAAATCTAACTTATCAGAGGTCAAGAGGTTTATCCAAACAAGGTTGATGTGGTGCAGGTATCCTAGGAATAGGAAGTAGCTCTTGGAAACACAATGAGGCTAGGTGCAAGAACAAGCTAGGTGGTTCCAAAACACCAAAAGGTTTGGCTGGGTTGGGATAAACATCACGAAATAAGACAAGGTAACGTTGATAGGCTAAATGACACAGGTAGCACTATCGCACGACATAACGAGTAAGCAAGTTCAATTGTCAAATGGGTAGGGTTTGTATGGGTAAGGTCATGGATTTGGTTTTGGTTTGGTTAAATTTCCAAGTTACTGGTTTTATGGAAATCAGATGTAGGCATGGGTGGGTTGAATTGGGTTTAATTTTCAAGTTACTGGTTTTATGGAAACTAGATGAGGTGGCCAAGATAACCTCTGAAGGGTTTGAAGTGCTGCCTACATAGCCCTCCAAGAAAGGGCCTCAGGTCGATGTAGTTCTCCCATAGGATAGGGAGGAATAAGATGGTCATATGTAAGTTGGGTTGGTTTGGGCAAGGTAAGTTAGGTAAGGGCGATTAAGCAAGGTCAGGTAAAATTGGTAAATTAGGTAATATTGGGCAAGGTTAAGTGAGGTGGGTTATTTTAATTTGGTTTCCAATGTACTGGTATTATGGAAACTAGATGTAGGCATGGTTGGGCTAAATTTCCAAGTTATAAGTTTTATGGAAACTAGTTTTAGGCATGGCTGGGTTGATTGGGTAAGGTAAATTGTGATAAGGTTGGGTAAGTTGAATTGGGTAAGGTAAGGTAGGAAAGGTTGGTTGAGGTTGATTGGGTAAAATTGGACAAGGATAGGTAAGTTTGATTGATATTAAGTTGGGCAAGTTAGGTATTGGGTGACATTAGATTAGGTATAATAGATTGATTGGGTAAAATTGGGCAAGGTAGATTGGATATGATTGGATAAGGTTAATTGGGTAAAATTAGGCGAGGTAGATTCGGGTAAGGTTGGGTAAGGTTGATTAGGTAAGATTGGGTAAGGTTGGGCAAGGTAGACTGGGCATGATTAGGCAAGGTTGATTGTTGTAAGGTTGATGTATGATGAGGTTTGATTGAACATTAAAGGCATGAAAGAAGAGTGATATAGGTATAGGTGGGTAAGAAGAATGCCAAGGCATTAGATGTCAAAGGTCTCGTCCTGTTGGAGGATCAATAAGTGGTCTGAGATGAACTGAAAAGAAACACAATGCTCCATAGTTTTCAAGGACCATAACTGGCATACCCAAGATAGGCTTATGAACATAAACCTCTATAGGCATTGCATGATTGATAGGTATAAGGGTGAAAGAAGTTACATGATCATGAAGTGTCGCATGAGCGCCACCACATTCCTTGAGTATGTAGGAGGAAATAAAAGAGGGTAAGGTAGATTGGTTGGTTAGCGTAACCTTGTTTTGGGACAACATGCCTCTTCTACAAGATACCCAAAACCAAGATAGGCAAGTCCACTACAAGAAGTTTGTATTTTTCTTGACTTTTTCTTTTGATTTTTCTTTTTCTTTAGGCATGTATAGACTTATCAATGCGGGGAATTCTATATTGCGATGGAATATCTCCTTGAGGTCTTTGTGAAGTTGATTGATGCGGGAAGCTTCAGAATTATTTTTGTTTTTACAGAAAATGGTCTTCTTTTTTTATAGACTAAGTCCAATATGGGTAGATTTTTATAGTTGTCCTTTGAGGGAGTAGTCTATTTATAGCAGCAAGAGAGAATCATAGATTTTTATTTGAGGGCATCAACTATTTGTGAGAAGTTTGACTCAAGGAGTAGAATTTTTTTTTTGTATCCCATATATTTTTGCTCATTTTTGGACTTCAAGTCATGGACAAGAGTATAAAGGAGTATAGGCCTCTTGTAGGAAGGAAAAAGCATAGCACAAAAAAGGTTAGCTATGAAAGAGAGGTTTCAAGTGACAAATGACCATGGGATTACCTCTTGAAAAGGACAAAAAAAAGTCATCCATGAGTAGAGTCATGATACTCATATTCAATATAAGGCTAAATGGTGATGGATGATCACACAATTTTTTTTGAGTCGTTGGTCCTTAAAAGAGGTAATTGGAGGTATAGGTTCGCTCAAGGGATGACCGTAGATGAGGCATAAAGTGATGTCGTACTTTATTCAATGATAGAATGGTTAAAGATGTAAGGTATTAAGGGGCTTAGGTTTGGGTTTACCCTCAAGAGAAGATAAATGGTAAGTTCCTGATCCATAGATATGGGTAACAATATAAGGTCGAAGGAAAATAGGAGAAAACTTTCCCCATTTACTAATTCGACTAGTTGTTTGTGTGATTGTGAAAATGTTAGAAACCCATTGTGGGTAGGCAAAGGGTGACGAGAGTTTGGATGACGAGTCCCCCAAAGATTAGGTTGCATAAGATTATGGTACGATGGTTAGGTAAGATTGGGAAAGGTTGATTGTGATGAGGCAGATTGTAGTTAGATTAGGTAAGGTAGATTATGGTAGGTTAGGTAAGTGAGATTGGTCAGGATTGGGTTCGGTTGGTTATGGTTGGTTGGGTAAGGTTGGGTAAATGAAGAAGTTGTAGTGGAAAAAGGGGTAGATAAGGTAGATGTGGAAGGTGTAGCAGAAAATGAGGCAGAATCCCTAACTGGGGCAAGGACATCGTGGGGGAGATTGATGAAATGGTTTAATCAGAGAGTGATGTGTGACTTTGTCAGAAAGAGGATAGGCTAGCCCACAGATGGTTACCATGGGGGTAGGTGTAGGTGGAATGGTGGGTGAAGGTGAAGTGGAAGGGTTGACAATTTTTTCCTTCCCTTTCACATGTTGTGACTAAGTGGCCATAGACACTTTGTTGATTTCAAAGATATGAGGAGAAGGAATTGTTATCCAATTTTTCCCCTTAGGGTAAGATTGGACAACAAAGGCCTATTGGATCTTAGGACCGGAAAAGTTCTTCATGATCATTCCGAACCATTTCAAGTGAATTTTGAGGTATTCCATGAGAGTTCAGGATAATTTTGAAGTATCTTCTCCATTCCAAGGTTTTGAAAGATGTTAGTTTGCTCATAACAAGAATGTTGATCCTAGTGGGCCCACTTCAAGTCACCATGGTAAAAAATTGGTCAAAATTAGTAAATTGATTTTGGGGGGGGGGTCTTATTAACATTTCATAACCATCATAATTCAAGGTAATGGTGTAAAGTCATATATTTTGAGATTAAGTGTGAGAATGCCCAGGGAAGGGGTTTGAGCTCAAATGGCTTGCCAAATGGCTCGGCGAGCTTCTCAGTGAGTTGTAGGTTATCAAGATACAATGGGAAACTCGGGTTGAACTCATTACTCATAAGAGACTAGCCAACTTGACGTACATTACAGAGAGCTTTAGATATGACTCATGCTGTAGGGTGGCTTGGGTGAATCGAAAATGGGCTATTGATCTCAAGCTTGGGGTATGGTGTTATGTAGAATTGGTGAAGTTCATTTAAAAAAATCAAGCTCAGGAATTTGATAAAGGTTTGAGCTATGGCGCAATTAAGTATGGTGAGGTGGAGCCCAAAATTCAAATTTTGGAGCTTATGAGGAAATTGGCTCAACATTGTAAATAGGCTCGATGGTGATTACATAGGCCATTGAGTGGAGTTAGCGAGATGATCGACTCACAGGCGTAGATAATGGCTAGCTGCATCATGCATTATACATAGAGGATACATAGCTTGATATTGGGAGGCACGCCGGTGAATAAAATTGAGTATAACCTCAAGCTCAAAGGTGAGTCAAGACAAACTCAAAGAGTAGAGAACATCACTCTAGAAGTAACTCGAAACATTGAGTTAGGCTCATGAGCCCGAAGAAACTGTGGAATGGGATGTAGCAGCGTTTGGATGGATCAAGAACACAGAGGAACTTAGACACCATCACATAAATAAAATCAAGCTCATTCAGGTTCACAGAGGAGCTCAGGTACTGCCGAGCCATGAGGTGACAAGGACATGTCGATGTGTTTAAAATCTCAACATTGGAACGCATTGGCTCAGCATGGTGATGTGATACATGCTAATGAAGCTCGAGAATGCACTCGATAACTTTCAAGTGTGATCGAGAAATCTCAAAATAATGGTTATCATCACACGCAAAGATTTGACACGAGAAACTTAGTCACGGTTTGATGATTTGAGACATGTTTTGGGCATAAGGGTTGAATGCTATGGCATTGAGGTGACTCGGTGCTCAAGGGGAAAGTCAGTAAAAGGATCAGCTCTAGAAAAATACAAAGAAAACTCTCCAATAACTGAAATGAAATCAAATAGCTTGAATAAAAGGTTGTGCATCAATGGAGGAGCGAGCCCATGCCATAGTGCAAGTAAGATATGTAATTGATTTGGTCTATATAAGCTCACCTTGGTAGAATAGAGGTGATGTTTGGGAGTTTCAAACATGAATCTCATGTCAAAGGAATGAAAAATGAGCTTAGAAGGGAGTAGCTTGATCAGCGAATGCAAAAATAAGGTCAGAAGAATTAGCGCTATGAGCACATTGCCCCACTAAAAAAATGAATCAAGAGGAGAAAGTGTGAACTCAGGTAAATATTAGCTCCTTGGTGAATGCAAGCGGTGTACTAGCAGGTGTTATAGGGTGTTGGTAATCTCACAGATTGAGCTTGGAGATTAAGAGAATAACTTAGTCATTCAAAAAATATGAGAGAGGTTTTTGTTCATATCAATGTGTTTAACAAAAACCTCATTTAGATTTGCAGTAGGTTTTACCAATGAAGATAAATATAACTTTTAGTGAATTATAGTCTGAGGAAAAAGTGTATTAGACAAACGTCAAAATTTCTACAGTAAAAAACAACAAAGTCAAATGGAAAATCTAAGTAAGGTATATGGTCAAAATCAAATTTTGAGAAAAGTCCTCCCAATAATGTAGGAGAATAAAATCATTATAATTCTTGTTACCGAAAAACAAGGAGAATATTTGAGAGCAAGTCTTTCTAAAATAAGTAAGATAAGACTTTGACTCCAATAATAGATCTCTATCCATATTTTGTGGAGACGGAGATCTTAGTTGTTAGGATTAGACTAAAGATAAGATCAGATTGTATCGCTCAAAATAAAGATTTGGTTGGATGTATAAATTATAAATGCAACCTTCCACACTCAGATATGTAATATTTTACCACCAAGAAATGAATATGTTATTTTCTCTCTAATATTCTGCAGTTTTGAGTTAAGATCTCGAAGCATGGTTAAATCATCTTCCAAGGAATGAGCTGACCACTCATTTTAAGGGAGATGGATCTGCATATTTTTGTTTTTATTTTGTAATAATTTGTGTTTATTTATTTTTCTATAATTATCATCTTGTTGTGTTGTTCTTCTCTTTATATTGCAAACATTCAGTCTGTTGTAAAATTGCACGTGTTTAATTTAATTTTGTTTATTTATAATTCAGCAATTTCAATTTATGCAAGTATGTTTTATTCCTGCAAATGTGATTTCCTTTATGCAAGTGTGTTTATAACATGTGTAATTTATTTTATGCAAGTTTGGATTGTGTTTAAAGGAGTTGCTTTCCAATATCTTCTTCTCTTAATGCATACAACCTTCAGACACCAACCCGGATTGACATTATTAATGTCGAGGATTGACGAACCTGATCATTTTGGCGCAGTTTCTGGGTAACACAGTGTTATTAGGAGATTTAAAGTTCTCTAAAAGAATATTCTAGTGACAGTAGAATACCTTTTAACAAATTCTGTGACAAGAAGTATTTGGTAAGTAGTTTCTTTAGACTTTTATATCCTGCAAGTAGATTATAATTTCATTTATGCAATTAGGAATATTAGATTGTAAATATTTATCTCCCCATAAAATAACTCTGTGTATAAGAAAATGACTGTGATGTTTGATCAAGAAGGCATAATGGTATGAACAAAGAATTTAGATATGGAAATGGTAGAATATGATATTGAAGCTAAAAGTAGATCTAGTTGATGAAATATTATATGTCATTCTTGATAACCACCACCATTTTCACTTGTATCAACTAACAACTCAATGATCTTATTACACATAACCTTAGTCAAAAACTGGTTTATCCAGTTTGTAATAATGAAGTGGTAGCATTTCTAATTAACTCCATCGATATTCAGGGATTTCATTAGAGCCAAAATAAAAACCCACTCATAATAAATCCACCCATCCAAATTAGTTTTTCATCCCATGATAAAATTCAATCCATGAATCATATCCATTAGATTTTTTTTTTCATATCTTTCAATTTCTTCATTTTTTATATGCTTGTATAACATGAAGAAGTAATTATTGTGAATATCAAGGCAAGCACTTTGTTTTTTTGTGCTAACATCCACATGAATTTCTAAAGTTGTTCTTGGTACCAGCATGTAGATTTTTGCGCACCAACATTATCAACCAAGGAGCAGTTTGGAGGGACCCACAGATACATAACACAATCCATCTCATGAGATCACTAGTTTGAGATTTGAATATTACTATGGTGATTCCGATTCAAGTTGGGCTTTGAAGATCTAAAAATTGTCCACATAATTTTTGGAAATCTTCTTGGAGTTACCAAATATGTAATTTTTTTTTGTGAAATCTCAAACATTGCTTCCTAATTTACACAAGTTGTACTTTGATGAATATAGTCTGATGATGGATCAAATTTTTCTTTAATCCTACTCATGCTATCATTTCAACAAAAACAAATTTTTTTTTTGATTGGAAAACCAACTTGCTGGCCAATCAAAGGCAAAAAAACAAAACAAAAAAACTTTGATTGGAAAAACAGCTTGCTGGCCAATCTAAGGCAAAAAAAAATTGATTGGAAAACCAGCTTGCTGGCTAATCTAAAGCAAAAAAAAACTCTAATTAGAAAACCAGCTTGCTGGCAAATTAAAGACAAAAAACAACAGGTGGCTCTTCTTCAAAAATAATCAACTGTTACTTGGTGGCTTTCTTCTCGGCACTATTTGACCATGTTAACAATAGGATGACAAGGAGAACTAGAGGTATAATCAAGTTATTTTGTTCTACTATTTTATTTTTAAGCTTTATTGTAAGTTTTTTATTACGGCTAGATCCACTTTTAAAATCTCCAAGGAAGACAAGATAAAATTCATCTCTCCTACTTATATGAAAAATATGTGCACCTCTTTGAAATCAAAATTTTAGAGTCTAATTTATGGGCAGTCATGAATAAACAATATGCATGAGGACATGCACGAGCTTAAGTGCGGGAGAGAAGGAGAAGCATGAAGTATACATTTTGATTTTAAATATGAGACACATCAGAATGAGCTTTACATAAGAACCTGTTGTAAAAGAAAGGAGATCAAAAGTAGCAGAATGAGATCCACACAAAAATTGCTATAAAAGAAAGGAGATCAAAAGCAATAGATGAGATCCACACAAGAACTTACTGTACAAGAAAGAAAATAAAAAACAATAGAAGGAGATCCACACAAGAACCTATTGTACAAGAAAGAAAATAAAAAATAGCAGAAGGAGATCCACACAGGAACTTCTTGTACAAGAAGGAAAATAAAAAAATAGTAGAAGGAGATCCACACAAGAACCTGGTGTAAAAGAAAGGAGATCAAAAGAAGCAGAAGGATATCCACACAAGAACCTGTTGTAAAATAAAGAAGATCAAAAACAGCAGAAGGATATCAACACAATAACCTACTATAAAAGAAAGGAGATCAAAATTAGTAGAAGAAGATCCACACAAGAACCAGTTGTACAAAAAAGAAAATAAAAAACAACAGAAGGAGATCCACACAAGAACCTGCTGCAAAAGAAAGGAAATTAAAAATAGCAGAAGGAGATCCACAAGAACCTGTCTTTGAACTATATATGGAATGCATACATGCATAAACTCAATGTGGAGAAGACTCTAAGAAGAGGATATAATAATATAATGCATGAGGACATGCATAAGATTAAGTGTGGGGCAATGATGAGGCCATAAATTGGCCATAAATTACCATTATGTTGTCCTTCCAAGTTACATTTGAAAGTGGATTTAAATGTAATCTAGGAACTCATAGTTTTCTTAAGATAGAATATATGATATATATCTTGTTCATTATTTAGAAATATATTTTTTATCTATTTTGTTGACTAATCCTATTGATTATTTGGGAAAAGATGCAAAGTTTTGTGTATGCAGGCCATAAAGGAAAGATAATACTAGTATTGTGAAAAAAGTGGAATTGATCATGGATGGTATATCTATACTCAAATATTATTTCCTATTCATATTTCTCTCAAAAAATTATGCAATTTCAAAAAGAGAATTATCTCAATCCGAGATCGTATGCAAAAGTTATAGTTGTTTTAAGCTAGTTCTGAAACTCACAGAGTTAGTTCCAGAACTCACAGATTTAGTTCCGAAACTTACATCAAATGGGGACTGTGAATAATCAAATTCAAATAGAAAATTTGAGAGATTTTTTTGTTCATAGAAATGTGTTTAACATAAACCTTGTTCATATTTGCTATAGGTTTTACCAATGAAGAGAAAACTAACTTTTAGTGAGCTGCAGTCCGAGGAAAAGTGTATCAGATGAGCGCTAAAAGTTCCATAAATAGAAATAAAAAAGTCAAATAGAAAATATGAGAGAGGTTTTTGTTTATAGAAATGTGTTTAACAAAAACCTCATTCATATTTGCAACTAGTTTTACCAATGAAGATAAATCTAACTTTTAGTGAATTGTAGTCCGAGGAAAAAGTGTATCAGACAAACGTCAAAAGTTCCACAGTAAAAAATAACAAAGTCAAATGGAAAATCCGAGAAAGGTATATGGTCAAAATAATATTTTGAGAAAAATCCTCCTTCCAATAATGTAGGAGAATAAAATCATTATGATTCTTGTTACCGAAAAACAAGGAGAAGATTTGGGAGCAAATCTTTCTAAAATAAGTAAGATAAGACTTTGACTCCAATAATAGATCTCTCTCCATATTTTGTGGAGATGGAGATCTTAATTGTTAGGATTAGAATAAAGATAAGATCAGATTGTATCTCTCAAAATAAAGATTTGGTTAGACGTATAAATTATAAATACAACCTTCCACACTTAGATATGTAATGTTTTACCACCAAGAAATGAATTTATTCTTTTCTCTCTAATATTTTGCAGTTTTGAGTTAAAATCTCGAAGTATGGTTTAAATCATCTTCCAAGGAATGAGCTGGCCACTCATTCTAAGGGAGATAGATCTGTATATATATTTTTATTTTGTAATAATTTGTGGTGTTTCATTTAATTTTATTTATTTCTAATTCAACAATTTCAATTTATGAAAGTATGTTTTATTCTTGCAAATGCGATTTCCTTTATGCAAGTGTGATTACCTTTATGCAAGTGTGATTACCTTTATGCGTGTGTGTTTACATTTCTGTAAGTGTGCCTTTAAATTTTTGCACGTGTGATTTATTTTATGTAAGTTTGGATTTTGTTTAAGGGAGTTGTTTTCCAATATCTTCTTCTCTTAATGCATACAGCCTTAGGACACCAACCTGGATTCACATTATTAATGACAAGGATTGACGACCCTCATCAGTGGGCTGAAGTGGCAATGAAGGTACATGTGTATGTGCAGGTTGAGGGTGTGATGATGGTAAAGGTGTGTGTGTAGGTTATTGCATGTGGGGTTTGTTTTGGAGAAGAGGTAAGAGCATGGGAAAATGGACTGATGAAGGTTTGGATGTAGGTTGTTGTACCTTAGACTTGCCTTGGTGAAATGGTTACTTAACCAAGGTTGATGGATGTGGACCTAAGATCGATGGAAGAGATGAGGGTGAAGAAGGCCTATGAGAATGTGGCTTCTTCTTAGGCACATAATTTGACTTCATGATGGATGAGTGTGTAGTAGTTAGGTCTAATTTGATGACAAGATGTACTAGACTAGGTGTAGGGTGGACCCCTAGTGTAGTGGTGGGTTTAGTTGAATATTTGGATGTTCATGAGGATTTCGGTGCAGGTGAAGGTTGGGGTGAAGGTGAAGTTGAGGAAGAAGGAATGGATATGACTATTTTAGGTTTAAGTTCTTAGTTGACTGGAATACCTTCGGATAAATGTTGGAGGTATCTATAGGAAACATTTGCATTTGAGTAGATACTGGGAGTCATAGGTGCCCCTAGAGTGTGGTGTGATCGACATACTCCAACTGGTCTACCAAATGTGAGAATTGCTTTGGTTTAGAAAGTGATGAATGAGTTGTGATACCTGTCCTAAAATCCGAGTTAAGTGACACAGGGAAGGCTTCTGCCTCTAATTCAGTTGGTAAGACTGATGCTAGAAGATCGACACGATCCTGATAGACCCTCAGTGAAGCATCACTTATAGGAAGAAGAGATACAATCGACTCCTCAATGTGGCAAGGATACGAAAAAATGCTTGATATATACTATTTTTTGGGCAGAAAGGTTGATAGGGTCAGCCTACTGTTAGATTGAGGAGTAAGTGAGATAGGTTCTTCATTGGGTAGAGTCATAGGCAAGATAATTTTAGTGGAAGGCAAAGATGTAGATGTAGTTGGTTGCTCTAAGGGTAGAGGAATAGGTGCGAAGGCTCTATAGTGAGTTAGGACTGTAACACCTCTAACATGACTGGTATTGATGATGATTTCTATTATGGAAGGTTCAAACGTTGACAATTGATTTTTGTCTTTAGACAGTGTACTCTTATGACCTATGAAATCATGTTTGCAGTAGGTAATATGTTATCTGATGAAATAGGTATGATTCTGTCATGTTTTTTCTTAATTTAAAATGAAGCAATTCATATCTTTTTATGCAGAATAATTCACTACTTGGGATTGATAAATTGAGTTTTAGTTTTCATAATTCTTGGGGATTCAAAACAACATTACCTTAAATCAATTTCATTGATCCAAGGTATGCTTCTAATTTTCAAACCTTGTTATCATAATGTCCAAGATGAACAGATGAAAGGCTCCTAGAGCTTGAGTGTAAGAAGGTCATGAATTATCGGATCCCCTTGGCTCTTTGCTTCGTATATGAATTTGGGTAATAATCTGGTTGCTCTTTTTTATTACAGTAAGAAGTAATTCTTAATTAGGAACATGGAACCTATTTATACTTTGTTCCTTAAATTAGGAACTTTATCCTAAAAAGAGTAACCTAACCTAAGTTACAAATTTATTTTGTTATTATGGGATATTAAATGGGACCTAAGACTAAAGACTTATACCTAAGGACCTATGTTAGTTCCTAAACTAATTTTGAACCTAACCTAATGTTTGGCTAACCTAAAAGGGGCCTATGGGATGATATAGGGAGGAGGAAAGTCAGTGACATCGATTACTAGAAATTTATGAGGAAGTTAATGTGGCCTTATCTATTTTTAACTACCAATTTTGGGGAAGGCATGAGGAAATTTGAGGGAATGAGCTAGTATCTCCACCAAGTTTTAGATGTATGTAATTTTAAACTTAGACCTCACCAGAAATAGAGGTGGTGGGAGAAATGGAAGGATTGACGGTCCTATTTTGCATTTAATATTTTTTAAGTTGGTGAAAACTACCTAGAAAAAAGAAAGAGGGGTTTGGTTTTGTTTGTTCATTTGGTCTTCAAGCTTGAGTTCTGTATGTGGGTTGTTTTGGTTCTTCAAAGCTCTAGTTTGATTCTTGCATGAATGTTATCCTTGCATGAAATCTCTTGCCTTGCATGACATTTGAATGAAGAATTTGGAACAGTAAAGCTATAAGAAAAAGAAGGAGAAATTTTGGAGGGTTGTTGGTGTTTCGAAGGAGGAATTGAATCTCTGTTTGGATATTTTCTGTGAAATAGAGAAGAGCGGAGATCTATCAGGAATGATAGGCCCTATCCATTAAGTCGTATGCTTTTAATTAAGTGCTTCATTAAAATAACTCTTCTCTATATGAAAATATTATGGTTATGTTTCTATGATTGCTCATTTTATGCTCCTATGATTTTTTGATTTGCTTCATTAGATGCTTATCGATTTTATGATGGCAGTTTTAAAACATAATCTGGGAGTGTCGATTCTTGCTTCTGGGTGATCTTTCCTTTACTCAAGTCTTTATAACTGAGACTTGAAACATAGTTGAGGTTTGTTGGTGAGATTTTTGTTTAAGGTTGGTATTTCTATTGGGGTTAGCACACCGGTTGTACAGACAATATATCAGATCTAAGCATACATGCAAATAAAATCAGATATTCTACCAGAAAAAATATATAAAACAAGAGACATAAATAAACACCAAATTTAACGCAGTTCACCCAGTGTGGGCTACGTCCACCAACAAACAAGACAATCCATTATCCAAAGCTTTGACAAGATATACAATGAAGATTTACAATCTTCCACACCTCTCAGATGTACAATAATTTCTTTCCTCAAGCTTTTACTTCATCACCAAGAATTATCTTTCTCACCAATTTTTGCAAGTCCTTTCTAATTCTTGTTAATTATCCTTACTTCTAAACCCTAGATTTTATGCTTATATAGTCGTTTATAGACTTAGGGCACTTAGGAATGCAATTACAATATATAGATATAGTTTAATGCTAAAAATAAATCTAATTCCTGAGAGTTAATTAAAACATCCTCTCATAGGTAACCGATGCCGGTTATCCTTAACCGATGCCGGCTATCCTTAACCGATGCCGGTCTTGGGTGACCGATTCCGGTTCCACCTTGACCGATGATGGTTATTGTATTTTCTAGCAAGTTTCCATTGCATGCTAAACTGAAGTAATTGAGCTCCAAAACTCAACAATCTCCCACTTGGAGATTAATTACTGCACCATACATGTACAACATCATTCTTGGATCTTTCCTTAGCTTTTTTCTTCCTCTTCAAGTTTCAAACTTAAAGACCAACAGAAGTGGAGTGTAACTCCAAATTCTCCTTTGCTAATGACTTCATTAGCATATCCATAGGGTTCTTGCTCATATGAATCTTTTCTAGATTCAACTATCCATCCTTCAATACCTTCCGTATGAAGTGATACCTCAACTGAATGTGTTTTGTTCTCTAATGAAACGATGAATTCTTTGCCAAATGTATTGCACTCTGATTGTCACTGAACAATTTATAATCATCTTGCTTCTTTCCTAACTCTTCCATGAACCTACTCATCCATAAGATCTCTTTGCTAGCCTCTGTAGCTATAACATACTCTGCCTCTGTAGTAGACAAAGCCACAACCTTCTGCAATCTCAAAATATAGCTAACTGTCGTCCCACCTACTGTGAAAATATATCCAGTAGTGCTCCTTCTACCATCCAGATCTCCAGCCATATCTGAATCAACATAGCCACATAATGAAATATCTAAACCTCCATAGCATAACTGTATGCTAGATGTCCCTTTCAAATACCTGAGTATCCATTGGACTACTTTCCAATGCTCTTTACCACTCCCACTTCCTATGCAATGTTTGGTCTGGTACAAACCATAGCATACATGAGACTCCCAACTACTGAAGCATATGACACTTGTTTCATGTATTTGACCTCCTCATGTGATAATGGACACTGATCTTTACTTAACTTGAAGTGTCCAGCCATAGGTTTGCTAACAAGTTTTACATTCTGCACATTGAACCTTTCTAACACCTTGTAGATATAATCCTACTGAGACAAATATAATTTCTTGTTTTTCTTGTCTCTGTGTATTTGCATGCCAAGGATTATTTTTACAGCTCCTAAATCCTTCATATAAAATGTGTGAGCTAGCTTTCCCTTAAGCTCACCAATGTCATAGCTCCCATTTTCAATCCTCTTCAAATAAACACAATGGTCATATTCACATCTCAAGTAACCACGCTCTTGCATAAAACTATCAAAAATCATGTACCATTTCCTTGGAGTTTGCTTGAGCCCATATAGACTCTTTTTCAATCTGCACACTAATTTCTCCTTACCCTTGACTTCATACCCAAGTGGTTGCTGCATATAAATTTCTTCATCCAAATCACCATGAAGAAAAGACGTCTTCACATCTAGTTGCTCTAAATGCAAGTCTTCTACTGCAACTAAGCTCAATACAACATAAATATAAGTCATCTTAACAACAAGAGAAAATATTTCACCAAATTCAATACCTACTTTATGTGTAAATCCCTTTACTACAAGCCTTTCGTTGTATCTTTTCTGTCAACCCTCTTCTTCTTTGATCCTGTAAACCCACTTGTTCTGCAATGTTCTCTTCCATGATGACAACTTAACCAAATCCCATGTCTGGTTATGTTCCAAGGAGTCCATCTCCTCATCCATGCCATTCTCCCACTGGATGTTCATCTTATCCTACATTGCTTCTTTAAAGTTCTCTGGTTCACCATTATCAGTCAATAATAAATAATATAGAGAAAGTGTAAATCTTTTTGGAGGTTTACATACCCTTTGTGACCTTCTCATAGGAGTTTGCGGTACCAGAGGCTCAATTTGGACCTCCTGGACATTCCTATCCAAATCTGATAGTGACCGATGTTAGTCACCTCTAATTGACACCAGTTCTGCTAACCGATACCAGTTCATCTGACCAGTTCTAGTCAAGGGTCAATCGACACCGGTTACTGTGTAACCCTGTCAATAATTCTTTTGAATTTGAGAGTTCATTTTCATTGACAAAATTCTCAATCGGTTCATCCTTGGGTACCAAAATTTGATCCCTATACATTCTTTTTTGATTCCATTTAACATCACGACTCCTAATAATCATATAATTCTCTAAATCCCAAAAATGGAAACTGAAATCACCAGATCCATAACGAATGAAAGTGCATCTCTTGTATTTTGCATCTAATTTTTTTCTATTTTCCTTATCAACATGCACAAAAGCTTCTGAACTAAAAAATTTAAGAAAAGAAAGATCTACCTATTTTCCGGTCCAAGATTCCTCTGGCATTCCTCCATCTAGTGAACTTGAAGGCCCACAATTAATCAAATAAACCGTTGTATCAATTGCTTTTGCCCAAAACTGTAAGGGTAATCTAGAATGTACTCTCATACTTCTAACATGTTCCATGATTATCCGTTCATTCCTTCTACAACACCATTCTCCTGTGGTTTTCTTAGAACATTTCTTTCTCTGCATATTCCATTCAAGAAACAATAATCATTGAAATCCTTACTACAGTATTCACCACCATTTTCATATCTAAGGCATTTTAACTTAGAATTTGATTCATTCTCAACAAGGGATTTCCATATTTTAAAAGTCTCAAAAACATCAGATTTATGTTTAATACAATAAACCCATACCTTTCTTGTAGCATCATCAATGAAAGTAACAAAATATTGGGATCCTCCATGAGAAGCTACCTGAGCTGGTCCCCATACATCTGAGTGTACAAGCTATAATTTTTGCTCCTTCTTAGGTGCCCCAACTTTGAGAAATCTCACTCTCTTTTGCTTTCCAAAGATACAATGCTCATAGAAATGAAGATCTAAATCTTTCAAATCTGATAACTTACCCTTAGCCTTTAAGATCGACATTCCTTTTTGACTCATATGGCCCAACCGGTTATGCCACATGTATGCATTTGAATCTAAAATAGATAATGTTGAAAAGGATTCAGTAATACATGTAGATAAATATAACATTCCTACCTTCTTACCTCTTACCACAACAAAAGAACCCTTAGTGACTTCCCAAGAGTCTCCTGTAAAAGTAACCATACAACCAGATTCACCTAGTTACCCTGCAGAAATAAGATTTCTCCTGAGGCTTGACACATGCCTCACATCTTTCAATACCCATGTATTTCCATTCTGTAATTTTAGATGAACTTCCTCTTTACCAGTAATACTGCAAGGTTCATCATCGCCCAAATAAACATGCCCAAAACTGTCCTGGACATAATTTCTAAAATAACCCTTATTAGGGGTTGCATGGAAAGAAGCTCCTGAATCTAAAACCCATGATTCAATTCTATTATCTAAAGAAAAAATAAGAGCATCTTGCATTACCTATGATGTAGTAAGATTTGATTCTTTACCTTTGTCTAGTTGTTGGTTCTCTTTATCCTTTGACAAACAATCTTTCTTTGTATGTCCTTTCTTTCCACGTTTCCAACAAGTAATTCCATTACTTTTGGATTTAGATCTGTTATCCCTTGACTTTGATTTCCCATTTTTCTTACTCTTGGATCTATCCTTCTTCCTTCCCCTATTTTCTACATGTAAAGCATTTCCAGATGATGATTCCTCTGTACTCTTCCTGTGAATTTCTTCATTCAAGATTATACTAACCACATCATCAAAATTCAAAATATTATTAGCAGATGTTGTATTAATAACATCCATTACCAAGTTATCCCAACTATCAGGAAAAGAACATAAGAGTAAAAGTGCTTTTATTTCATCATCAAATGGTATTGCAACCGATTTTAACTGATTTACAATAGATCAGAAATTATTCAAATGACTAGATGCAGATCCACCTTCATGCATCTTAGAACTAAATAGTTTCTTCATCAAATAAAATTTATTTGAAGTACTAGGGTTTTTATATAAATTAGCAAGAGATTTACATAACTCTATCGTAGAAGCCGCTTCTGTAATATTGGAAGCCACATATGCTGCCAGGCTCAATCTTATAGATCCCAAAGCCTTTTTGTCAAGAATCTTCCATTCTTCATTAGTCATCTTCGCAGGTCTAGATGTCTCATCCAACGGTAAATACAAATATCTTTGATACAGATAATCTTCAATCTGCATCTTCCATAATTGATAATTTCAGCTGTCAAATTTCTCTACCTTGTATTTGTTTTCTTCTTCCATGGTTGTAGCTCCCACTCAATTAGAAAACCCTCTGTGAGTAAATCTGTCAACACGCAAAACCCTAAAAAAAATCTCTGATACCAGTTGTTGGCGTTAGCACACCGATTGTATAGACAATATATCAGATCTAAGCATACATGTAAATAAAAGTGGATATTCTACCAGAAGAAATATACAAAATAAGAGACATAAATCAACACCAGATTTAACATGGTTCTCCAAGTGTGGGCTACGTCCACCAAGAAACAAGCCAATCTAGTATTGAAAGATTTGACAAAATATACAATTAAGATTTACAATCTTCCACACCTCTCAGATGTACAATACTTTCTTTCCTCAAGATTTTGCTTCATCACCAAGAATTCACTTTCTCACCAACTTTTGCAAGTCCTTTCTAATTCTTGTTAATTATCCTTACTTCTAAACCCTAACTTTTATGCTTATATAGTCGTTTATATACTTAGGGCACTTAGCCATGTAATTACAATCAATATATATACTTTAACGCTAAAAATAAATCTAATTCCCGAGAGTTAATTAAAACATCCTCGCACAGGTAACGGATGCCGGTTAGCCTTAACCAATGTCGGTTTCTTCATTTCCTAACCGATGCCAGTCCTTCCTGACCGATGCCGGTCCTGGGTGACCGATGCTGGTTCCACCTTGAACGATGAAAATTACTGTATTTTTCAGAAAGTTTCCATTACATGCTAAATTGAAGTAATTGAGCTCCACAACTCAACAATTTCAATGCATTTTATTTCTGGTTGTTTGATTCTGTGACTCTTGCTCTAAATGTTTCCTTTTTGCCACTTTTGGAAGGCTTCAAACTGGAGAACTCATTTGATATCTTATTTTTGTCTAAGATTTTGTTGTTCTGGTGGTTGTGTGTATTTTCCTTCCTGTTTTAAACTTTTAGACTATCTTTTTTCTTGATGGAGGACAAATTTATGATAGGAGTTGCATGTTTGAACATTTGTATGGCTATTTCTACTTGCATTTCCTCTTTCTGTTGTTGTTAAAATAAATCCGAAGTAAATCTTGTGTAGACCTCATGGGAAAAATAATCTGTTAACGTGAAAGTCTGATTGTTGAATAATGTCTATGGGAAACATTATTTTGTTTCAATTTTTTCAGGGACTTAAAGTTATAAAAGGATTAACCACTTCGTGTTTAAGTTTGGAAACTCTTTTTGGGTATTAGTTAGTTATTTTCTCATTTTGTTGAAGGTACTTAGGATTGCATAATAGTTTTAGCCGACCTTGTCATGTTGTATATTTTCTTGGCATGATATCTTAAATCCCTTGGGCCTTTGAACTCGATACCAGATATTTTGGGACAGAGGCAGATGTTATGAATGGTTGTTAAATGCTTGCTCTTATGTGGGTAAGGTTTGAATACTTGTGTTCCTTTTTAAGGGTTTAGAGTTCATTAGAGGTCTGTTTTAGATTAATCCCACTGTTCTACGTTTCCTTTATTCTCTGGGATTTTAAGAAATGATTCACTTGTTTATCCTTGAGGGAATCAAGTATTTCAAACTTTTCTCTATTGAAATGACAAAAGCTAAATGTTAGATGTTTCTCTACGTTCCTTTTTCTTGGTCTTTTGGTACTCAACCCATTTGGGACTTGGGAGAATATTTGTTTGGTTATTGATTTATTCTTTGGAGAATTATTCTTCACAGTGATGACACCTGTTGTGTGAAGTTAAAACGAGATCTATTTTGTACCTTCAGTTATTCATTTCATGAGAAATTTTTACTCTTATTCTTTTAAGTTTGAACAGATAAGGAGACTTAAAACCTCACGTTAAGAAAATGTTTAGTGAGGTTTCGTTGATGTTTCCTCTCGGGTTTGTTTAAGCTTAAATCACTTTTTGACCCGTAGGTTGGTCTAAATGTATTAATGTCTTTATGACAACAAAATATAAGTTTACATTATACTTAGGAGTATCAAGTCTTAGTTAGGTTCTGAACTTAAACCAATCTATTTTTTTCTGTAATGTTAATGATGGTGTATCTTGTATGGGATCTGAATGTTAGCTTGCTTCGTTAGAAGCTACCTTATACTTTTGATGGGGTATGATTTACATTGTCTTTGACTTCTAACTTGATTTTATTTCTGATTTTGAGCCTAGACTTTAGGATGCTTCAATCGGGGCTAAATTAATTGTTTATGATGGCTTGGTTAACTTTACTTGTTCATATAATCTTATTTATAATTGATGAAATCTTAAACCTTACGATGAATATGTGATAATGGGACAATTAGATGGTAGCAATGTTTATTACTACACAAACTATTGAATTAAGTCTGAAACATAGTTTTATGTATCTTATACTCTGCTGTTAAATAAGTTTATCTGATTGAAGGAACTTAAATGGGTTACATGAAAGTAATGGTAACGTTCAAATGAAATTATAATTATTCTTTATCTCTTTTGTTTAAATTTTGTATCATAAAAGGATTTTATGATGGAAAGTAAAGGTTGATAGATTGACTGACCAAACCTTCCTTTTGATTTGAAATTTTAATATATATCTCTTTGTCCTATCTTTGATTGTAATATTTTTGGCTAAGTCTTTCTGTTATTATGATTATATTTTCACAACTGTTTCATAAACAACAAAGTTCATTTTATGAAACATTTAGCTAAAAGCACAATGTTTTAATGATATAGTGCTTATCATGCCTAGTTCAATGAACTAACATGTGCTAGCAATTTTGCAAATAGACTTCGTAAAAGATGAAAGGAGAAAGACATATAGAAAGTTGTATTTGTTTTATTAAGGGAATTGTATCTTTATTATGAAGAAATTTGGCTTCATTACTTGAGATGCACTTGTTGGAAAAGAAAGTTGTAATAAGATTTCGTTAGGTGTTGTTTGAAATTTTGTGAAATCTAAAATGTTTTGGATTTAGTGAATGTATAACTCCTCCTTGATGAATAAAATATGTGTTGATTCTAGTTAATACTTGTTGTAATACCTTCATGGCATGAATTGAGATGAATTGATATGTATTACTCTAATAAAGGAGGGTAGTTAATATACTTAAATAATATGGAATGGTTAGGTTAGGAATCTGAGTTGTTAGTTGAATTATTTTCTCTAGGAGAGATGCAACTTATAAGGTTGACAATCTTAAGCAAATACTCTACCATTACAAAAAGGACTGTAATTGAAGTACATGGATGGATGTGTATTAAACCATGATTATAATTTACAATATGCAATTTGACTATATATGGAACATATGAAATTCAGTTTTCAATAAATGGGCATTAGCCCGTGACATTGGAAAAAGGGGGAAAAAAACCCTTGAAATCATTCATTAAGACCTAATTTATGAACTTGTTAAAATGATAATGAACATTTAGGTAAATGGCTACATTTGTGCTTCCTTATGCATATTTCCTTAAATCTTAAACTAGAAAGTAACTAATTCATACACCTTTATAACTACAAGTTATAATATGCCATTTCTTGATACAAGTTGTTTCAGTTAAATGATAAACTAAATCTTGTAATTAAATGGGTTAGGAAGAAGATTTTATCTGCATACCTACCAAAAATATAGTTATAAGCTATAACCTTATAGGTTAAAGAACCTAGTTGAATCAGTAAGGATGCTGTAATTAATTTGTAATGAAGTGATTAATAAGATATCAACTTTCAATCTAGGGTATGTTCATCCAGATTAGGAAACTAAGTTGGATGTTGACACATGCCAACTAGAACGTATTACCTTTGTAATGACAAGAGTCATTACGAGGAAACTATGTTGTAGTTGACATGTCTCAATACCCCACAAAGTTTGTTTAACTATACTAACATAAGTTCTTTACTGAATCATGGTTTTACCCTATGCAGAGATAGGGACATGATCTAGTGTTGGGGTCAACTCACGTTGACTTAGGATAACTAGACACACCCAATCGATGCAATTGGATTGAGTATGTCTATGTACCCTTAGTCACCATGAGTATTCCTCCACACCAGGTCATGTTGTTAACCTTGTCTAGGGTTAAACTTTGAATCAAGTGGGACTCATAGAAGTTAGTGAAGACCAATCTAGATAACAGTTCAAGTGTGGTGAAGGACTTATTACATTTGATGAGTATATCATCTAAGAATGCAAAAATGATAAACATGGTAAAAATATTTGGCCAAAGTATCACAAAATGCTAGTTGCGTTGTCCTATGTCACCTAGTTTAAGAAGTAGGATTTCAGATGAATATCAGTAATAGATATTCAGATGGGCTCTTAAACAGAACACTTGGGTACCCCTTATAGGGTAAAGGAACCAAGTATACTTGGTATACACATTACTGAATAACATGAGAGATCAGTTTTGTGCCGAGTCATGAAATGATAGATCGGTGTTTCACCAATTCATTACAGCTGCATATGGTTTTCTATTATGAGATAGTTTGGCATTGGAATGTGTGTTCTAAATTATGATTTAGAACAGAGAACATTATGTAAAAAAACATTCCTTGTTTCTAAAGTCTTAAAATGCTAATGTTATAGGGACATAGATGAGGTAAGCCCTTCTATAGATGAAGGGCTAGATGTGAGTATTTCCTCCGTGGGTGGAGGAGCTCGTGCAAGAATTTCCTCAATATATGGGATGGGAGGAAACTAAGCGGAAGGAGCCAGTATGATATAAAAAAGGACATAGACCTCTAGAACTTTGGTATCATTAATTGAGGTTTTGTTGACTTGGTTGGATGATGGGGTGTGATTTGGGAATGGATTCTTGAATATGTGGAGGTTTTGGTTAGCTGGGGCATTGGGGTTATCCAAGACGAAATCTCCATTATCTAACATTTCTTGGATGATGTTTTTGAAAGTTATATAATTACCGTCACTATGATCTCTAACACGGTGATAATTGCAATAATCATTCTCCTTGTACAATGCAGGCACATGATGGGAAGGTTCAAAACCAGTATGTGTTTTGATGAGTGGAAGATTGATTACTCCAACTTTTAGAAGCTTTTCCAAAACTGAGGAGTAAGGTTCTCTAATGGGAGTATTTTTTTTTGTTCCCTCTTGAACTGGAAAGTTTAAACAGGAGAAATATTAGAAGAAGGTTTTGATTAGTTGGATGGATGAGATGGTTTGGATTGCAAAACCACTTTGTTGGCAGATCCATTTTCTATAGAATAATTATTTTGTGGTTTGGAAGCAGAAGAGGTGTCATTGGATTTAAATGAAGCACTTTTGTTGCACAATTGTAACTTCTTCTCTTCGATAGCATGGGTTTCAAGTTTCTGAGCCACTGTGAATGCCTCATCAAATGTTTGGAAGGTTTGGACTTGGAGACTTTGGGAGATATGTCTAGCATAAGAGCTAGTAAACAATTCTATTAGTTTAGTTCGAGGAAATTGGAAAGTGAGTCGGTTGATAAGACTCCGCCAACATGTAAAAAAATATATGATAGACTCGTCTTCGTATTGGCATATTGAATACAAACCGGTCATGGTAACCTTCTTGAAAATGGTAATGGGGAAATGATCAAGAAAATCCTAGGCTAGTTAGTTGAATGAAAAGATAGAGTTCCTAGGTAAGGCACTATACCAGTCTAAGGTAGGTCCCATCACAGACATTAGGAAAGTTTGAAGAATCAGGGTGTCATCATGGGTAATTAGATAACATACGTGTTTAAAATATCTTAAATGGTGTTGTGGATCCTCCTTGATATTAAATCAGTTAAAATTTGGAATTTCCCAATGTGCGGGGTATGGATGAATTGGAATAGAAGGGTGAATAGTATCATTACAAATCTCGTCGTAAGTCAGAGAATTACAAGAACCAGAAACATATGCTTATAGGGTATACATCTTTTCTATCATCATCCTGATCAAATTTGTGGTCAGATTTGATTGAGATACACCTCTAACGGTATAAGGAGGTAGATATGATGAGTAGGATGTAGGTGGCATACCATTATATGGAAGTGTCAAGTAAGTGAACTGAGAAGAAGGCATATAAGTGGCGGAAGATGATGATGGGAGGTGTAGGCAACAAGTGATGGATGAGACAAGGTATAGGTGGGAGGAATGTATGTCAAGACCCTCATAGCGATAGGTGGAAAAGTAGTAGGGATAGACATGACTAGAATTTGAAAATGGTTGACGTAACTAGAGGTTGCGAAGTGGGGATCCTATGCTAAGATCCACAAATGATGGAGGGGTAGACATTTTAGGGGTTACGAACATAATAGCTGCGATATATTTCATAGGTGCAGTGGATATCAATAATGTAGTGTCAATCTAAAAAATGACGGGTAATGAGGCTAGAGCGGGTAACGCTACACTGGTATTGGCTAATAAAAATGTGGGGGCAAGAGCTGGAGACATGGAGGTAGGCATCATGAGAAAAGGTTGACCTGACGAGTCACAGGTGAAAGAATGGGATAAGTAATACTGCAAGGTGGCAGTATTATGATCAAGGAAGTTTATGAATTCCTTGTCACCTATAGGTACAATGGGAGGTACAGTGGGGTCTATAGGTGAAGAAATAGAAGGTGGCGATGAGCTAGAGGGTAACAGATGATGGATAATGTGAAAGACTAGGGTGTTGACTTGTCTGCGAGTCAAAAACCATGTGAATAGTGGTAAGACATGTGATCTAAGATTTTTTGATGTTGCAGAAACATAAAAACAAATGATAGAAGACATTTGGAAAATGAGAATTGGATGTTTTTTTGATAGAAAAATCAAAACAAAGAGACCGACGTCATTAGGGTAACCGATGCTGGTGGAAAGGGGTAATGGATAGTAGTTGATGGACCAATGTTAGTTACTGTGAATGAAGGGAAAATTTGAAAAACATGAGATGAAGAACGTAAATCAGGTGGACCTGAACTCTGCTAATGGTAACCGAGACTTAAGAATGTGATCAGTGACAAAAGCAGGCTACAACAAATATCTAAATGTGAATTGAATACTATTTTGGGAAAAATAACCAAAACAGTAGGGAACTGATGCCGATCAGTCAACTAATGCTGGTATGAAGAGGTAACTGATGTAGGTCGCTAGATTGATGCCGGTTACTATGAAATTTGAGAAGATGATGAAATTTTGAATTTTTGGTGATTACATCAAATGAATTCACCAACCTAGAAATTGAGTATGGAAATGATAAGTCCTAACACACCCAAAAAGAATTGGAATACACCAATTGTGATTACATAGTATGTAAGGAAAGAAAAAGAGTTGAAATGATCTCACAACTCAAAACACAAATCAGGAAAAAGATAACAAACATGCCAAATCCTAGGTAATAGATTTTTATGTTGTGTGGCTTATGCCATTTAGAACTGGCCATAATTAGAATAGAGTTTTTGGTCAACGAGGGTGACCTAGAAGCATTCTATGGCTGGTTTCAATTTTATTTTGGATAAAAGGACCCGATATACCTTTCGGTACGTATGGTGCAACTCTTATATGATGACTAGCCAGAACACCAGCTGGATCTACCATTAATCTGATTATTAGTCATTAACGATAATTGTTGGGAAGGAAGATGTTTAAGAAGTGTATAATTTGTTGAAGTGATTTGGACATGGGTGTGTGTGTAAGAAGTGAGCTATGCTTAATTCCCACCAACCATCAACTGGTCATGACCTCCAGTATATAGGTTGCAAATAAATTTAAGTGAGCTAAATGTAACATACATAGGATGAAATGCAAAGATTTTAAACCCCAAATCGAAAGTGAGATTGGATGTAGCAAATAGAGAATAGGTCAAGAGAATGATCCTTCACTAAATGCAAGACAAAATAGAAAGAAGTGTTATTTTTAACTCAAAATATGAATTTCACTTAGACAAGTAGAAGAAGAAGGATGTTCCCAGGGAGAAAGTTTAATGTGCACTCTTCCAAAAGGAAATAGACATGTAAATATTCCCTAAGAATGAACAATGCAAAAGAACCCAAATGATAGGGTCCCACCAGGCATGCCAAAATGTTTCACCGCAAATTATGTGATAAAACAAATAAGAGATATGGGCGAGGAGGTTTACCTGTTAGAACAAGACATAAGGTTGTATGTATAAGAAGACTAGATAGATTGTAGAGAGCTTCCCTTTGGATAGGAGGAATGACCTATATAAGAATCACAACAAGACCACCAAATAGAATTAGAAAATAAATGATAGTGGACTACCTAGCATATGCTAGATCCAAGAAGTGTGATACTTCCTATATGGTTTTCAATCCACTGTTTTTAATACAAATTAATGTAAACAAATGACGTAAACAAATAAATCCTACTATAGTTGATATGGTTTAGGCATCTCATATAACAAACAATAAGTATATTTAATCAAATAAAGGCATAAAATACTAAATCTAAAATGGGTGGTTGGTTGGTCTGGGCCTGCAGGTGTAGCAGAGGTTGTAAATAATATCTAGGCAAGGTTAGATGAGGTTTGGGCTGATTTTGGGTAAGTTATAGGCTTGCTAGTTTTAAATATTTGTCAAGAATAGAGACCAACCACGGTTGGGTACTAACCAACACCGGTAGTAGGGTGACCAATGAAGATGGGAGCAAATGGGAGACAAGGTTGGCAAATGGGTCGTTTGGGTCCTCTATGATTGCATAGAGGGTTATGAAGGTTTAGGCTGGGTGTTTAGGTGTTTATAAAGTCTCAGGAAAGATTCAGAGAAGTTTGGAAAGGTTTTTGGCAAGGTTTAGGAGGTTGCTAATTATTGGGTTTTACCAGTTATAGAGACTGGTGTCAGTTGGATGATCGATGCCGGTAGATTGGTATAGCCGACGCCAGTTGGGTGACCAATGTTGGTAGGGGAAATACAATTAGAATGTCAAAAAAGATGGGTTTAGGACTCTCTATGATTCCATAGAGAGTTGAGAAGGCTTAGGCTGGGTAGTGGGAGTTTAAGAAAGACTCAAGGATGCTAAGAAAAAAAATAAAAAGTAAATGATTAATCTACTGACACAAATGACATAGAAGAAAAAATCCTTGTTTAAATGCAGGTGGTGTACAAGTGATGGTGATGGTTCCAGTAGAAGGTGGTCTGAAGGAATGTAGTAGAAACAATGATTCCCTGTGATTGCACCCAAGCTTTGGATCTATCCTTTGATGATTAGAATAGGTTGTGGGTGTTGTAAAGGTGCTTTGTAGATCCTTGTAAGGTTGTTAAAATGCTAGAGAGTCGAATGCCAGAGTCAAGAGGAAGATCGCCAGTGAAGTGCCAATTGAAAGAACCAACTGAAGAATCTGATAAATGAGTTCAAAATTTTTATTTAACCTAACTGATGGAAGTTAGGTGACCGGAGCTGGCCAAGGAATAACTAGCATTGGTTAAGGAGAATGGGTCAAGTTAGCCAAAAATAGGCTTATTCTCCCAAATTTGGCATGGTCTTTGTCTATTGCAGGACAAGGGTGTTCACTGTCATTAAAGGGAGTGAGAAGTTAGTTAGATGAATGATAGGTCTTGATTAGTTAGGGTTGGAAATGGTCTTAGGTAGTTAGGATAAGTGTGGACTAGGTCTAGGGCTATTAATAGGCTTGAATAGGTCTTAGGGTGAGGTAGAGGGCTAATGTGGCCTAATAAGATGGCAAGGTGAGTTGTGAATGTGAGGTGGAATTAATTTAATAAAGGTAATTAAATTAATTCATGATGTGGGGAGGGGTCATGGGATTAGGATTAATTTAATTAGGTGCTAATTAAATTAATACTAATATGTATAAGGGGTTGCTAATTAGGTGTTAGGGTAGGCGAAGGGGACTTTGTGGGTTGTGACACTTTTTGGGTGTCTACACTAACCTTTAATTATAAATTTGATCTAAGGGTTGTAAATGCATTGATAAATTTCGCTAATGTTTTTATATGCTTATAAGCTAGAAAACTAGGAAAGAACCATGAATGGTTTCCTTCACTAGCAGCCACTGAAAAGAGAAAAGATAAACCCGTATAAAATCAGAATGGGTTAAGGCTCACTAAAAAAACATTGTGGGTGACATGATCATAAGTGAAGGTAAAAACCTTAGGAGCTCAAGAAGGAATAGATGAAAATATGGTGATACAAATTGGGAGCTATAAGGAAATAGGATGATAATAAGTTGATGTTAGCCTCATTGTTTGCGTCATGGATCAAAGCTCTATATGCGCTGACACAATCAATCAAGCACACGCCTGAAAGTCTTTCCCAAAGCACAATAAAGTTGCCTTAAAGGACTCATTTTAGAGAGAATTGCAAGGATCAAACCTTAGTTGAAAGGAATTTCATGCAAAACAAATACACATAATCCACATAATTCAACAAGGAAAACACTCGCATAATACAAGAACCCTTCATTATATTAATGTGTTCCACAAATTTATAAATATTGTATGCATTAATGACGTACCAAACCCTAAACTAACAACCAACTCTCTTAGAACACAACTTACAACTCATTAAAACCCACCCCCTCTTTCTTTTCCAAAATACAACTGGCACACAATCAAATATCAGTGATCCCTAATCAACCTAATCAATGATTCATGCACTACTATGTGTTCCCAACTGGTTTTGTAAGTAGGTGTGAAGGTGGTCGTAAGAGGGTAGTAAGGCATGTTAAGGCAACATAAAGTGAATGCGCACACCAAATTTCTAATCAAGTACTACTAACAAATCTTCCCATTCTGATACACTCTTTGAGGCACGCACTCAGATATTATCGCGTCAATAGTATGTAAAGAGAAATCATTAGTAAGAGTGAAAATTAAAGTGTACACATAATCCACAACCTTAATAAATCTAACATTAAGGATTTTAATCGATTCCTCCACTATAAGAAAAACTTTTGATTTCATGGATCTCAACTTTTCTTGACTGGCTTAGTGTATGGTCTCGTAGCTAAATCATGAAGACCATCTAAATGATCAAGCTTGTTCATATCCAAATATTCCTTAATTATAATCAAAACAACCATAATTTTTTTACCTCATCAAGTTAGATAAAAGTTCCAAGTTGTGCAACTTCTCATTAATGTCAATACTTTCTTCCATAATAGAAGCATGTTCCTCTTCAAACTTACAGGTGAGAGGGAGGTTGTAATCGTCGTCATTAACAACCAATATTGCATGGGCTTCTCCAAAGAAGTAACAAGGATAGAGGATGAGATAAAATTCAATATTATGATTCCATCTTGGGAAACCATGGTAATCATGAAGGAATCCAAGGATGGCTTCATTAGTCTTAAGATACTTTATGATGAGGTGTTTGACCTCTCTTTCTATGTGGGATTAAACGTCAGAAATTCCCTCATCTTTTGATGAAACTTGAGGCCTAGTCTTCCTAGAGACAACAAACTCAAAAACCTAAATTCATGCACTATGAGAAAACAAGGATCAGGATGAGGCCCTAAATCAACAAGTTGATTACTTCCCTAAGGAATGGAATGGATGGATAAGAAGTCAAATTATTTGGCTAGAGTAAGAACACCCACTTTATAAGGCTAGAGATGTTTAGACTTGCTCTGATATGCCTGTGAAACTTGATTAATGACTACTTGTGAATCCCCAAAGACTCTAGGTTGTGGGCCCTAAGTCTCTTGGCTACTATTGGTCCAAGGAGAAGGAACTCATACCTTCCACATTTTTTGTAGTAAAATTCAAGTTTGAAGGAAACGAGCATGATATTTACCTCAATAAAATGTATATTTACTTGATATTTACCTTAGCATCATATTGAACCCTATGGCAACAATACTCTCAAGGGGGGAATAAGTGGCCCTTTAGAGTATAGGTTCTCATAATATAAGGGTTGAAGGGAAAAAAGTGGTTGATCCTCACCCAAAGATTTCAAACTTTGATCTCAAACCATTCTTTGGTCTTTTCACCTTGTGTGGTTTAAGAAATCTCATAACAAAAATTAGGCACCAATTTGGTGGTGGTGATAAGCTCCCATGAATATGTTAGAAAGACTCTCTCATCATTGAAATTATTGTTTGAGGTTTAGTTTATTGTTTGAATAAGGGTTTTGTTAAAAGCAAATGCACTTCTTATTGTTCTCCTATAAACAAAAAAAAATGAATTATTATTATTATTATTTGATAACCAAGGTATCATATTTTATCCCCAAGCCTTGGAAGGACCCAACGACCTGGCGCAACCCAAAGGCGCACAATTGTAGGGCAAGTCCAACGCACTAGTCCTCTAGCGGCACAACTGACGCCCCGACACAAAGTGTCGTAGTTAAATCAGGATTGAGCCCATGACCTAATGGTCACCAATGCAATGACATACCATTGAGGCCAACTATAGGGGATAAGAAAATTCAATTATTATATCCATGGTGATGGTGCATTAAAATCCTTGAAATTATACCTCTTTCAAAAATTATTTTGATGAGGTTTGTTAAAATTTACTTTTATTTGATATTAAAATTAATACAACCAAAAATAAGAATGATAATCGAGAAATACTGCAATTGTTTGCTTTGATCCCCCAGATGAGAACCCACACGTTATTGAATCAATAAGAAAAGTGAAGATTTATAGATGTTAAAATATAAATAATCAATTTTACATGTCATGGCTTGAACAATACCTGCATAAGAAATTTAGACAAATGTCACAAATTGGTGGTATGAGACTTTTATAATGCAAGGCATTTCTCAGTTCGCCACTGACAATCACAATTTCTTCATCCGCAATTGTTTAATGATATGAGAAGCATCATTGAGGCGATTTGACCTTTCAAAAATGCTGGATGATGTCAGATACAGTTCCTTTTTATTAATATTTTCATCCAAGTTTAGCTTTTCAAACAATGACAAAGCTGCCTCTAAATTTCCTCTAGCTGCATGGAAGTTCATCATTTGAAAATGTACCTCTTGTGCAAAAACACACCCCTCTTCTTGTAGCTTGCCATATAAGGTCTCTTCTTTTTGGAAAAGTCAAAGCTTCATATAACTATCTAATAGGATTGCAACAGGTTTTAAACCTGGAAAAATCCCAACTTGTCTCAATTTCTCATATGCATCAATAACATTCGTAAACTTATTGTTTCTTGAAAAAAGATCAATCATAATCTCAAAAATAGATATATCTTTAACTTCACCAGCATCAAATTCTTTACGAAAAATCCAACCTGCATCTTCCAATTTACCGGCCTTTTCTAAGATAGTTATAGTTATTTCTCTTGATACATCATTACATTGTTTAAGCTCTAAAAGTAGACAATTCACATGGTCAATGAGGCCTGCCCTCTCATATACCACTATCATGCACTGATAAAGAATATCATCAACCTGGATTCCATATGACCATAACTTATGGAAGATATATGCTGCCTTTTCATATTTTCTAACATTTCCATATAGGGAGATTACAGTGAATAAAGTTATGTTATTTGGTTCTATACCTTTTTTTCTGCATCTCCATAAATGTAAAGGAGGAACTCATTCCAAAGGGTTGTACATATTTTCCAAATTCCTCTCTTTCTACAAGCTAGTCTATTGTGGATTGTGGGAACTCTCAAGCCTTTCTTCCAAAGATTGTAATGTCAAACATTACCTCTTCCTAATGTAATGATGCATTGTGCATTTGATTGAAGTAATAGAAATTGTGTTTTGTGATTAATTATTGGTCCTTTCATTGTTTATGCTACTTTGTTGTGCCTTTCTCATGCTTGCAAGTATATTGTGCAACTTCAAGTTTTCATTGCAAGTTTTGGGAGTTTTGTGCTTATCTGGGAGTGAAGTTTTGTATGCGGTTGTGTTGTGGTGCTTGTTCATCCTTCTCAGTTTCTTCCTTCTTCACTGGAAGACTAAAAACTTGTCTAGCAAAACCCTTTCTTGGTGCATCACTACTTATAGTATAGGTTTTACTTCTTGTAAATCTCTCTCCCTAAATCCCATGAAAATGTTAGTATATGTCTAGTTAGTTGTTTTATTGCATTAGAAGTAGTGTTGTGTTTAGTTTAGGAAGAGGAAACTAGCCTTCTCCGGAGGTTCATCTCTATCCACAAGCCCCAAAACTTGCGAGGTGATCCCATGTTACCCAATCACACTGAATGCCTTATCCATCACTTGGCCATTCGGAGGTTGCACTAATTTGGTGATAATAATGTCCTCCTGTAATTCCACCATGAACTTCCTAAATTATAGCTTCATGCTCCTGTTCAAGTACACATCAGTGCAAAATATCATCATGGCCTATCTTGTATAAATCTCCATTAATTAACATGTAAGGTGCGACACATATGGCAAGTTGTTTCTTCTCTAAGCTCTTCATCCCTTCAGGTGTCACACCAATATGAAAAAACACCGCAATATATTCAAAGTCAGAAGGCATGTGATTTAGTATGAACAATTGGGAAACTGACATTGTGTCCTCAATGCTCTACGTGTCATCACCTGAGTTAATTCTTGATAAGTGATCCAGTCTGAAATTTCTCTTTCCCAGCTTTACCACCACTGTAAATTCAAATCCATGAAACAATAGAATCCACCAACATATGTGCCCTTGCAAAATGGGATTATTAACCAAGTACTTAAGTTCCATGTGATCTGTATAAAATATAAAGGGATTTTCCAACAAGTATTTTCTAAACTTTTTCAATGTGTAAATCATGGACAATGCTTCGCTCTTTGTAGTTGTATAGTTTTGCTCAACTGCTGTGAACTTCCTGCTCACGAAATAGATAGGATGATTGACAATCCCATCACCAGGTTGTGCTAACACTACGCTAATGGCCATTCCAGAAGCATCAACATGTACATAAAATGGTTTTTCCCAAGAAGGAAAGCAGAGAATGGGCAAAAAAATAAGGCTTTCCTTCAATGTTCTAAATGCTAGCTATTGCACCTCATTCCAATGAAACTTTCCTTTACTTTTCAACAATTCTTCCAAGGGCATAGAAACCTCGACATATCCCTTAATGAACTTCCTATAGTAACTTGTGTGTCCTAAAAATCCATGCACCTCACCATGATTGGTAGGCTCCTCCAAACCCAAGATAACTACAACTTTAGCAGGATCTACCAACAAACCTTCCTTGTATATAATATTTCCCAACAAAGTCCTAAAGGGTATCGCAAAAATACACTTCTTAATTTTGAGAGAGATGTTCAAACTTCAATTGCCGGAACCTATCAAACATAAGTCTCAAATTGTCATAGTGCTATTTTACCAACCTATATACATTCCAATCATCCAAATAAACCTGTAAAAACTTGTGTATAAAGTCCTCAAATGCTTGTACAAAAATGCGTGAAAAGACTGTAGGCACATTCTTCAACCCAAAGGGCATAACTATATATACAAAAATTCCCTACTCAATGGTGAAAATTATATTTTCCTAGTCTTCTTTAGCAATCTACACTTGATGATAACCAGAGAATCTATCAATGAAAGAGTAAATCCAGCACCTTGCAACGCCCTCCAAGATCTCTTCAGTAAAAGGTATGGGAAAATGGTCTATGACACAAGCATTATTCAACTATTTGTATTCCACATAGATCCTTATCCTACCATCTTTCTTTATACTTATCACCATGGGGATAACCCACTCTGAATCCTCAATGGGATCAATGATTCTAGATTTCAACATCTTATCAATCTCTTCCTTTGCCTTGACATGCAGATTAGGATTCATCTTGTAAGTCCTCTTCCTAAATAGGCACACACCTTCCTTTAATTTTATTCTCATATCACCCAAAGAGTGATTCACTCCCTTCAAATCATGATAGCCTCACAGAAATAAGTCCTAGAAGTCACGCCGTAGCTCGATAATCTTTACCACCTCTTGTTTAGACCAATAGTCAACAATAATGACCTCTTTAGGTTTAGTATATGTCCCAATGTTGACCTTATTTGTTTTCATAGGATTATGACATGTGCGCACCTTCTCATCAGAACTATCTAAGACCTTGTGCATACCTATAGTGTGATCAATATCCAGATTCTCTACTTCTTCATCATCAATCATGTAAACCAGCTTACCCTTATCTTTTTCCAACTAGGTGCGCCCAAAATATTCCTCATATATTTCTTCTTCTTCAAATTATGCCTCCAAATATATATCTCCAAACATATATAGCAAGAGTTCCTCAACCTTTACACTATGCCCCCATCATAAGGTGTTTCATAATTTGTAATGCTTCATTAATTGAAGGTTTAGTAGAAAAATAGTCAAAGGTCTAAATCATACTCGAGGTCATCTCCTTCCAATTAATTGTTTCTCTTGTTATCTCTACATGACCATATCATGCACACACACAACCGCTTAGGGTGGTGTAGAACTTATGTACCTAGATTGATCATGGCAAGGCCTCCTGCCCCTCTGTCCAGAGTCTCTCACACTTTTGAATGTGGTGCGAAGTAGAATCCATTCCATGGAATTCACATAACTAAAAAGGTACATTGTTCCTTAGAAACCTAGTAGAGATGAGGTGAGGAGCGTAGGAGAAATGGGGACAGAATAAATGGAAGATGTGGCCAAAGGGAGAGTGAGAGGGAGAGGGGAAGGAAGAACTGATAATGGTGAAGGGGTAGCGGTAGAGAAGATGGTGACTACAACATTTTAGTTGTATGAGTTGGTGAGGCACTGATATCAATAATCTTTGTTGATGGCACCTTTTGAGGGGAAACTTCTGTTGAGGGGACTCTGGAAGAAGAACTTAGACCTCTGCATATAAAAGTGATTTTATGAGGTTTTTGAGAAGTCTTGAGAGTGGAATTCCTTTCTTTTAAAGAGGTGGGATGCCCCACCAGTGGTTGTACTTGAACTATCTTCACATAAGCTATTCTGACACCTTTGGCATGATTTCCAATGATATCAACCATTGATAGGTCTGATTGAGAATAGGAGCCACTCATTCTTTTGAATTGCTACACTCTTCGAGTGACCAATTGATCCATAATAAGGGTTGATATTTCACATTGTTTTGATCATAGATGGGGTCCAAAACTTGACCATCATCATCAAAAACCTCAGGGACATCCGCCATTCCATACTGGGCCACTTCTTGAAGAGTTATCCTTTTGAAGTCCCTTTCCCATATCATGATGTCATCTCTGCAATTGAACCATATATCTTCCAATTGTGATATGTGAGCTCCGATTGACCCATGTCCACCGAGTTTATCCCAATAATAAAAATTGACACACGGGTGAAAGGTCTTCAAATTCATTGGTTTATATGTGGAAGCACAAGTGTACCTTCCCAAAACTATTTGAAATTGAGCTCCTGTCTTATGTCTATCATGTTGGATCTTATGGAAATGTATCAATTGCCGGACTAACTCCATCAAGACCCATTTATCCATGGGGCACCTTGGTAACTTGTAGGGAGTGCTTAATAATCCTGCCACCCTAAGATACATGAATGTTGGAAATTTTAAGTAAATGCCTCCCCATTCTCTCACCACTTTCTAGGAATTGTCTAAAATCCTTTGATTGTAGAGATATTTATCAAATAAGTACAAGATGACAACAAATAATGCATCATTAACTCTTCTGAAATGATTTATCCCTTCCTTTATTGAAAGTTGGGGATAAAAGTCATAAATTTGAGATAAATTTTGTCACCCCATAGGTGAAAAAACTGGGTAATTCCTCATCCCTGTAACCACATACACAAGATAGGAGGTCATAAAGAAATTTCTAGAAGTTAGGACATTTGATAATTGGAAATTGATGGCATCAATGATATGTCTTGCCCACCGGATAAGATCAACATTATTTTGGATAGTGGTGATGTATAAATGCATCCACTCTTGAAAATCCTTTGAAGAAGGGAGTCCTGTAAATTTTCTTAGCAAGGTAATGATGTCATTTACTTCTTAGATAAAATATGATCGTGGGATAAGTCTTAGGGACCCTAGCCAATGAAGGCTTATATTTTATCAGGTAGCTTTTGTTAAGAACCCTAATAAAAGTATAAATCTTCATATCCCAGTGTTGAAGAGTGGATTCTGGTGAAATTGTGGCATATGCCTCAACATCAGGGAGCTTCAAAAAGTCTTCAAAATAGTCAGTATCTAATTTGATCACGACTATCCCATAATTTTCTATAACTATTTGGGAATATTTATCACAGTGTGCAGTAACAACGAACAAAAACTCTGGGCATTACATTGATGGAGGGAAAGAAACAACCAAAACAAGTCCACCGTCGAAGATACCTTCAATCCATTCCTTTTTGTTTGGAGCCTTCAGCCTCTCCCAAAATTCAGGTGGGTCAATATGCCCAAGATATGTATCCCTAATATTTTCAACATCCGACGTGATGCTTGAAGGGGGAACTACCCCTTGAAAACTGTATGTCATCTTCTCCATTACCTTTGAAGATGATATAAATATTTTCCCTTTGAGAAATCATTGAAAAATATTTTCTGGAATGAAAATCAGAAATTAACTCTTGTAATGAAATCTTGTAGTTCCAAACTGTAATTCTAACATGTAGTTCACCTTAGAGTTTGTTGGGCCCCTAAAATACTAAGTATAGAGAGGCACATGAGCACGCAAGGCCTAAGTTGAAGGGTGGGCGCACAAGGAAGGGTTATAGGAGGGTTTTTAAGGACTTATGATATGCATCGGCAGAACAAGGTCTTGAGACTTAGCCCTATTTGGTATATTAGGTAGGACACGTGAAAATCATGACCCGAATACACATGCGGAGTGGATAAGGTACCAGCTTGATGACAGGTTGGCCAGGGAAGGAATATGCCCTGCGATGGAAGTTTCCAGAAGATCATTATGGCAAGGATTGGAGAGCTCAGGCCTGGAGGAACATGCTCCCATGGAGGACCACATGTGGACATTTGGCAATGGATCTGAAGCCTTAAAAAGGTGGGCTGGCAGTTCAAGAGTCCTATAAATACAAGCACCCACATGAGAAAGGAGGAGAGATGAAGAGAGAGCGGAGCTCTACAGAAATACTACAAGGAGTTATATTGGGTTGGGTAGAGAAAATATAGGAGAAGGATGCATCAAGGGGCTTGGGATTGTAATTTTTTTTGAGAGCTAAGGAATGTAAATCCAGTTATGATGTATGACTTTGGTATTCCATTTGTGATGTTCCGTAATGGATCTAATGGATGTAATGAGGTTACCAACTTATTTGAATATGATCATTAATGATTTTGGTCCATACATATATCCCCATGGCTTTATTTCATGTATGTTTATGAAATTAGTGTGATTCCTGATGCATTTTCCTTTCTATTTTAGTTCATTCCTATAATCTGTTAAGTATCTTTCTATCTGGAATGACTGCATTGGTCTAGGAGCCATTCTAAGATCTGTGTGAAGAAAAATTGGAGAAATTTAACCATGAGTGACTAGTTTGGATCTGTAAACCAGGAAGGAAGTAGTTCACAGTCGTAGAGAGAATTGTGGATAAGCACCGTCTTGTGAAAGGGATATTCCAGTTAGGGTTTGACAGCTAGGGAATGGGTTGGAAAGGATTTTCTTCACAAGTTTGAGATCTAAGCTTAGAAAAGGGTAGAGAAGTAGATCAAGAGAAGTTGAAGTGCGGTGGTAACATACACAATGACACCCAACAAACCAACTATAACACCTAAAAAAGGGAAAATGCAAGGGAAAGGGAAAACAAAAAGAAACCACCGCAAGTACCAATGAAGAATGGTATACATAAATGCAGTACCCAGATGGGGTTCTGCTTAGAAAAGAGTGGGAGTCCCATTTAAGAAACATGACAATAAGTGATTATAACCATCACACAAACATGACTGAAAAAGAAATGGTGTGTACCTGATAAACAAGAGGACACCAGAAGGGTTACCCATTTATAGTGACGAATTAAAAGTGAAGTTAGAGAAGGCACGATTATTGCAACTCTATAAGTTTCCCTACTTTTGGAATCCTGAACGCCTCTATCAATGGCTGATGTCGTGTGTACATGAAGATCACTTTCACTTTGTGGGACACAATATGCATATAAACCCTCAGTTAATTTCAAGATTCACATGTCTTATCTGTGAGGGAGAAAGTATAGAGGATGACCTATGTGACAAAGAAGTCATCAAATAAATTTTTTCTACATATGCCTACAAGAAAGGGTAGAGGTAATTTGATATTGTGGATATGCAAGACCCGGTGATGAGAATGGCCACGTGCCTGGTAACCAAATTGAATGACCAAGAGAGCTGGATGCAAGTGAAAAAGTCATGGACAAATGTTTGTAGAAGGATATCGGAGGGCACCATCTACAACTTGTCTATGTACATCACAGATGAGATCATCAACAACGTGTGGGAGGGAGAAAAGATACTTTTTGGCAATATACTCTTGACAATTGTGTTTTCAGAGATTGGGGTGCTAGATGTGGTAGATAAGTTCGTTTGGGAGTACCCAAAGGAAGACCCCTCCCCTACAAAGAGATTCGAAAAATACACTTGTTATAGCATGAATGCCATTCACAAGGCGCATCTTAAGAAGTGGTATACACATTTGAGGAATATGTTTGGGGTAGAGTGGAGGATCCCAAAACAACTGCCAGGGCTCACAAAGGGAGAGGCTGAATTCGTAGTATACCAACACTTCTGCATTGGCAGATTTAGGTTAGTTGATGAAAACATGAGCCCTTGGTGTAAACTTCCATTTTCCTTCATCACTCTCTATTTTCAAGCAGGGGTAAATAGGTTTAAAGAGGCCAAAATGCCAAGGTTCGACCTTAGTGAGGTGGACTAGGACCACAAGGAGATGCGTAAGACGTTGGTCTACCCCAACAAGCGTGCGTACGTGGAAAAGTATGTATCGCATGAAGTCCATATGATAAACCTCTGAGTCTGCCCATTACAAGGAGGTCCACAACGCATGTGTACCTTCGCATAAGGCCTAAGTTTGAGAAGGGTGCTTATCTTGAGAATGACATACCTATACTTGAAGAACCAACAGGTAGGAAGAGGACCACGCCCAAGAAAAGGGAGACATAAGAGATAGAGAAAAAGGCACCAAGTGTCCAAGTTAGACAAACAATGGGCACCCTAGGAACAAGTGCTAGAACTAATATTTACACATGCAGAAAGAGGTCACCAGTGAGAGAGGAAGTGCCAGAGCAAGGAGAGCCTATCACAGAAGAGAAATCACCAGAGGAGGAAGAAGAAAAATTTGAATACCCTATACTAGAATCCCTAGTTAGGAAGAAACAGAAGGTGATGAAGGAAGCTAATTCAGAAGACATGAAGAGATTGGATAAATACAGGGGTGAGAGGGATGATGATGATGAAGAAGAACCTGAAGGAGACTAAGAACCACTTGTTTTCAGCATGCATGATTCAAAAGAAGAGGACAGAGAAGAAGAAAATGAGTTCCTTTTCGTGTGGCTTAAGGGTAGCCAAGAGGAGGGAGGCACCCAGGACATAGGAGGAGGTGAAGAGGTTGGCACACAAGATCACAAAACTCCAAGCCTCATGAAGGAGCAGATAAATGAGGTGGTAGAAAGAGAAGCAACAAAAATCATCGAGGCCTTGGTGGAACAAGAATTGGAGTGCAACGCTGATCTAATGAAGAATGAAGATAGGGAAGAAAGCGTAGGGAAAGATCATGGCAGCACGGGAGGCCCCAATCTATCGATAACTATTCCTAAGGGTAGGCACATGGGAGGAAATCATATGGAGATCTAGAGATATAGAATGAGCTATATAGACGATCCAAATAAGATGTTGTGCGTGCGCTTCCAAAGCACAATACCAACAAATCAAGTCTTGGCAATGAAGTCATTTGATGAAGAAGGTGCATATCCTCAAAGGAGGAAAATGATTTCGTGGGAAATTGAGTCCCACATCGATGAGCTAGAGTTCGAGGTAAGCTAAGGGGCACTAATGAAGATGCATGAGTCAAAAGGAGATAACCCCTTGGTGAGCGCTCAACAAATTTCGGATGAACAAGTCTGCAATGCTTTAAATAAGGTCTCATTTGAACTAGAAGCTAGGTTATTCGGAAGGAATGATAGGGTAAAATTTATAGAGGTAGAGATAGAAAAGAGGGAAGAAGAACTAGAAGAGAGCACCAAGAACTTGAAGCAGGAGGAACTAATTAGCGCACAGCTAAAGCGTGAACTAAGGGAAGAAATGGAAAGGGTTCATGAGGTATATAAGAAGGTAAAATCCATCACAGATGCCATTTTTTTGAAGCATCTGGACCTATCACCATCCGTACAAAAGTACGAATCTTCCCTTGAATGCCTTGAGGATTTAACATGCATCCTCACCATGGAGAGAAAACCTTTAGCCTTAGAATCTTTGGAAGAAGTAGTAGCACACATGGAAAAGGAAGACAAATTAAAGGTTATATCACTCATTACTGAGTACAACAAAGTTCTTGCTGATGTGAAAATTGCTATCCATACTGCTATGGCCGCATATGATAATTGTGCAGACAAAGATAAAGTGGCGAGTATTCTAGTCACCACTCATGAGCTAGAGCTCAAGGAATTCCAAGAGAAGAACAAGGGGAACAGAGTAGGGTGATAAAATATCCTAGCCAAAGTTGAGAAGAAGTTAGAAGCTATTGAGACCTTATGAGGTTCAATTAAAAAACGGTTGAAGGAATTATACCCATAGATTACAAGAAGGATGGATGCACTTGAGAACATGGGCAAGGAATTGGAAGGAATGGTTGAAACATTGAACACTCAAGGAAATGGACTGGGTTTTGAGGAAGTAATTGCCCTAATTGGCAACCTCTGCCAGAGAGTGCAAAATGAAGTTGATGCTTGGAAAAAATTGGAGGCCGAATTGTAAAAAGATTTTCCTATATTATTGCAATAATGCCATCACTTCCCCATTATTTCTTCTTTCCCTAATTCTTCATTCCCTTATTCTTTTCCCAAGATGTTAAGTCTATTGTGATTCTTTATTCATTGGAGAAGTGTTCCCACAGGTGGAGAACATGCATAGTGTGGGATGGTGTTGGGCCCCTAAAATATTGACTAAGTACAGAGAGGCGCATGAGTGCGTAAGGCCTAAGTTAAAGGGTGGGCACGCAAGGAAAAGGTGCGCAAGGTAGGGTTCTAGGAGGGTTTTTTTAGGACTTGTGATACACACCGGTAGAACAAGGTCTTGGGACTTAGCTGTATTTGTCTTATCGGGTAGGACATGTGAAAATCATGACCTGATTGCGCATGCAGAGTGGATAAGGTGCCAGCTTGGCGACATGTTGGCCTAGAAAGGAATATTCCTTGTGATGGAAGTTTCTAGAAGACCATTATGGCAAGGAGTGGAGAGCTCAAGCTTGGAGGAGCATGCTCTCATGGAGGACCACATGTGGACATTTGGCAATGGATTTGATGCCTTAGAAAGGTGGGTTGGCAGTTCAAGAGGCCTATAAATACAAGTTCCCATAGGAGAAAGGAGGAGAGATGAAGAGAGAGAGGAGCTCTACAGAAATGCTGCAAGGAGTTGTATTGGGTTGGGTAGAGAAAATATAGGAGAAGGATGTATCAAGGGGCTTGGGATTGTAAATTTTATTTTTGAGAGTTAAGGAATGTAAATCCAGTTATGATGTATGACTTCAGTCTTCCATTTGTGATGTTATGTAATGGATCTAATGGATGTAATGAGGTTACCAACTTATTTGAATATGATCATTAATGATTTTGTTCCATACATATATCTCCTTGGCTTTGTTTCCTATATGTTTATAAAATGAGTGTGATTCCTTATGCATTTTCCTTTCTATTTTAGTTTAGTCCTATAATCTGTTAAGTATCTTTCTATCTAGAATGACTGCATTGGTCTAGAAGCCATTCAGAGATCTATGATGATTGCATATCTCGTTTCACTCACTCTCCTTAAAGTTCCTATCATCAATGATGTTTCTTGCTAAACTCACATAAAGGAGAGACTCGGTGCCTGTGTGTACGTCAGGTGAGTTCCCAACGCCTGCTAAGTGATAGGATGGTGCACATGGGATTCCCTTGTTCTTTGGTGGGTGTAAAAATGATTATAGATTTCTACCGATGGAGGTTGGATCATGTTTTATAGTCCTACATTTCCGAACTGCACTTCCACCTTGAAGTTCCAACGTGAACCTTCGATTGCTTTGTTCTACTATTTTTCCAACCCAAAGTTTCAACTGTATGGTGTTATTGCAGTTCTGACTTCTGACAGCAGAAGTCAAGCCTTGTTTCACAACCCTGAGTCTCTAAAATGGCTTCTTTATGCCAATTTCTCCTTTTCCTTTCCATAAAATGATGTTTCAAAGCTTAAGTTTCAAAACAATAGAACCCATGTAGGTGAAAGAGACATAGAACAAGTAAGTCTACAACACAAGGATAAAAACCTAGAAAAGGAAACAAAAAAGAAAATGTGAAGGGAACCCATAAAGCCAGATGAAAATTGACAAAAAAACCTAAAAAATGAAGCCACAAAAACTTGCAAATTTACCTAAATACCATATAACAAAATCATGTTAAATGCTTAAAAATCCACCTAATAAGTATGATCGGAGATCGAAGAGGCATTAGCAGGTCAGCGTACCAAATTTTTAGGTGAAAATGAAAAGTAAAACTCACTTTTAAATAGGAAAGTAAGAATTAATTATTGCAGGGTTTGTACATGCAGGTGGTTGGTGATAAATATTGACTAGCCATCAGGTTTCGGAAGTCAGAAGTCCCCACGTAGTTTGCATGTAAACTTTAATTCAGGTTTCAAAACTCAAAATACCTTTAAAATGGTCAGAAGTCAGAAGTCAGAAGTTGGAAGTTGGAAGTCAAAAGTCAGAGCTTAATCTGCAGTTTACATGCAAACTACATTTTGGACTCTGAATTCTAATATGTACAAGGGGGATTAGACTTTGGAAATTAATCTACAGTTTACATGCAAATTATATTTTAGACTCCAAATTTTGATTTGCAAAACTCTTAAATAATGTGGGTTTTAGGTTTCAGAAGTCATTAAGTAGTTTGCATGTAAACTGCATCCCGACTTTTGAAACTTGAAATATGAAGAATTTTTCAACACTTAGGAAATTTTCAACAATTTTTAGAAAAATAAAACTTGGTATAAGACAAATTTTTGCAAGTGAAATTTCAAAAGTCCTCTTGGAAAGGGGAAATTAGAAAGTTAACATTTTTGGTAACCTTCTTGGGAATGCTTGCCTACTAAGCATTAGTCTAGTAGCCTTATGTAATCCATTGGGCATGGAGTCCCTAACATCAAGAATATATGGAACCAAAAAGCAACTAGAAAACAAACAAAACAAAAAAAAGAAAGACAAATCAAAACAACAAAGACAATGTGTAGGGCACTTGGAGGAAAGGAAATTAAACTAATATTGTACATGGTGAAAATTCCTCAATAGCAAGCTTTGAGGTGTATCCAATTAACTGGGATGAGAAGTGCTTCTCCATCGAGCTTAGATAGGAAAAATGAATTTGCCTCTTTGCAACCTATGATCATGTATGTCCCACTTAAGAGGGCATCAAAATTTTCATGCATTCCTAGCTTGGCCCTGTCTTCGTACCACTTGAGGACCAAATCTCCTTCCTAAAAATACATGTGAGTTGTTTTCTTGTCAAAAGTTTTCTTGGTTTGAGCTTGGTGCAACTCTGAAGTCTTCATAGCCTTATTTCTTATTTCTTCCAATTCCATCCATTCAGTGAAACATAGTGCCATAGGACCACTTTCCATTACTTCTAACTAATTTTCAAGCTTCAAAGATGGAAATTCCTAGGAAAGGAGAAGATTTACTTCCCTACCATATACTAGCATAAAGGGAAAATTCCCAATGGCCCTTTTCAATGTTATCTTGTCTTCCCATAAGGCAGTCTTAAGTTCTGTATGTCAAGTTTGTCAATTACTTGCCATTGTCATTTTGATAATATGTATCAAATTCTTATTACTGGACTTGGCCAAACCATTACCCTATGGGTAATAATTTGAAGAGGTTTTCAAATAAACATCATTTTTGACAGCTCATTTATTGAGCTTTGTGCCAAAAAATTCCTTAGCATTGTCTAAGATTAGTGTGAAAGAAACACCAAACCTCATCATAATTCCTTTGAGAAAATACAGGATGGATATCTCATTACCTTCCTTCAATGTTATTTCCTTTGTCTATCGATTCAAATAATCAGTCGCGGTTAGCACCCACTTATGACCATCACTAGATGGTGGATTTATCATTCCAATAAAGTCTAGGCCCCATTGTATGAAAGGTTGATATACTTGGATTGGATGGAGAGGGATGGAATCTAACCTTTACTTCCATGTGAAAAAGGCACATTCTTTACTTTTCCTTACCCATATTGGGCATCTTTGAACAAGTCCGACCAATAGTAACCAACTTTCATGATCTTTGTAACAATTTTTCTTGATGAGTAATGACCTCCCGACAATATATTAAAGAATTCCTCCAATATTCTATTAGCTTGTTATGGTCTTATGCACTTGAGAAGAACCCCATTCAAATTCATTTGAAAAAGTATGTTATCTATGAGAACATAAGGAATGGATTGAAGCTAGAAACTCCACCTAGGAGTTCTATTTAGACTGGGAGGATATTCTCCTGATAGTAAAACATTCTTCATGTTGATCATCCAATTAGCAAGAGTATAAGTTTTTTCTTTATGATGATTATGTAACATGCTTTCACATCCATATCTCGCTTCCAAATTAGTAGTGAGATGTTGAAACAAACCTTTTCCCCTTACCAGTTTGTTTACTTTTATATGGACATCATATTCCATGACCCTGGTAATCCATCCAGTTCACTTTTCATTCATGTCCTTATTCAATAAGAAATATTTGACCCCTAGATGTGATACCATCAACTAGATCCTATTATTTGACAACATATGTTTGAATTTCTTCAGTTCCCGAATGATGGTAAAAAACTGTTTCTCGACAAAAGAATATTTGAGTTCATAATATTTGAGAGATTGACTAAAGAAAGTAATTGTTTATTCCATCATATCATTATTATTTTGAGTAAGGATCCATTAATTACTCTCTGACATGGAAAAATCATAGAGAATGAAATCCTTTTCATAATTAGGATTTACCAATGTGGGATCCTAAGAAATAGTCACCTTGATAGCTTCAAAACTATCCTTACCTTCATTAGTCTAGCTGAAAGGTATGTTCTTTTTTAGCATAGTTGTGAGTGGTTTAGCCAAGGTGAAAAATTGAGGTATGAATCTCCTCACGAAGTTGACAGTCCCTAAGAAAATTTAGAGACCCTTTTTATGGTTTGGGAGAGAAAGGGCTAGAATGGCACGGATTCTCTCTAGGTCGATTGAAAGTTCATCCGTTGAAACAATGTGTCCCAAAAATTTCCCTTCATGAACTACAAAAATACATTTTTTGGGATTCAAGTAGAACCCCAAACTCTTTGTACCTTTCGAAGACCTTTTTTAGGTGGTCCATGTGACCCTGTGTGTGTGTCTAGACTACACTGTTATATCTTCTAGGTAAATGAGGACCATATCATTAATAGGCCCCTTAAAGGCCATGTCTATAGCTCATTGGAAAGTGGCTCCAAATTTTGATAATCTAAATGGCATCTTATTATAGGCATATGTGCCCCAATTAGCAGTGAAATTCATTTTGAAATGATCAGATTCCTTGACCAATATCTGATTATATCCTGAATATTCATCGAGTAGTGAAAATATTTTTGCATGATCCACTGTTTGGAGAATCTATTCCATAAAATGAAGATGGAAATGATATTTTAAGGAGGCTCGATTAAGATATCTGAAATCCATGCATAGTTTGATTTCCCTATTCTTTTTCCTAACCAGAACCAAATCATCCACCTAGGAGGAGTACTTGATTGGGAAAATGATACTAGCATCAATGATTTTTGAAAGCTCTTGCCTCATAAGTAACTCTATATTTGGATTGACCAGTCTCTACTTTTTCCTAATTGGCTTAGCTTTTAGGTCAAGTTCAATGGTGTGTTGTGCCAAACTTGTATAAAGCCCCTGAGGTCCTCGTAACTCTAAGTGAAAACATCATTATATTCTTAGAAAAGATCAATAAAGGCTTGTATTTCATCTGGCATACATACCTTTCCAATTTTCAAATATTTACCTTCCGCCACTTAAACTTGCTCAAAATCATCTTCTTTTATGACCATGTTGGTCTTCTGTCTTTTAAGCTAGTCATCCAAATTGAAGATTGTTTCGAGAGTGACCAAAACTTTTAGAAATTTATTTCCCTTCAATTGTATGATTTGATCATTATAGGCTTATTGTAAACTGGATTAATTTTTTGACGAGAATTCAACCTCTTCTTTTAAAAAGAGAATGTTCTACTAATCACTATTGAAAACCTGCCAATTACTTGCATTGTATGGTATAGCTGGTCTCAAAAACCAACTTCAAAACCTCTCATTCTTCTTTCATGACATCAATGGAAATATCGTATTGGGATCCCACCATTGCAAGTATATTTGTATCTTTATTTTGGTTCCTATGAACTACATGAATACCGAATTTTTCAAAATCCTCAATCAAATCCCACACCCTATTTTTATAGGATCTTAAGAAATTGTTCTTTGCTGCACTTAGATCCCTAACTTGATGCACAATGAGCTTGTTATCTCCAAAAATAGTTAATGCCTTGAGTCCCGTATTTTGAGAGAGTTGGATCCCTTGTACCAATGCTTCGTATTCGGCTACAGTATTAGTGAAATTGAACTAAAGTCAGAAAGATGAGAAATATTTATTACCTTGTAGGTAAATCAACATAACACCAACACCCACCCCATTTTTTCTTTTTGATCCATCGAATAAGAGTTTCCATAATCCTTCAAGTTCATCTTGGAATTTGAAAAGATTGGGTATCATAGTTACCTTCTCATGGATACTATAAGTTCTTAATCTAGTCTGTTCAAGTTCTTCGGTATATGGATCAAAATGAAATTTTGTTCCCCAAGCATTAAGTAAAATATCTAGAATTTCCTCAACAGGAGTGGTAGACTCATGGTCTTCAATCTCTTCCTCTTGATCATGAATGGCGTAATTTCCATTGATGGGGTTAGGAGTATAAGGTTCAAAACTATCCTGGAAAATTGAAACTGCCATTTTAGTCACCTTAGTCGCATACATGTTTCTGAGGAGCATGTGTGACCATTCAATAGATAACTACCCACCCATCTTAGCAGTGAAATCCTGAGAGAGACATATTGTGAAGAAGGGTGGAAGGTAAATAAATGATATGTCCTACATGATTAATAATCTTGGGCATGCATGAATGGTAAGATTTAGATCCTTTATAATATCGATAGTTTTAACCATTGTACCATCCAATTAAACAACCCCCTTGTTACGGATGTATATTGAATACCCAACACATCAACAATCTATTTAGGAATTATGGAGTTGCTGGCACCAGATTCAATCATACAGTTATGTACCAAATGCTTGCCAATGATTAGAGAGATGTAGAAGGGTGGTGGCTTATTAGACTTAGAAATATTTCTTCCTTCAGGTTTTCATAATCTAGTAAAGGTAGATGGTCTACGATTAGTTGCTTCGCTTGGTGTATAATTTTTTTAACACTTCTTGTAGTAAATTCCTCTGTGAAGGGATGGAAAGTGCCTCCCACATGGTGATGTTCAAGTTCATCTTCGTCATTTGTTCAACAATACTGAAAGGGATGCTTCCTACCTTATTGACATTCCTTAGTGTAGTTTCATCCTATTTCGAAAGTGAGTGTTTGGCATTGTAACGTTGGATTAACTTTCTTTCCTCACAACTTGAATAACCTATACCCCTGATGATCTTCCTACCATGTCTTTACTTACAACTTCCTATGAAAAATCTTGGGAAGTAGACACCTGATCATGTTTTTTCGGTTATCCCTCTATTACCCTCTTTTTTGATAAAGTATTAGAATCTACTTTTGTAGGTTCTATATTAAATCCATAAAAATTCTCCTCTTTCCAATTCAATAAGGTCACCTCTCCTCACGTTTGGGATTGATTAACATCTTCTTGTTAATAAACCCATGTTGTTTGTTTTATAGGTGCGGATATGCTCTGAACCATAAGTGCTTATTATGCACTCTGTTAGGACACATATTCTGATTGTGTGGTTGAGAGCATGGGTAACGCCATTCATAGTCCTAAACCAAGTTATTTTGCATTGGGACGAGGGCTCTAGAAGAACTAGTAGCAAGGGGGTTCTTTGTATTCAAAGACTTGATGTTAGCAACCTGATTTTGAGCTTGGGTGTTATTTTGGAAAGGTTTCTTATTAGGATGATACTGTTGATTATGGGGCTAGTATGGATGATTATATTAAGACTGTTGTCTCTTGCGGGAAACAAATTCATTTCCAAAACTCTAAAGCAGTGATTTATCCTCATATAGGTAATTTGAAGGAGTAGGTATACGTTGAGTTAGCTGGTTAGACACTTGAGGGAGAGGAGTAATGGTTTCCTGATAAGTGGGAAATTCAAGATACAAGGGAATTAGTGGCCTTGGAGCTATTTTCCCAGCTTGGATCAAATAGTTCTCATCTCGTATGGAAATGTCATAGGCATATGACAGTGTCATTCCACCCATTGATTGGATCATGACCATGAAATAAATGTTCAAATATCTAAAGTAATACAAGAATGAGTTGTTTGGGGAAGGCTTGATCAGTGGTGGAATCCTATTCCATGTCTTGTGGAATCAAAAGTTAAAATCTCCCATGACCTCCTAAGGAGCTCTCTTTATAGTAGTTAATTATTCCATGAGTGAAATATGGTCACTCTTGTCTTTAAATTGCTTACAAATATGTTCATCCAACTCATCCCAGCTGTGCATAATGTTGGGTGCTAAATTGTGAAACCATTGAAGTGATTTCCCCTTGAGAGAAGTAGTAAGAAGTCTAACTGCTACATTTTCTTCTTTCATGTTATGAACTAAACAGATGCTAGCCACATCTTGAATGTGTTATGTGGGAGTGATGTTGGTCTCACCCATGTATAAAGGTATAATTTTGAGAGATGCTTAGGGCATAACATTGCATTGAGCGAGCGCTAGAGGGCTGCCATTAATGAAAATAGGAAAAACATTGTTTTATACCACCATTATAACAAGTGGTTGATTTATCCTTGGAGGGGCAAATATTCCGTATGGAGGTGTTGAATTTTCTCTACAAGATGATGATGAAGCTCCACCATTTCTTCTTCTTGAAGTAGATAAAGATAGTTCAATATTTTGTTGGGTTCCTTTCTTTGAATAAGCTCTTGTCTAGATTATTCACATAATCACATGCACTAGATATTAAAATCTAGAGGTATGGAGTCATCAGTTACCTTTGATTGATACAAGTGCTAAGGGAAGTAAAAACTCTTAGCATTTGTCCCACCAGGTGTGCCAAAAAATATTGTCACTTGGATTGCGCACCCGTTGAATCGTTAGATGATCCAGTGTAACATGGGAACATTCCTAAGGTGTGTGATCTTGGATCCTTGGGATGAACCTATGAAGAAGGTTGGCTTCCTTATAAATTAATTGCATCTAATATAGGATTAAATTACAAAACCTACAATGTTATAAAACAAAACAAAACAATCCAAATCTTCGGAGAAAAAAGTCGAAGGATAACTGAAAATAACCTAAAAAAAGGTGATGTACCAATAATTTGATGAACAAGTAGATATGATTCGCAAGCACAGAGTACTTCTACATAATAATATATGTCATGTAAAACTTCTTATTCTCTTATCCAACAAAAAAGGCTTTATGAATATAAAACTTAGAGATAACAGAAGGGATTTTATTTATTCCACAACTAAGATAAATAAGTTCATAAATCACAACTTGCAATTCAACCAAAGAAATATAATTAACATGAAGGCAAGATAGGTCAACACATACAAGGAAATAAGATCATTCAAAAGTATTGAATGAGCTATTGAAATACACAACACATTAAATAGTCAAAGGAAAAATATTGTTTATGTATATTACTAAGGCTAAAGGTTGTATATGAAAACTCAAAAATTCCACAGCCTTCTTACACAAATGATCCAAAAGTCATGGATTACATAATGCATTATTTTATTTATAGATTAATATTTTTGAACAATTGTGGCTACTCCTCTTAATAATTACATGTTAATAATAGAATGCAGTTACACTAAGAAACACTCTCCCAAAAAAGTAGCAAAGTGGTTATGTAGGTTTGGCTACGTCAAACTTGCAACTTGAATGGTGTTGCAACTTGAAGACTATGCAAAAATGTTAGCCAAGTTCATCTAGGGTTGGTGCCACCCTTTTCTTGATCCAATTATTCTCCTCCTTCACCAGCTACATTGTGCCTCTAGTCAAGAAATAGTTTGATGATTTCTCAAACTTCTTTGTCATTTGGTCCACACAAATAGCGATTCAGGACCTCAGCTGATTCAGCTACTTTAACAAATTTTCCTAGTAACCTTTTGGTCCAATTTATGAATTTATTGAGATAACACAAGAAATTATAATACGACACCAACCTGTGAATAGATTAGATACCAAAGGACATGGTTACATCATTATATTCATTTACTAGGGTCTTGAGCTGGGAAACAATTTGTTCTACTGGAAGCACACCAATATTATCATCAAGAAACCTATAGTGGATTCATCTGTGATGTCATTGAGGCCATAAATTACCTTGAACCTCTTCTCATTCAGCTTAGATATTGCCTCTTGTAACATTTGGACCTGAAAATCCATGGCTTCACTATACTCGAACAATTTTGAAGAATCATCAATGATCCCTTATTTTAGAAGTAGATCATACTCAATATTATTTACCTCCTTCCAAGCTTTGAGTTTGAGCTCCAAATTACCATATTATTCTGTGATAACTACATGTATTTTGGTGAAAATGTTCTTTTAAGAATCCAACTCATTATATATACCAACAACATATTGTACTATATGTTCTCCTTCTTGATTTAAACTTTCAATTGAGCCCCCAAATGCCCGACCTTGTTTTCCAATTTTCTTGACCACAGAGAAATAGGTGTCATCAAATCTTATAGGCACAACAAGAGAAATTGTATGAACAGGTTGTGTGATCTTATGTAGGATGGTAGTTAATTGTTTAACCTTTCCTTTGAGATCATCTTTTGTGACCTTGTCTTTATCAAAGTTGTCTAAGAGGTTGCCAAGAGAAACCTAGACATCTTGTTTGGATCCTTCATTAGTAGCTTTATAAAGAGAAAATCTTGAGATCTGATAATATACCGCAGTAATAGTTTTTTTTGTTTTTCCAGTAGTTGGAGTTTCTATTTCAACAAATCTCTCCCCAGTTTGATTGACTAAAGGGTTAAAAATGACCCTTGGACTTTTTTCTTGTCTCTGGAAATTTTGATCTAGGATGCTAAGTTCAACAACATCCCCAATTGGAACCTTATTATTTTTCTTGGAGGTCTTCCTATTCAACCATGCAGGGATAGAAGAAGAAGACAATTGTTCAGTTGATGACATTGACACTGTCATCTCAATAGTAGGTTAGGTAGGTGTTACTAGGGAAATTGTTGCAAGAACCGTGAATGGAAATGATGTGGTGACAAGTGAAGGTTGAGTGGAGAGGATGGACATAGGAATTGATGAAATGGGAAGAGAGATGGGGGTGGAAATGGGGAGAGGTTTTTGAGGAAATGGAGTCCCAAAAAGATATCCTAAATCAAGAACATCTCCAGATGAAAGAGAAGGAAGAGAGAAAAAAAATTGTGCCATGGAAGGGGATGAGGTGAGGAGTGTAGGAGAAATGGTGAAATAAGAAATGGAAGATGTGGTCAAAGGGAGAGTGAGAGGGGAGGGGAAGGAGGGAATGAGAATGGTGAAGAAGATAGTGACTACAAAATTTGAGTTGTATGAGTTGGTAAGGCACTAATGTCAATAATTTCCATTGATGGCACCTTTGGAGGGGAGGACTCTATTGAGGGAAATCTAGAAGAAGAACCTGCACCTCTGTATATAAAAGTGATTTTACGAGGTTTTGGAGAAGGTTTGGGAGTGGACCTCCTTCCTTTTGAAGAGGTGGGATGGCCCACCAATGGTTATACTTAAATTGTCTCCATAAGAAGTAGTTTTGACGCCTTTGGCATGATTCGTAATGATTTCAACCATTGATAGGTCCGATTGAGAATAAGATCCACTCATTCTTTTGAATTGCTACACTCTTCAAACAACCAATCGATCCACGACAAGGGTTGATCTTTCACATTGTTCTAATCATAGATGGGGTCCAAAACTTGTCCATCATCATCAAAACCCTTTGGAACATCCCCAATTCCATATGGGGCTAATTCTTGAAGAGTTATCCTTTCAAAGCCCCTTTCTTGTATCATGAATTCATCTATGTAATTGAACCATATATCCTCCAATTGTGATATGTAAGCTCAGGTCGGCCTGTGTCCACCGAGTTTTTCCCAATAATCAAAATTGACATGCGGGGTGAAATGTATTCAAAGTCATTTTTTGCATTTCCCCTTCGAAATTATTTACTTTATACATGGAAGCACAATTGTACCTTCCCAAAACAGTAGGAAATTGAGCTCATGTATTGTGTCTATCATGATGGATCTTGTGGAAATGTAATAGTTTCTGAAATAACTCCATCAAGACTCATTTGTCCTTAAGGCACCTTGGTAACTTGTAGGGTGCACCTGAGAATCCCACCACCCTAAGATACATGAACATTGGAAATTGTAAGAAAATTCCTCCCCATTCTCTCACCACTCATTAGGAATTTTCTAAAATCCTTCGGTTGTAGAGCTCTTTATAAAAAAGTACACGATGAAAACAAAGAATGCATCATTAACTCTCCTGAAATGCTCTACCCCTTCCTTCATTGTAATCTAGCGATAAAAGTCGTAAATTTGAGATACATTATATGACCCCATAGGTGAAAAACCTGATTAATTCCTCATCCCCGCAAACACGTACACAACATCAAAGGTCATAAAGAAATTTACATAAGTTAGGTCATCTGATAATTGGAAATTGATGGAATCACTGATATGTTCTGCCCGCTAGATAACACCAACATTCTTTTGGATAGTGGCAATGTATAAATACATCCACTCTTGGAAATATTTAGAAGAAGGGAGTCCTCTAACTCTTCTTAGCAAGGTAATGATGTCATTTAATTCTTGGATAAAATATGATCATGGGATAAGTCTTGGGGACCCTAGCCAATGAAGGCTTAGATTTTATCATGTAGCTTTTGTTAATGACCCTAATACAAGTATCAATCTCCATATCCTAGTGTTGAAGAGTGGATTCTAGGGAAATTTTGGCACATGCCTCAACATCAGGGAGCTTAAACAAGTCTTCTAAATAGTCACTATCCAATTTGATCATGATTGTCCCGTCATCATCTCTAACTGTTCAGGATTCTTTATCATAGTGTGCAGAATCAGTGAGCACAAACTCTGGGCATTACATTGATGGAGGGAAAACAATAGCTAAAATAAGTTGATTGTCGAAGATACCTTGCATCCACGCCTTTTTTAGAGCCTTCACCCTCTCCCAAAATTCAAGCAGGTCAATATGGCCAAGATCTCTATCCCTAATATTGTCAACATCTGACGTGATGCTTGAAGGGGGAGCTACCCCTTGAAAAATGTATTTCATTTTCTCCTTTCCCTTTGAAGAAAATACATAAATTTTTTTGTTAGAGAAATCCCTAAAAAATCTTTCCTGGAATGAAAATTGGAAATTACCTCCTGCAATGCAGTATTGCAGTTTTGAACTGCACTTATGATGTGCACTTCCACTAGTGGAGGTTGGATCCTATTTTTTAGTCCTGTAGTTCTGAACTATAATTCCACCCTGAAGTTCTAACATGAACCTCTGACTTCTTTGTTCTACTACACTTCCGACCCAAGGTTCTGACTGTATGGTGTTACTGTAGTTCCAAATTCTTACGGTGGAAGTCAGGCCCTGTTTCATAGCCTTGAATATCTGGAATGGTTTCTCTGTGCCAATTTCTTCCTCTCCTTTCTAGAAAATTATGTTTTGAAGCCTAAGTTTCAAAAATAATAGAATCGATAGAGGTGAAAGAGACATAAAACAAGTAAGTCCACAACACCAGGATAAAACCTGAGAAAATGAAATAAAAAATAAAATGTGAAGGGCACCCATGAAGCCAAATGAATATTGAAAAGAAAACCTTAAAAAATGAACCCAAACAAACTTGAAAAAGATAACTTGTAAACTTACCTAAATACCAGATAAGAAAATATTGAAAAATGCTTAAAATCCACCTAAGAAGTACGAACGGAGATTAGAGAGGCATCAACAGGTCAACGTACCAAAATTTCAGGTGAAATTGACAATTAAAAATCACCTTTAAATAGGCAAGTAATAATTAATTATGGCGGGGTTGGTATGTATGGGTGGTTGGCAATAAATGTTGATTTGTCGTTGGGTTTTAGAAGTCAAAAGTTGGGACACAATTTACATGCAAACTGCACTTCGGGTTTTGAAACCTGAAATTCCTTTAAAATGGTTGGAAGTCAGAAGTTGGAGCCCGATATGTAGTTTGCATGTAAACTACATTTTAGACTCCAAATTTTCACATATACATGGGGGATCTGACTTCATAACCTGATCTGCAGTTTGTATGCAAACTGTATTTTGGACTCTGACTTCTAATTCACAAAACTCTTAAATAATGTGGGTTTTGGGTTTCGGAAGTCACTAAGATGTTTGCAAGAAAACTATACCTTGACTTCCAAAATCTGAAATTTGAAGAAATTTTCAACACTTAGGCAATTTTTGACAAATTTTCAGAATAATAAAACTTGGTATATGGTGAAATTTTGCAAGGAAAATTTCAAAAGTCCTCTTGGAAAGGGGAACTTGGAAATATAACACCTATCAACCCATCCATACTTGTTAAGCCTTATCCTCCACACAAGGTAAGGAAGATCCCCAACAACACATTCATGCTTTTAGGCACTCATGTTATCTCATTTCCCTTGATCAAGACCTTATGTTTCACAGTTTTTTTATGTCATTGGCCGAACCTTCCCTGGATTGTTATGATGGCATTCCTTAATATTCCCTCTTCTCTTTCACAAAACTTGAGTGGATTTTATTAGAGAACTTATCCATCAATATCATGCACAATATCACCATCACTGATCTCTATTCCATCAAAAAATTTGATGACAAATCAATCGTTGATTTTATAGTTAGGTGGCGTAGCATTATTAATTAATTATCCTTCTCATTGCCTCAAAAAAAACTCATTGAGATCTTCTCTAGATCACATGTCAAACATATCTCATCTACCCTCCAAAATCAATCCTTCCAAACCTTTGAGGAAGCTTTTACCATGGCTTATAAGTTAGAATTCCATACCCTTGAACAAGGTCATGTTAAGCTTCGTTCCAACAAACCTAAGACTGCATTCACCAAATCATTCACTCATAACAAAAAATAAAATAATGTGGAAAATTCCATTGTCATCAAAGATTCCTCTACATCTATATCTCATGTTGAGCCACCACAAAGAGCTCCTTAGCCAACCCCCAACTATACTCCTCTTGGAGAATCTTATAGCTCCATATTTAACTAGCTCATGGCTACTCGCCTTATCCAACTTCCTCACATCCACCTTGTTGATGAAACGTCCCAAACCCACATGGTACTACAAGGACCATTATTTCAAACATCATCAATTCCATGGTCATGATATTGAAAAGTATTATACCTTCAAATACCTAGTGCAATGGATTATCGATCGTGGGGACTTTCAATTAGACAACTTGAATGTATTCTAACAACCATTCCCTAAACATCCACCAAACAACCAAGATAACCCCCTCACATATCAAGCCCTTGATCCCCATACAATCAATACCTTAATTCAAGCTTCAACACCACCACCCACATCTATTATACTCACATCTAACATCTCCGCCTACATCTACAATCATACCTACACCCGCACCCATTTCTACATCCATACCTACATCTATCCCCACAGCTATATCAACATATACCTTTACATATGCATCTACATCTATACCCACATCTGTATCCACATCTGAATCCATGACCATATCTCTATCGCTATCCCAATCTCATCCTTACCTCCAATAAGTATGAAAAATCCTACATTAACACTTCTGAATTCCACATCATACACAAAACCTTCTAATTCTAATGATGATCCTACACAAATACCATCCACATCTTCTACCACCATTTCTACAACCCAATCCGCATGTAAACCATTTGATCCTATTCCTAAAGAAGACTCCATTGTAGAAATCATCATTATCACTGCCAAGGGAAAAAATTCACAAAACAATATAAGAACCTTGACACCCCCACCCAAAAATATCTTACTCATCCACCCAAGAAACTAGAGCTTCCCCCTTTGAAGAACCATCAATCCAAACAATACAATATCCAATAATCTATCTTAGGACCTCAACCATCCATTTTGGGACCATACCCTTCATCCAAATCCCCCATTACCTCCAAAACTGAATCAAAACCATCGAATTCTCCTTCCAAATCGAAATCAGAATCTAAGGTCCTTACCAAACCCCATAAGAGTAAGGAACCTCTTTTTCCTTCAACATGTTCTCCTAAATCAAATCCATCCATAATCCACGAAACCCCCTCTTCAAAAAACCCTATTGGGAATTATACAGAAATACTTCATCGCCTCATCCAAGCATTTGTAATAACCCTTCCCCCTATCAAATCCTTTGATTCACATCGGTGGAAACCCATGTGGTTTGATTATAACATTTTATGTACTTACCATTACGTCCTTGGGCATGACATAGAGCAATGTAAGGCTCTTAAAACCCTCATCAACAACCTCATAGAAGAAGATGACCTTTTCATAGAAGAATACAACCTTCTTCCATCTACCATCTCATTCAAATCTAAGTGCAACCCTCAAATCAAATCTACAACTTCCAAGTCCCTTAAATATGGTCCTCCATCTACACCCTTTGTTGCAATCCCGCCATCAAACTCTACCTCTTACAAAGAAGGTCCCCCTCTTTTCATAAATGTTGTTCATGTTAACACTCTCACCCCCATGACTCTCAACCACCCACTCAACAAAAACCAAGAGTTGCCATAACTACTCCTTATAACGAGACCATCTCATCTCCTTCTTCATCTAATGCCAAGGTATCCATCCTAGTCACTCTGTGCACCCAAAAGTTTAGTGCCATAGAGCAAAGCATTGTAAAACAATTATATCAGGCTCCTATCAAAATGTCCCTCTATGAGATCATCCAAAGCTCCCCTAATAATCAGAAATCCCTCATCAAAGCTTTGGAATGCATAACAATCAGAACTGATGAACCTCAACTTTTTTCAGCCCTCATTGGAGCTCTTACTGCTTCCACCACCATCTCCTTCGACAATTCTGAAATCCCTAACATTCTACCTGAAGATCATGACCTTCCCCTCTTCATCACCATATGTATCAACAACACCTTCATCTGATGATCTATGATTAATAATGGTACTAGCATCAAAATCATATCATCCCATACCTTTAACCAACTTAAACTTCTTGACACCATTTTTGCTCAATCACCCACGGTCCTTTGATCCTTTAACAATGTTGTTACCCCTGCATTGGGAATGGTTGTCCTCCCTATCCACATTGATGAAAAAATCCCCCATGAACTATTTTACATTTTCAAGGGGGAGTTTCAATATAACATCTTTCTTGTATGCCCATGGATCCATGTTATGTGATGTGTCCCATCCACCCTTCATCTTTTCCTGAGTATGAGCATGAGGGGAAATCAACACATCCCTGCCGATCTTCCTCCCTTCAAATCATGCCACATGACCTACATGCCAAATTATGTGTTCATCCCTGAGCAAGACTCATCTTATGAGTCTTCCACTAGTTCTTATATACTTGCATCTAAGTTTCCTAATGATGAATCTCTTGACACTGTGATGCATCATCTCTCACTGAGGGAATATCAACTCCTCACCGTTAATTCTCTTCCCACGCCCAATCAAATTGGTAGACCTAAAAAAGGTCCTATGTATCAACCTAATGTTGGTGATATCATTTTCTTCAGTCCAATTCATCTGAAAACCAGTCTTATCTATGGTGGCATCGATCGCCATTCTTCCCACACTGAAAATCAACCCCACACCAAGCTATACACCAATGGATTTAACTTCCTCTACAAAAAATCCTTTACCTACACCTATGTCCATCATTGCACATGGAACGAATTTGGTATGGGATATTATGAGCAAGGCATGCGTGATATTATCCTTGACCAATCCCATAAACCCCACGAGAAGTTTGGATTGGAATTCAAAGAACAACCCATCGAATCTCTCTCGTACACTTCTTTTGAATCTCCCATGCACACGGATCCATCACCTCCTTCTACATCCAATGACCCCATGAACATGGATGACATCGTGTCTTTTTCTTCTAATTTTTTTTAATCTCCATGATCACTTTGGGACCGATCACCTATCAGGTAGAAGGTGAAACTAGGTCCCTTCCTCTCCAATTCTCCAACATGGTAGAGGAGGATTCCCTTACCATTGACATTCTTCAATACAACGATGATGGTTTTATTATTTCCTTTTTGGGGGAATAAAATTCTCATATTTATAAGTCCTTACCTCATGACACATCCACCCTTCTCAACAAATCCACCATTGACATTAACAAAGGGACTTCACAAGAGCCTCGCATCCTCAAAGTCAGCCAATCTCTTAATCCACAAGACCTAGAATCCTTCAATGCCTTCCTTTCTAAGCACATCCATGCCTTCACATGGTCATATTCCAACATGTCAGGCCTCGATCCTAGCATCATTGTATACAACATCATCACCATCCCCAACACCAAGCCGGTTAAGTAGAAACTCCATCATATTCAGCCTTGTGTAGCCCTCCTTGTCAAAGAAGAATTACAAGGTCTCCTTTTCGCCAAGTTCATCTAGTATATCGATTATACTCAATGGATTCCTAACATCATACCCATTTCCAAAGCCTCTGAGAAGCTTATTATCTGTACCAATTTTCAATATTTAAACCTCGCTTGTCCCAAAGATGAATTTCCCCTTCTCAACATTGATAATATTTTCGACCTAACAACCAACCAAAAAATGCTTTCTATTGTGGATGATTTTTCTGGATCCAATTAGATCTTTATCACACAAAAAGACCAAGATAAGAAATCCTTCATCACCCCTTGGGGAATATTTAGTTATCGTGCTATTGGCGAGAAAATTTTTCAGGGACAAATTGGTGGTTATCTTGCCAACGCTCTAGGAGTCTAAGTCCCTCTATCTAACCAGTGCAACTATTGTACATGCATGCGCAAGTAAATTGTGAGTTTTATCCTAGTGGCCTTTTGGCTGAGGATCCAACAGGGGCACTCCAATGACCCTGCGGAAAATGCTTACAAGTATTTACAAGGGAAGAATTTTCTACGAAGGCGAGAAAGGGGAGTGAGATTATTTAGAAAGGAGAAACTAATGTTGCAAGTAGAAAATTAGAGACTTGCACACATTAGCCATAATTTTCATTACATGCACTTGTATTTCAGAAGAAAACAAATCTACAAAACAAGAACAAAATTAAATAGAGCTTAATGAACACAAAGTACCAATAAACTCCTCAATTAAAGAGGCTAAAATTTCTTCTTCATTTATTGAATCTCAAGCAGAATTTGTACATAGTGTGGGAAGTAGAAGACATTTTTTAGTGGGAGAAATGGAAGAAACTTGCTATCTCTTTCTCTCTTCACAAGGATATCTCTCTCATGAATTCACAAAAAACAGCTCCAACATCTAAGAATTTTCAAAAGAAAAAATTAAGAAGAAGCTCAAATGAGGAGCTTGTTACAATTTATAGAAGAGGAGGTAACTCTTCATCTTCCCGATGACTTTTCGAATACCTTAATATGACTTAAGACTGTTCATATTCCACTTTAAATATTTAAGTCCCTTTTATAATAGCAAGGTGACTTAAAGTTACATTATATTTCAAAAGTCACTTAAGTCATATTAAAAAGTGCAACCCTCAACACAAAAACATAACATTGAAGAGAGAGAGAGAAAGAAGAGGAACAAGAAGAAGAAGAATTATGTTGAAGGATGAGCTATTGTGGTGGACTTGGATCCGCTCTTTGACTACTCTTCACTTCGTGATCCTGAGAAGGATTCAATCTTCCCAAGCTCTTGGTTGAAACGAGCCACTACCGGTTCTACTTTTTCGGCATGAGGGATGTGAATGAAACTCAAGGTTTCAGTCCATCCATCGATTACACTATTGATTTCCTTACACTTCCCAAACCATAATGAATGATTTTCTGCAATAAGTGTGATGGAGGCTTGGATATCTGAGAAGATTTGAGAGTATCATTAGTGAAGGAAAATGGGTTTCTCACCCCTTTCTTGACATATTATTTGATAGGGCTGATCAAATCATCAAAAGTTATTTGTTCACTCATTGCAGGTACTCCAAGTTTCTGAACTTTCTGATTTATACTATCCTGCAACTTATATGTTTGTTCTTCTTTCTCCTCTAGCTTTGTGAAGGCCCAATTGATTGCTTCAAATATGATTTCCAAGGCCCTCGCCCATACATGTGTCAAGTCTTCTACATGGGTTTCAAAAAAATTCTTTTCAATCAACACTTTACGATGGGTGTTGCTCATCTCTCACTACTAGTCCCAGAGGTTCCCAATAATATATTTCTTTCCCCACGTCCTCTTTGAGTGCTCGCATTCTATTAGTTGTTACACACATATATCCAAAGAGCTTGAATGCCTCTTGGAGTGTTGAATTCCATTTTTTAGAGATTGAGTTGATCCATTCATTGTTTTCTCGCCCCTGCATCGTGAGCTCGTGTGTTCTTCTAATGGATTCTAGATCGAAGCTACTGATGGGTACTATTTTCTCGCTAAGAAGTGTTGTAGTGCTTGGTTCCACCAGGTGTTACACATAAGATGAAAGGGTTCATACTTGTTCCTCTAGTACCTCAATCTTCTCTTTATATTATTTATTCCTTACCACCATGCGAGTAGAATATTGTTGATATATGTGTAAATCTACCTCATGAGTAGCTGGTCCCAATTGGATCATGCTCATATCATAGTCGGCTGGTGTCATCTCATCCACTGGCTTGATTACTTTTGTTTGAGCTACTTAGATGTACTGATTACCTGTATCCCCACTCTAGAATCATGATGTTGTCTGTGTAATATTTCTTGACCTTTTTCCTTTAGCCAACGAGAAAATCATTGATAGATCGAGGGTTTCTACTTGTTGCACAGTGTGAGTGTTGAGGATGATCATTTCCTGCATCCATGGAAACATCTCACCGGATTCAGGCTCAATGATGGGTGCACCAACCATTCTTTGTTTTGCTAAAGGAGGAAATTCTTGAATGAGAGGGGCGTTGGTGTCAACAATAGGAAATACCTCTTGTAGTGGTTCGAATATTGGATCATGAGTCATATACTTCTCATTCACCTATGCATCTACTATTGGATTTTCTATTTGCATTACTGAGATCACGTCTTCCTCCTGTGGCGACGCCAATGAGCCTTCTTCTTCCTTGACTTTCTTGGGTTTCTTCTTGCTGGGGAAGTTTCAGATTCCATGTTATTCCTTTTTGAACTCGCTTCAGAGTGTTTAGAACTAGGAGTCACCTCTACCACTTTTGAAGATGAATGATGTGAAGATTACTTCTGGCTTGGATAACTTCCTTGTGACTGAATGATCATAGTCCTCTTCTTCTGAAACCAGATCCTTGTTCTCCTCACCACCTTTTTAGTCCGCTCCAATATATATCTTGATTCACGAAGATGCCAGTTGATTTGGGGCATTGGGTACATCTTAACTACTTTGTACTTAGGATTGTACATCTCTTTCCTTTCATCATGCAAGATGTCTTCATACCAAGAGAACTTGAATTTCTTCATCTCACTGATTGTCATCCTCATGTGGTCCTTTCCACGTACTTCAAACTTGTCAACACAATTGGCCCAGTAGTCATCGAATTGTGGCTCATGTTGTAATATTGGGACATAGAATGAGTCAGGATCTTCTTGGATGTCAAAGTTGGGCTTGGTGATGTAGGAATCAAAGTCAAATATGTGAACGCGGCCTCTAGATGAGATGCGTCATTTGAGATTTTACATGTGAACTCCCCTAGAGATATAGGGAATTAAATAACTTTCTTTCTCCTACTTCTGAGCTTGTTATTCACTTGAGTGATATGCCTGTAGAGCTCAAACAATACAATCTGGTCACTGAGATACTTAGGTAGTTTAAATGGAGCTTGGTCGAAGCTAGCGACTCGTGTGTAGGAGAATGTTGAGAATTATATGAAGTACGAGCTGTATTCCTTAATCAAGGATGCCACTTTTGGTGTCATCCTAGCTTCAAGATCCCCTTCTAAGCTTTGGACCACGTACCTAGTGAACACATCATTCACACAAGTGAAATACCTACTGCTCTCCTCCACTACCAACAGTGGAAGTTTCTTGAATGCAGGTACCTTGGCAGTAATGTTCTATATGAGAGCCAATCCTTTGAATGATCTCGAGCTTACAAGGAGATAGACTAGGTAAGAAGTCATGTGTAACTTATTTTTTGTGGGCACTTGGAGTACTTGTAGATGGGGATTTTCGCTGATGATCTGCCCCCAGTCAATTTTTTGCCTTCCTTCTGTTTGTGTAAGGATGAAAATTCCCATCCAGTCTTATAAGTCTCTCGTGCTTGCTTCGCCCATAACTCTACTGAGGAGAGTTATTACATAAGAATACCCTTCTCAGAACTCACACCTTGGAATATTCTTGGGCATCCTTGAGGGCTTTCTTCCTATTTTCAACCATGAGTTGAGCACTACTCCTTGGACATATGAATCCATTGTTTCGCAATCACGCATGACCTTATCCTTTGAGATGATGACCATGTTGGGGGATGTCGGTATCTGCAGAGAGAGTGAAATGGTCCTAGGGCTGATGACCACCATCGTTGTATCGTTATCATCTCAGATGGTTTGTGTCTCAGGCTCATAGTGGAAAGAGCAGGCTAGGACTAACTTGAGACTCTGCACAGATATTGGGTGTCCTGCAGCGACAAACAAGCCACTTGTGAATATTTGGTCTTCAATCCTCCTTCGGTCCTTGGGGGCCATACGAGTCTTAAGGTCATTTAGGTCCATGTACAAGACATCACTGTCTTCCACATCATACTCGCAGATGAAGGGTTGTGTTAGCTTCTAACCCGTCCACTTCGGCTTCATGTCTCCCTTAGAAAAAGCAACTTACTATTTTTAGTAAGTGTCAAAAATCAAGTTCCCGATCTTCAACTGGATGTTGCAGCTTAGTTTTCCTTTTTCTCCCTACATTCCTCATTCATTTTAGATCAACTTTTTATTTTTAGTAGGTGCTCGAGGGCCCATTTACTATTTTTATTAATTTCCAAAAATGTCTGTTCTGGTGAATTGTCAGTTATAGTGCACCTGTTATGTCTTCATCTCTTTCGCAGGTTCTTCTATCGATGACTTTCCTGAAATAGCAGTTCCTATGTAGTAGACCTAATATTTTTAGAAAGTTGGCTTCTAGAATTCGGATTGACATGGAAAATTTTTTTTTGATATGGTTTTTTTTCGAATATCACCCCTTTGAAATTTCGGGCCCGTCCGCTTAATAGTCCAGGAGATTTTAAAGTTTTAATTTTCGGACCTAACGGTGTTTCTGGATGCAGCAACCATTAATAGACCTCAAAATTACAGGTCTGGTTTTATCCTTCATTTTTGAATAAAATTATATTTTTTATGTGGGTTTTATCTTCTGGTGCTTCACGTGTGATCTTACTTTAATCCGACAACCGATTTGATGGGAAATCCCACTTCTTCCTTCATTGAGCTAGAAAGGAGATTTTTTCGTTGTGAATGGTCTATCACACGAGAGGAGAGTTCGAGGTTATGTTTTTTATGGTAGTGGAAGATTTGTTATTTCCATTTTTTGGCTATGGAGATTTTAATTGTTCTTAGTTTCTCCTTCTTAGATGGAAGGACCTATGTATCACCATGGAAAGATTAGTTTGTGCACTAATTTTTTTGCAATGGCAGAGTGATGGGAAAGTGATGAAGATTGCTTGTGCACGGGAGTGGAAGCAAGTGAAAGCACTAGAAGCATTTAGCGACAGTTAGATTTTATAAATTTTGAATGCATGGAGGGATAAGCTTGGGTGTAATTTTTCATGTTTGATGTCCCTATCCTCAGGGATGTGAGGGAAATAAAATTCCACGGTGGTCAAGAGGACGACATGTGGCGGCGATCCGACGGCAAGGAATGAAGGTGAGAAAGGTTGCTTTAAAGCACTAGGAGCTAAAATCTGGTCACATGGATGTCCAAAGACTCCCCATAGGGGATGGGTGAATTTTTACATGATTTATGTCCCTAACCCCAGGGACTTGAGGGACATCAATTTCCATGGTGGTCCTGGAGCTGACACATGGCGCTTGATCTGACGGTAGGGAATGAATGCTCCAAAAATGCACCTGGGGGTTGAAAGTCAAGTTTGGAGGTCATATGAGGGTCCCAGAGGTCACATGGGGGCCAAGTGCATTTTTCCAAGGTTTATTAACATGACCTTAGGGATTTTGGGGACATGAAATCCCACCAGGCTCCTGGTGCTGATATGTGTCCTCTCGAAAAATGACTAAGTCCTGAACTGCCTTTGAAAGGGTAACTTGGAACGATGATAACTTGAGATCTCGGTGGAATTTATTGGTGAAGTTGTATATGATCCTGACTAGAAATATAATTTTTGTTCCAATGGTGGGTGTTTCATGTCTTGATTCAACCATTGGATCCCTAAAAAATATGATTTTATATTTGAGACTCCACTTGTGCTTAAGAAACACCACCTACCAATCCTATGCGCAAAGATGTTGTGAAAAATATGATTTCACCATAATGTAGTTATTGGAATCCTCTTTCCCACAATGTTTTTTTTACTTCTATCTCTATCTAGAGCTCCTAGAATCTTCTTCTGAATCCCAACTGTTTTAGGCCTGTGTACTGCCTAGGCTTGTGAACCATGTTTTTAACTCAAACCGTACCAAGTATTTCAAAACTTCCCCAAACCTTCAAAAATAATTTCCATGATGTTCTAAGGTCTTAAATTCACCTCCATGTTTAATTTTTCACTTCCACTCCTCTCCAGGGGGTTTGATCTAGTCCTGGGAAGGCCAACGATAGCCCTTCCCAATACTGCTAGAAGATAACATCTTTTCAGAAGTCGCTAAAATCACCTAGGGGAATGAATAGACTTTCCTAAATCACCTAGGGGACCAATTTGACATAAAATAGGGGGGAACATACTAATGGATTTGACTTGGGGTGCCTAGGAATGATAAAACATGAAAAATTCGGCACAGGGGTATAGTTGTCATGCTTGAAAACTTCTAGTTTCCCTCTTTCACATTTGCACGACAACACACACCATGCCATTTGGTTTGATAAATGTAGAGGCCACCTATTAGCACGTCATGACTCATATCTTCCATGATCTCATCCACAAAACCGTAAAGGATTATGTCCATGACCTCTTGGGTAAATCCTAGCATTGATAGGATCATCTTTCTGTCCTTGAAATCCTCTTCACCAAGTGTCTGTTCAGAGTTACTTCCTTTACTTCCTTTGTCTTAATCCCACCAAGTGTCTGTTCAGAGTTCTAACTATAAAAATCCTTGGATTCATTGTTTCCATCAAGGGCATTGTAGTTGACCGCACTAAGATCAAATCTATCCTTGAGATGCCTCCTCCTTCCAATCTAAATCACTTTTAATCTCTAAGGAAAACTTCAATCAGTTCACTACTTTATCTCGAAATTTTTTGATTGTTTCCAACATTTCCATCATCTCCTCCAAAAATACACTCACTTCAAGTGGGATGGAAATTTCTGAAAGGCCTTCGATGAACTTAAGCATTATCTTCTATCACTACCTTTTCTCACACTTCCATGAGAGGGGGAATCATTTAATCTCTACATCTCTGCCACTGACCATGCTCTAGGTGCCATTTTGGCACACTGCGATGAGCAGGGTAGGGAGTAGGCTATTTACTATATCAGCCACACTTTTCATGACAATGAAACCCACCACACTGAACTTGAAAAGTTATGTTGTGCTCTCTACTTCACCACTTCTAAGCTTTTCCACTATCTTCTCAATCACAAAACATACGTCCATACTAGCTTCAAACTCTTAAAACCATACCTTCCAAACCCTATCACAATGATCACATACCTTGGTGGATCATGCTCATGAATGAATTTTATCTAGATTTCATCTCTCAAAAATCAATCAAAGGTTAGGCTATCACTGATCAACTCGCCAAAGCACCTCTTCCTGATAATCGACTCCCTCATGAGCAGATCTTTGACGAATCCATCAACACCATCAATCATGAGTATTATCCCCTCAAAATGACACTGTTCTTTGATAAATCTAAGTGTTGGAAAGGGGTAGATGTTGGAGTCATCATTATTCCTCCTTGGGAAACTCATATTCTTGTTGCCTAAAACTTGGGAAACTCCTATTACCGTTGCCTACAAACTCAACTTTGAGTTTACTAATAACATGGCTAAGTATGAAGCCCTTATATTTGGCCTTCAAACCAATATCATGATCAGCATCCAAATTATTGATATCTATGGTGATTTCCAACTTATCATAAATCAAAATAAGGGAGTCTATCAATGTAAAAAATGAAGTCCTTCAAAAGTACAAGGACATTGTTAACTTTCTACTCGAAGCCTTCGATCAATACATTATCCAAACCATTCCTCATTCATCCAATCACTTTGTAGACATTATGGCATCCCTCGCATCTCTCATCCCATGGAAAATAGAAGAATCAAAACTCTTCGTTGTTTTTCATCACATTGATCAACCATCCCATACCAACGAACTTTTCCATATCAATCTCATCGATACCAATCACTATGATATTTGCTACACCCAATTTTTTGATTATCTCTCTCAATCCAAAATTCCCTCTGACCTATCTAAAATTGGTAGGATGTCATTCCTTCAACACATCAACAGCTATGTTATCCTTGGTGGCATCCTCTATAAAGGTGGGTTGTATGTTATTTTACTACAATGCCTTAAATCGCATGAATTTATCCAAACTATCCAAGAAGTCCATGATGGCATATGTGGTGGAAATTTTGGCGGTTTGGTTGTTGCCAAACACATTATTTGGATGGGATACTATTGGCTCACTCTCAAACAAGACTGTTGTGAGTATGTTAAAAATCATGTCAAGTGCTAACAACATTCCAATATTATTCGCATCCCTAGCCAGGCCTTGTAACCGGCCCAAAATCTATGGCCTTTCTCATAGTGGGGGCTAGACCTCATTGACATCATAAATCCACGTTCTTCTCAATGTCATCATTTTATCCTTACCACTACCAAATACTTCACCAGATAGGTGGAATTTGTTCTACTCGCATTAACCAAAGCTAACAAAATTGTCGACTTTATCTATCAACACATCATTTTTTGCTTCGACATCCCTCACAAAATCATCACAGACAACGGAAAATCCTTCAAAAACATATATCTTAAGAAGATTTGTGACTCCTTTAATATCAATCTTAGCTTCTCTTCTCCATATTATCCACAAGCTAATGGCCAATCCGAATCCAATAAAAAAACTCTCCGTAACATTCTTGCCAAAACTGTTGATAACGCAGGTCAAGATTTCCATCTTCATAACCCCTTCTCTTTTTGGGATTATCAAACTAGCATCTGCACCTCAATAACTGCTACTCCATTTACTCTTGTCTATGGATATGAAGTCATCCTTCCTCTCAAAGGGTCCTAGCTGGCCAGGGGGTGAAAAAACATCAAAAAACTTGGGGCACATCACTCTTTGTATTTCTGGTGATCCAGATTTGGATGGCTCTTTGCGACTTTATCTCCAACAAGGAATATTGAAAGAACGTCTAGCTCAACTTAAGATGTTATAGGAACATCACTTAATCACCCTCCAACATCATCATGTCTACCAAGAACAAATCAAACACACCTATAATAAACATCTTAAAGAACACAACTTTAACATCAATGACATTGTCTTAAAAGAGAATCAGAATGTTACTACGCTTAAAAGGAGCCAACATGGAAAGTTTTCTCCAAAATGGATTGGACCATACATTATCACTCACAATTTTGGGTTTGGGGCATATCGTTTAACTTCCCTTGATGGTAAACCGGAAACAGAACCTCTCAATGCCTTGCACTTGTGGTCTTTCTACTATTAACACACCTACCAACATGACCTTAGTTGCATTAACAATCTCATTTCCATCATTAAGAATTTCTATCTCTCATCATAATTATTTGGAATCATGTGGTATTCTATCACTATCCTATCTATGACCTTGAATATGGCCACCACAGATCTTCTCATAGCATATTCCTTATAGATAAGTTCCTCCTTTTAGGTGGGAACCCCGCAATCATTGCATCCATATCCTTATTATCTACCTACTAGAACCATGATAAGGGTCCATATGTGTAGCTCGTACACATTACTTCCCCTTCCCAAGTGGTCTGATAAGCCCTCACTTATCCTATTTAAACCACTATTTTTGTCATGTCATCATCTAAACTAGGTATGATATTGTCATTTTGTAATTAATACTTTACTATATTTTAAAAGGAGATGTTGTGCATAACCTTGTTATTTTCATCTTATGCTTGCTTCTTCAAAAATGGGTTAAATGAATCTTTATGTGTATTAAAATTGTATTTGAAGAGCATATCTTAAGCCAGTGCATGACTCGCCCATGCATTAATGTAGGACTCGTTGTGGAGCGCAAGAATCACCCAAAGCACTAATGTGAACTCACTTGGAGTGAAGAACTCACAAAGAGAAGGGAAATGAATCAAATGGAAAGAAAAAAAGTTGACGTAGCTAGAACACTAGTTGAAACGATGAAAGGATCATGAAACATGGGCTACCCTCTCAGTCATCACATGAATCATGAGGACCATGCAATCTTGACTTAACACCAGTTGATTGAAGATGTGGAGTAAACAAACAAAACAACTCATAGACTTATAATCATCATGATTATAGGGATATAATGCAGAATCTTTGATATCTTCTGGTGCTAATTGATTATCTCAACTAAGATTCAATTATGGACCTCATCTATACTTAGCAGGATGAATTTGATCCAAATGTGGCATGCACTAATCCTTCCACAATTGTAACTCCTCAAACAGTTAGTTATTGTTATGTATATCTTCTAGTTAAGTAGTTGTAATTAATTACAAATAGTTGTGCCTCTTTCAGAGTGACTAGGACTGCTCTGGGTATAAAATAACATTTGTAGTAGGATTAAAAATTAGTTCATTGATTATTGTAAAATAAATTCTTCCATTAAATAAAGTGTTGATTCAGGGGAAAATTTGACTTGTTTGATTTACAACTTTGAACCGAATCAGTGGGAAGGGGCAAGGGCCACTCCTTCCTAACGTGAAGGGAACATTTCTTGCTCATTTGTATTATGTTATTTGGAATTTATTTGAATTACCAGAATTTTACTGTTTTCATTATTTTCAATTCTGAGTTTAGTAATCCTTTATTTATTAATCTATTCCATTTCTTCATGGAATTTGGCATAGTATTTTGTTAAGTTCGTGAGTGAATAAGTATTGAGCACGGTTTCAATTATTTCCTTTTTTTCAAATAGCCATGGATACCGCCCTGGACTAACAATCATAAGATAACTAATGTGCAAGTACCAACGACGCTCGTCACTTTTTGGTGTCGTTGTCGAGGATTCTCAAGGTGTTAACAAAGATTAAGGTACTAACTTGAAGAGCTACCTGATTTCGTGGTAAGTTTCCATTTAGAAATTTTATTTCCATAAATATTTCTTTTGAAGTAGAAGATCTTGTAGTGACAACAAGGTTCTTTTTGTGCTTTGGAGTGTGTGGAACACAAGCAATCAATTAAGCACTAGTAGCTAGGGAATTATCCTCAGTATGGTAGGATTTATGTTTAGACCTAGAGACCATAAAGGTAGATTTATTAGAATTAATTTACAAAACCCCCCTCAAAACCAACCCATGGAACACCTTGTTCAACAAGAAAGGATTGCTGATGGAGTGGAAAACCCCAATGGTGTATATAATGATAACCCTCCACTTGGAAGGACATTCACCTATTCCATACAACTTGACCCTAATTGATTCGTAAAATTCCTATCTTTAACAATTAATAGATCACTATGCTTGTGAATATGAATGAAATATGTGAGTTCTTTATTAAACCAGTTATTGTACAATATCAACCACGATTAAACTTCAAATTGAAAAGTGAAGAGAAAAGAATGAGACAAGATTTATCCTAGAGAAACCCGCTGTGGGAAAAACTCTAGTGGGTGATAAATTTTTCTCCCTTTCACTATGTAATCTCAAAATGATACAACTTACTACTAATTTTCCCTTCAATAAAGATGAGACTCCTTCTAATTGTATCTACTTGCTCTCAATTTTCTCAAACAACAAGAAATCTTCAATATGAACAAACAAGAAAAGAATCCAACTCTCCAAATTTGCTCAAACTTTGAATTCACTAAAAAAAACTTGCTTGAATCCTTATAAATGCTCATATTTATATATTCTCAGCTCAGGGAGGTGTGGAGAGGTGAAACGAACCGATTGGGAAGCTCAAACATTTGCAACTGTTGATATCTCATGTTTCTGGACCGTTAGTTACATGACTGCCACTAAACGTGGACTGGAGGTTGTGTAACCATTGTGGTGGTTGCACAACCACCGATCTACACAAAGTAGTCATTACGTAACCGTAGAGGTGGTTGTGTAACTGTTGATTGAATTCCCCTGATCAGAACATCAAATGGCTTAAAACATCATTCGGAGCTGTTTGAATCACCCCCAACCTGACTAGACCATCCTATGAAGACATAATGAGCTGAGATCCTGAAGAGAAAGTATCAAACATAGATAATACATATAATTGGTATATTCTTGATCCATTTTTAGATCACTAATGATCAAGCCACCATGAAGAATATATCTCCTTCAATTCTACCAACCTTCAGGGGACTAGTCTTAGAAGACCCCGATCAATTCATATTTGAGTTCAAAGTCTTGTGCCAAACCTATGATTATACCACAGACACCCAGAAACTAAAGTTATTTCCTTCAAATCTAAAGGACACAACCATGAGATGGTTCATGGGCTTAAACCCCAACTCCATCCATAGTTGGAAGGAGATGGAAACATTTTTTTTAGATAAATACCAAGATTACTTGTTGGGCGAGGGACATGAAGGGAGAAATATTTAGGATTCAACCAAAGGAGGATGACAGTCTTGAGGACTATCTTGATTGTTTCCTTTTCCTTCATAGGAGGTGTGGCACTGGTCTTGATATCAATATACTCAAAACTTTATTTCTCAAGGGACTGGATGAAGACACAACAGAAGCCTTCAATTTTATGGGAAAAGGAGACATGAACAAATTAGAGTTTACGAATATTATTGATCTCTATAGGAACCACTCACGAAATTTCCCCAACCTTCAAAGACAAAAAGGAAAAAATTCCAATAGATATATATCCAAACAAATAGAGGAAATTGTAAATTTAAGAATATATCTATTAGTCCAACTTAACACAACTGTGGATAGGGAGAAATCCAAGAATACATATCCATTGTTCATATATTGTCCAAGATGTAGGAATAAACATGGGCTTAAGGATTGTCCCTTAGATAAAACACACATCTACCTTGTATGTGATCTACAACATTCCACTGACCAATGTGGATTTCTACCCTTACTTAAAAACCATTTAAAATAGAACACACAAAACAAAGCTGAGTTAAATTATATGGCTCAAAGTTAAGGAGGGATTTTTCAATCAAATCAGAATCATTCCTATGCACCAAAAACACAATGGGTTCCAAACCAATGGAACACACCATGGTCATACCCCCAGCCTTGGGCTCAACAAGACCCACAGGAATGGAGTCCTCAGTGGAATGCACCACCGAATTATTATCAACAATCCTAGACTCCAAACTCAAATATTACACCATTCCAACAATTTAATCCTTAATTCCAACAATAGTGGAATGTACCTCAAGGATCAGGGTAACAATATTATAACCAAATAAGACCCCAAGGACAACAAGATTTGTTGACAAGGCCTACAACTACTACCCCATCTAAACAACCTGTCCAGCCACAAATTCCATCTCAGAATGTGGCGAACCCCAAAAATGTGAGGAAGGGTAGCCCAATACATACCATGGAATCAGAGAAAAAAACCCCATAGTAAACGTTGTGGACTGTAGAAATATCTTTTTACGTTCAGGAAAGGTTACCTCAAAACCATCATCTCCTATTATGGAAGAAATTCGTGAATATAAAGAAAAGTTAGAAGAGACACAGCCCAATCCTGTTGTTGAAGAAACACATGAACCAAACTCTGATATTCCTTTTTCATCTAGAATTTTGGAAAAACACAACATTGTAACTCATGAAAAACAAGAGTTAGAGTTGATTCAAGGATTAAAGAAATTGAATATTGGAATCCCTCTATTACAAGATCTTAAGGAAATTCCAAAATTGAATAAAACTATCAAAGAGCTTTGTTTTAAGAATCCAGGTAAAAAAAGAATCAACCTAAAACAATCCACATTGATGGAAAATTGGCTAGTATACTAGAAGGGAATACAACCCCTCCAAAATATGGAGACCTTGGGATTCATATTGTTATAGTTTGCATAGGATATGTGCATATTATAAACGTTCTAATTGACTTTGGAGCTTCTATTAATGTGATGACCACTGACATCTTGTCCACATTGTCTCTTCCTAAACCTTAATCAACCTCCATAGTTTTACAAATGGTAAACCAGTCTGTAGCCAAGCCAAAAGGTATTATAGAATATGTTACCATAACCTTTGAGTCATGGGATGATTTGGTAGACTTTATGGTCATTAAAACAAAGAATAAGAAAATTGGATCCTTTGATCCTAGAACACCCTTGGTTAGCCATTGTTACCACTCTTATTGATTATAGAAAAGGAAATATGGTGATTACAAATGGATATGATTCAAATAATTTATCCATCTATCCATCCACAAAACCTTTTGCTACAGAAAATAAACAATGGTGGAAGGATAATACAGATGAATCAAAAGATATGGTTTCATCTATGTTCATGGTCATAATTCAAGAAAATTCAGATCAAATTTAGGATGGTGATCATGAGTCCTATGTTGGACTAAGTATAAGTCATGCACTTCAACATGAATCTTGCGTTGAACTAACTATGAGTCATGCTCTACAATTATTTTAAATAAGAGATGACATGATGGATGAGAACAATCAACCTATCATCTTCCCTTTTTCACGAAACCTAGATTTGACCGAGTCTATCTTTTACAACATCACTACCATTCACATATTACTTCCCCATAGGTGCCCATTGAATGCATTATTGAGAGTGTACCCTGTTTTAAATTCTCTCCACCCAGACACCAAGCAATTGCTCATTTTTCTAGGAAAAACATTGGTAGTCAATAGTTGGTTGACTAGTCAGGAAGAGAATACCCTATTTAAAATTTTATGCTCTCATACACATGCCTTTTCTTGGGAATATAGTGACATAAAGGGTATTCACCCTAGTATTTTTAAATACCAAATTTACACAATAGATTCCAAACTAGTCAGACAACCAAAAAGGAGGATAAACCCTGCCTTAAGCGACCTTGTAAAAATTGGAATTGAAAAAATTCTTAGGGTAGGATTAATTTACCCAATTTTAGATAGCTAGTGGATTTCTCCATTAGTGATAGTTCCTAAAAATAATGGGAAATGGAGGGTTTTTGTGGATTACAGGGAGTTAAAAAGGGAAACTCATCAAAATTATTTTCCCTTTCCTTTCATCAATCAAGTCCTACATAATCTATCTGGGAAAATGTATTTCTCATTTCTTGATGGGCTTAGTGGGTACAATCAAATAACATTTGCACCATAGGATCAAGATAAAACCACTTTTACCTACCCATGGGAAACATTTTCTTATAGGGTGTTACCTTATGGCTTATGTAATGCTCCTGCCACTTTCCAAAGAGCCATGATAGTAATATTTGTTGATCTCACTTATGATTGTGTTGAGATTTACATGGATGACTTCATTGTTTACTGGGAAACATTGCAAGAGGCATTTGATTATCTATACAAAGTCCTCTCTAGGTGTGAAAAACACCAATTATCCTTAAACCATGAAAAATGTTTTTCCATGATGGAGTAGGTGATAGTCTTAGGCCATCATGTTTCAACTGAAGGAATCAAGGTAGATCTTGAAAATGTCAGTATCATTATAAAACTCCCATCTCCCACAAATCAAACAGAGGTAAGAAGTTTTCTCAAACATGTTGGCTCTTATAGAAGATTTATTTCAAATTTTAGTAAGATAGATTCTCCATTTTTTTCTCTCTTAACTAAGGATTTTGAATTTGAATGGACAAAGGCATGATAAAAGCCATTTGACACTATCAAAGACAAATTGACAAATACCCCAGTATTAAGAGGCCCAAATTGGAAGCTCCCCTTTCATATACAAACAACCGCTTCTAATGAAGCAGTAGGAGTTGTACTTGGATAACAAGAGGAAGGAGAAGCGATGCATGTTATTTACTATATTAGTAAAAACCTATCCCCTACTGATAGGAATTACACCACCATAAAAAGGAATTTATTGCACTTTTTAATGTAATTAACAAGTTTCTCCATTATATCACAGGCTATGAAGTGATTTTTCACACTGACCACTTTGTTATTAAGTACCTAATGAATTAACCGTTACTGCATGGTAGGATTATAAGTTGGTTATTGTTATTGCTAACATTAAAATCATTGAAAAACTAGGTAAATCAAATGTGGTAGCTGATTTTCCATCAAGGCTAATCATTTCAGGTATAGAAGAACATGTTAATGATGATTTTTTGGATGAACATTTGTTTACAATTTCCACTATATCTCCTTGGTTTGCAGATATGGATAACTACTTAGCTATAGGGAAGTTCCCAACCTTATTCACACATAAGCAAATAAAACAATTGATTAAACAAAGTGTGATGTATACATGGTTGAATGTAATACTTTTTAAATGTCGACCTGACCATGTTCTACACGGGTGTGTAGATGAAGATGATATCTTTGACATACTTAGGGCATGTCATGATGATCCATCAGGAGGAAATTATCTGGTTAAAAGAACCATCCAAAAAGTTTTGGGATCTAGTTACTATTGACCTTCCTTGTACATAGATGTCAAAAAGTATGTATGACAGTGTGATCAGTGTCAAAGGATGGGAAAACCAACATGTACATCTGAGATGCCCCTTCAACCTCAGGTTTTGTTAGAACCAATTGAGAAGTAGGGATTGGATTTAATTGGACCAATTGACTCAACTTCTAAAGGGAAGGAATACATCTTGGTTTTTACAAATTATGTTACAAAATGGGATGAGGTGTAGCCTCTCCAATATGCAAGGGATGAAAAAGTTGCATAATTTTTATATGAAAACATCTTCCAAAGGTTTGGAGCATAAAGATCCACTATTTCATAATAAGGACCACAATGTATGTTGGTTGTAATTAGTTCCTTCGTGGAAACATACCAACTTAACCACAAGAACTCATCCCCATACTATCCACAGTCCAATGGTCAAGTGGAAGTTACTAACAGAGAGTTGGAGAATATCCTCACAAAGACAATAGATATTTCAAGGAAAAATTGGGTTCAAAAGTTACTTGAAGTAGTATGGGCCTACAATAATACTAGGAAGACAACCACAAGATTCACTCCTTATGAGTTGGTTTATGGGAAGAACCTTATTCTTCCTATAGAATTTGAAATTCAGACCTTAAGAATAACTACTGAAGTGGGAATTGAACTATCAGAAGCACAACAAACAAGGATTATTAAACTAAATGAGTGGATGAGATGAGACTACAAACATTACATCAGACATAAATCACCCAACACCAAAGGCAAGTATGGCATGATAAACATATTAAGCAAAGGAAGTTTCAAGAAGGATATTGGACTCTATAATTTGATTTAAAGTACAAGGACTTCAAACAAAAATTGCAAACAAACTGGATGGGTCCATACTAAATAGAGTAAGTCTTCAACAATGGAATAGTTCATTTGATTCCAATTGACGGTGAAAGGAAAGTAATGATGGGTAATGGCCATAGATTAAGGTTATACCAAAAACCAACATCTAAAGAGGAATTCCAGAACATGCTACAAGAAGATGCATCTTTTAATTGTTTGGACAATCTCTTTGTCCAATTCAACTCAGAGATAAATTAGTTTTTAGTAAGAATAAATAGGATATGGTTGAAAACTAGAAATGGCGGCCATCATCCTATGAAGTATTGACTAAAATCCAAAAATGGCGGTCATTACTTCTAAAAAAAGAAAAAAAATATATACAAAAAAATCAGTGCAGGTGGCTGAAAACCAACAATGACAGTCACCACCCCTAAATCATGGAGTCAATAAATGAGGATCAACATGTGGAGGGAGAAACAAAGAAGCATTTAAATGATAACTGGCAGATTTGAAAAGTGAAATTGATCAGGTATGTGCAATTATTATTTTCTTAAATGTTGTAAAGTTTAATTTATGAGATGGTTATTATTGTGCTTGTGTGAATTGATGAATTTCCCCATTCCGAATATTTTCTCACATACCGCATATCCCATTAAATCTGCCACTCATTCCCACATTAAACTCCCACACATACTGAGTTACTCCCCCCTTTTTTGTTGTCACATTGTGACTTGTTAAAACTTTCCCAATTTGTGTTGTTCCATATAAAACTGTTTTGTCCACCCTATTTTTCTGACTTTCTATTTATGTCATTTCACTCCTGCGCCACTACTAGTATCATTCTTACAATAGCATAATTTCCATTCTTGTGTCATTAACTCCTCATCCCTGTGTTAGGAAATAAGAGATAAAATATGCAGAATAATCCCTTACAAAATCGTAATAGTAGAAACTAATATGCAGAAAATATTACAAATCTCAAATAAAAGTGTAGAATAAATAACACAACACATAGAGATAATATTTAACGTGGTTCACCCAATTTGGGATACGTCCACCAAGAATCACTTGCTCAGATTTTATTACAAGCCTCCACTCTCTCAATACAATACCCAGATCTGTTTGGAGCTATGCTCAACAAACTCTATAGAATTCACACCCGAATTCAAAACACATCTGGAATACATTTACTTGTATATCTATCATATGCATAAGACCATATAAATAAACAACTACTTAAGCAGTTTTACAAAACTATGGGTATCAAACAATGGGCAAAAACAAAACCGTCCCATAAACCTATGGGTAGCCGAAGAGGCGGTTTTACAAAACAATGGGTACCAAAAAACCATGGGCCCAAAAACAGCCCATAATGGTTACCCATTACCCATGGGTTAATAAACCACCCATGAAAATTTGCTTCAGGGGCTTCACCCCCGAACCCCCTTGACCCGCTCACCGGCGAGCAGGACGACTGTAAAAATACCCGAGTGTAACACATAGAAGGTGTACCACACTCTAACATGAAAATAGGCTCCACAAACATAACAATCTCCCACTTGGAGACTGATTTCCACTAAGCAAGCTTCTCAACCCTTCACTGTCATCCGTGAAGGCCAACCCAAAGTTGAACATAGCTTTATTTTATCCCTTGTGACCACCTTGGTCATCATGTCTGCAGGATTCTGACTGGTATGAATCTTCTCCAACTTCAACTTATCTTCCTCCAAAGCTGTCATGATGAAGTGATATCTCAATTGTATATGATTTGTCCTGGAGTGGAAAGTAGAGTTCTTAGCTAGGTGTATAACACTCTGACTATCACTATGCAGCTTACATTCCTCCTGCTTATGCCCCAAATCCTCACAAATTCGTGTCTTACGACCCCTTGTGACCCGCATCTCATCTCGCAACCTAACCTCATCACCTAAACCTTACACAATTATTTATTAATTACCTTATAATTGATAAATCCACATCACCTTACCCGCCACCTCACTTTGCCACCTCATCATGACCTAGCCCTAACCCTAAACTAACCTAATTAAGACCCATGACTTGGTCTAGACTCACATCCATAACTAATGCCTCCTTACTCGCACCCAAAGCCGACCTTCTAGCCACTTGACCAAGCCCGCAACTGATCTCTCGGGAGAAAAGCAGGGAAGGTGGGCTATTTTACTAAAAATAGCCTACTTTTTCCTTACCGATGCCGGTTCCTACTCGACCGCCGTCGGTTACGCAACCGCCATCGGTTCCCTGTAAATGGGCTCCCCAAACCAAAACAACGGATCGGAATTTCATTTTGGAGATCAGTCGAAGGATTTCTGGATCAACAGAGAGCATTGGGAGCGAGGAACAGAGTCTAGATCTTCACTTGACCGAGCAGAGACGAGTGGAAATACCAGAAGTGTTTACAACCAAGGAGATCAACTTGCATCTTCGCCAAAACCAGTAAGTCACATCTTGCATGTCCTCTGTTATAACATTTCTTATGCTTCTTGAATCTCAGTCCTCCTAAATCCGTTTCTGAATCCACTACCCAACGTGCCATTGCATCTAACTGTCATTCTTTTACCCCTCATCATCTCATTTCCTAATATCATCCATAAACCAGCCTTACAAACACCATAGCTACCAAGAAGATCCTAGAACCCACCGGTATCGGTTATCAGTAACCGGCATCGGTTATCAGTAACCGGCATCGGTTCCTCTGATCAAAACCAGAAAACCAGCCTTTCCCCTACCCAGTTCAACGAAACAACTTAATTGATATCTTACAGTCTTTTGTGTTAATTCATATTAGCAGGGGAACTGACCACCTTCGAAAGGAAGTTTTATATTTCCTGGGCCCAAGGCAGTTCCCTCATTTATTGTCTAATTAAAATCTTGTGGTCTTGTGTTCTTATTTGCAGGTAGTCCTTCCAAGACAAAAAGGAGTTCTTCGCAGTCAGCTGATCTTTCTCTACGGTACGCGCACACCATCTCGACATTCACAGGTATTCCTCCTAGCCCCTAACCTTATCTGTTTCTAAAAGGAACGAAACATTTCCGAGTGAAACATTTTGGCACGCCCGGTGGGACCCATTTTGGGTTTCTTTCTCTTGCTTATTTTCATTTTAGGAAGCATATTTGCTGTTGCTGCTTTTGTTATATATTTCGTAAAGAATTTGTCTTGCTTTCCTAGTTTCGCATTAGTGAAAGTCATCTCTCTTGCTTCATCGAACATAATTTTCGATTTGGGTTTAAAACACATGCATTGCATTCCTGCTTGTTGTTCTTCAATTCTAGTGAACATAGATTAAGTAACAGGTCGTACACGTGGGGGTGATATCCACGGTATTGACAGGAAATTAACCCTAGTTTCACTGCACAACACATACCGAATCACTTCACAATTAACACAACAGCTCAAACATCCCCCCTTTTCCGCGGTATTCCTCCGCCCGATTGAGGTAACCTTATAAGCCAAAACAAACTTGACATTTCCCCTAGGTCTTGTTGTTTAGGATTCTGACATCATCTTACGTCTAAAGGCATAAGCCCACGATAACTAAAATTAACCCTAGGATTAGTCTCTGGATTTGCGTGTGCATCTTGCTTGTTTTCAAATTCTGTTTTCTCTGTCATACTTTGTCTTCTGTGATCAATAAGTTGATAAATATACTCAACGTTGCTAAAAATCAAATTAGCAGCCTTTTATATCTTCTTATCCTAGACTTTTGACACCGGCATCGGTTAACTGACCGACGTCGTTTGCTCTCTGACCGACACCGGTTATTAAACCGATATCGGTTACTGTCTTCATCAGCCCCTGACAAACCAGCAACTTGCCAAATTCATCATTCTGAGGTTGTTTTTGTTCTTGATAGATTGAAACTTTCCTGTGTGTTCTTGTCCATGGTTGTCATCACTCGGAAGCAAGCCGCCGCCATGGTTTCACATGCCTGCTCTGTGTCTTTGCCTGAATCACCCCCTTCACATTCTATAGGGAACCCTACGGACACCAGTGAGATCCCCCAAATTCCTGTAGGAGACAAGGACTTTGCCAAATTTCTGGATGCTAATCCCAGCGCTGTACAATACTATTTGTCTCATGCCCCTGACCGTACGCCTGATGGTCAGCTCCTTATTGGCATGCCTATTAGTATAGCTGCTCATTTAGCTCCCACTCCTCCTGATAACACTGCCTTACTTCCTGCATCTCTAGCCCCGTCTCCCAATCCGACGGCTTCAGAGGTTCATACGACCCCGATTAGCTTTCCTTTGGTTAATCTTGGACCCCACGTATCGTTACCACCAACTGCCCCTACCTCATCTCTCTTTCAGACCACTCCATTCATGACTTACTCTCTGCCACCTATTCACACGAGCTTTCCTTCTCAAGCTCCGCCTACCTTTTCATTCCCATACACGTATCCAGTAACCTCAACACCTTATATGGGACATCCCTATTCTGTTGCTCCAACATACTCATCCTCCATACCTTATCAACACTTAGCCCCACCATTGTCCAGCGGAAGCCCTTGGTCCAACTTGCCTCCGTTTACCACAACCGCACCATCATCTCATCCAACCACAGATTTCATCAAACAAATGATGGACAAAATGCAAAACCTGGAGGCTTCTGTTTCAGGAAGTCGTAGCGCCTTGACATACGAGCAAGTTTGTCGGGAGCCCATTCACCCTTCTGTCCCCCTTCATTCATATCCTCCTCAATGGGAGTTGCCAAAATTTACTCGTTTTAACAGTAAAGAGGATCCTCAACAACACTTGCGATCATTTAGACATGCTTGTTATTTGATTGCCCATGATGACGCCTTGTTACTCCGCACCTTCCCCATGTCCTTATCAGGACCCGCCTTGGAGTGGTACAGTGCTTTAACCCAGCACTCGATCTTCTCTTTTAACCAACTAGCCCAATCTTTCTTGGATCATTTCTCCATTAACATTGCCAAGAAAGTATCTATCACCGACCTCTATGCCATCCGACAATTTGAGGACGAATCTATCGCAGATTTCGTTGGACGATGGCGGGGCCTTATCAACCAACTTACGTATGCCTTGCCTCAAACCGAACTTATCGAACTGTTTACGCGGGCCTGCGCTAAGCACATCTCCCCCACCCTCCAAATTCAAACTTTCCGTACATTCGACGAGGCCTTTACTATGGCCCGAAAATTAGAAATTCGAGCCTTAGAAGAGGAGAAATTGCGGTTGCGTAACAAAAACCCCAATTTCCGAACTCCTGATTCTACCAACAAGCCAAACACCACCACTCCTCACGCGTCCACTTCTTCTAAATCAAAAGGAGCTGTCCACGCGGTAATGGTCAAATCTCAAACACCGTCCAATACTCCGCCGAAAACCACTTATAAGTACAAAGCCGAGCCCATCAATTACACTCCCTTGGGAGAAACTTATGGCGTCATCCTGGAGAAATTGCTCAAAGCTGGGGCTATCACCTTGCCCCCTGTTAAACCTCACTCTGGGTTTGACTCCACCCGCGCAATACCTTCCTGGTACAAAGAAAATGACTTTTGTAACTTTCACCGCGTAAAAGGACATAGTCATGAAAACTGCAAGATGTTGAAAAACATAGTGCAGGAAATGGTTGACGCAGGGGATATAACCCTCGATAATCCTAACGCCCCTGCTAACCGAAATCTGAAAATTTTCAACAAGCCATTCCCGAATCACTCGTCCAACAGTAACGTAAACCAAGATATCTTAGCCGAGGAGAGTGTTCATGAGATCCATGCAGTCTTCGATTCTCAGCCAAAAGCCTCTATTGAAATTTTTTTGAATCAAGCCTCTCCACCAACACAGGAGTCTGAACCTCCTTCACCACCATCAAGCCAAAGTGAAATCATTCCTTTACCCATAAAAGAGTTAACTGCCCGGACTTCTCTTCTCATCGATGAGTCTTCTTACACCACATCCCTACAAGACTGTGAGCGGATGTTATCTAATTTATCTATTTCCCAAACGTCCCCTTCTACCGCTCTTGCTGCACAAGAGGAAGGCTCGCCACTCCTTTTGACATCCTTAGACGAGAAATCTCTTACACTGACATCACCACATTCTTTAAACATGACAGATCCCCTCAAACACGCCCTCCTACCTATTAGTCCCTCATCGCCTAAATCTTTTCAACGACCGGTTGACCTCTTAACATCTATTGATACAGTGCCTCATCTACCTCCTGTGTCACACCCACAGTGGACTGGAATCACAACCCGTCGTTCTTCTGTACAAAAATTACAAATCACACCTGGAGACTGTCATTCCACAGAAGATAGACAGGCCCTATGGGAACGTTTGAGTACCCCTTTTTCTACTCAAATGCAAATGACTGATCCTGATGTCTCCACCATATACCCGAAGTGTTTACAGAAGCTTAAAATGCCCCTGTTCTCACCTTCACCCCCCTCACCTCTACCAAATGCCCCGTCCACTTCTATCAACTTAACCAGATCTTCCCCTACGCTTGGGACCTCACCAATGCCCAGTCTAACGCACCCGCCTAAGCGACTCGATCTATCCAAAAATAAATCCGTCCCGCCACCTAGGAGACAAACTCAATCCGTGCCCCTATCACAATCAAAACCATCATCGTCATACCTACCTTCCATATTGGGACCCCATCCCTCTACCTTACATCAATATATCATACCTCCTGCGTTTTCTTCAAAACAACCTACGCCTTCCGCACCCATACAGAAATTCCAGGGTATAGCAACACCGTCACTCCGCGTATCCTGTCCACCTATCAACCCTAAACAAATTCCATCATCAAAAGATTTGTTTTCGGTCACTCCTATTTCCCCGTGGTTGTTTTCTGATACCACATCATCTGCGGCCTCATCATCCAACATAGCTTCTGCGCCAAAGAAATCACGTTTAGTGAAAACCACGTATCAACACCCCTCGGCTAAACCACCACCCGTGCGAACCAACCACGCCCAAACATTACCAAAACCCGCACAACCAATACCCTCATCCTCTTCCGATTTTGACCCACTCAAAGGATCTTACGCCAAAATCCTTGCTATGTTGGTGGAGAATGCGACCATTTCCCTACCTCCACTTAGACCTTATGACCCGTCTAAACCCCGACCTATGGGTTACGATGAGTCTAAAATCTGTGCTTATCACCGCACACCAGGACATGATGTGGAGGGATGCAAAGCTCTAAAAACCATCCTTCGTCAGTCACCTCTCCCGGATAGAAAGATTAAGAAAGACAACTTACGAAGGGAGAGACCTTTAGTTTCCATTCCCTCTCCTATACCATCTGTCCCCGCCTCACCAAGATCTATCATTATTACAACCCCACCTCTTGAAGACCATGAGTTATCCCAACCATCTTCCTCATCTCAGGTCTACGAGATTAATATGATTAGTGTCGCTACTCGAGGGCAGAAAAACAATGGGAAAGCAAAAGAAAACACACCTGCGGCATCTCTTTCTCCGTCAAACATCCCGATTGCACCACCACCTAAAGTGGTCATTCGCGGACCCGCCTATCCCGTCTCTAATGGCATTGCCCACCGAAATATGATTAAACAGCTTCACCAATCGCCCGTAAAAATGACACTGTATGATCTCATTCAGACTTCTGAATCTCATCGACAAGCTCTCGTTGAGATCCTTCAAGGGATAGAGGTTTTACCTAATGAAACCCTGCCTGTCGCCTCCATTCTAACACCCAATCACGTTGCTTCTCTCACCAAACAACCCACTGCCCCAACCACTTCTGTCTCTGTACAACAAGCTGCTGCAGTCAGTTTCTCCGAAGACGAAATTGTTGACTTTGGTACAGAAGATCCTGACCCTGCTCTTTTCATCTCAGCTTACATCCGGGACATTCGGGTACGTCGTGTTATGATTGACGGGGGTGCTAGCCTAAACATCATCTCTTCAAAAGCCTTCCAACAAATGAATATCCCTTCTAGTTGCATGTGTGCCAACCCCATCATGTTGCGGTCATTCAATGACGCTATTACTTCTACCTTAGGCACCGTGATCCTCAACATTCGGGTAGGACCACGTACTTTACCCGAACTCTTCTATGTCTTGGAGGGAGAGTTCCAATATAATATATTGCTGGGTCGTCCTTGGATCCGAGCCATGGGATGCGTTCCCTCAACATTACATAGATGCATAAAATTTGAGTACGAGGGGAAGTCCTACACCGTAAAAGCTGACCCTCCCCCCTTTAAAACCTGCAATATGTTATACCGCCCTAACGATGTGCTTATACCAATCAAGACACCCATACATTCAACCCAACCATCCTCTTCAAATGTACCTCAACCATCCACCTCAACCGCGCCTACGCCTTCAACTGATGAAACCACCATCGCAAAAACCACTTCCCTTCCCGCAGCTAACATTCCAACCTCCGACCCCTTAGTAGATGTTTTTCAGCGCCTTACGCTGGGGGAGTACCGCCTATATAACGTTAGTTCTTTCCCTACCCCGCAGGAGTACGGACAATTACATGCACATCCCACCTACGACCGTCGCGTGGGGGAGGTAATCTCTTACGGACCACCCCATTGCCGCACTAACCTAACGTATGGGGGTGTTGACGCATCCTCCATTACCCCTGAACCTCCTCTTGGTGTGGTTCCCTTCCAATCCGATTTTCAATACTTGACAAATCGTCGTTTCGCCCTCACCTTCTTGACTCGCTGTGCGTGGAAAGGCTTTGGTTTTGGCCTTTACGAACAAGGCCGACATACACTCATTCCCGTGACTACCCGTAAACATAATGATCGCAGTGGTCTCGGTTTTCCCGAAACACCTACACAGGAGACACCTCCTGTCAGCTGTATCCTGGAAGAAGAAGACGTCGCCCCTACCAAACCATCATCACCCACTTTGCCATCATCACCCACAGAATCTATAGACCCTGAATCCATCCCTCCTAACTTTTTTTTTTCATAAATGCTATCTTCATAGGTCCTCTCACTTATCAACGCGATAATGAGGACCCATCTTCTCTTCCCCTTCTGTATCCAGACATGATCGAAGAGGATTCGCCTTTGATTAATGTTGTTGAATGCCAGGATGACGACTCCATCCTCACTTACCTTGGCGCGGATGATTCTTATATTCAACGAGCCTTACCATCTGAAACCCAAACCATGCTGAACGAATCTACCATAGAAATCAACATCCACACGGAGGAGGATCCTCACATTGTGAAGATTGGACAATCCCTTAACACATCAGAACAAGCCGCCTTTACTACCTTTCTCCGTGCTCGCAACCAAGCTTTCGCATGGTCTTACGCTGACATGCCAGGAATTGATCCTACCATTGCCGTCCATAACATCACCCTAAACCCCGATTCCAAACCAGTCAAACAGAAATTGAGAAAAATGCATCCACGCATTGCTCTCTTGGTCAAAGAGGAGCTCCAACGACTCCTTTCTGTTTCCTTCATCTTGCCTATTGACTATCCTCAATGGATTTCTAACATCGTACCTGTCACTAAAGCGACAGGGGGACTTCGGATATGCACAGATTTCTGGGATCTTAACCTCGCTTGCCCTAAGGATGACTTCCCCTTACCTAGCATTGACCAACTTGTTGATCTAACTGCAGGTCATGAGATGCTCTCTCTCATGGATGGCTTTTCAGGATACAACCAAATTTTGGTTGCCCCTGCCGATCAACACAAAACTGCCTTCATAACTCCTTGGGGAACCTTCTGTTATCGTGTCATGCCATTTGGCCTTAAGAATGCTGGTGCTACCTATCAGCGGGCTATGACCTACATTTTTCATGACATTATGCACACTATCCTTGAAGATTATGTCGACGATCTTCTCGGCAAGTCTAAACATCGTAGTGAACATCTCGATGTTTTAACCATTATTTTTGATCGCCTGTTACAATATTCTGTCCGCCTTCAACCAAAGAAATGTGTCTTTGGTGTTCTTTCGGGAAAACTTCTTGGCTTTATCGTCTCTTTGCGTGGCATTGAGGTCGATCCATCTAAAGTCAAAGCTATCCTAGAAATGCCCCCACCCAAAAATCTCAAACAATTGCGTAGTTTACAAGGTAAGCTCCAATCTATCCGACGTTTCATCTCCCAACTCTCGGATCGGTGTCAACCTTTTCATCACCTTCTTAAAAAGGACATTGCCTTTCAATGGAGTGAGGAGTGTCACCAAGCCTTCGAAGCTCTCAAATCCTATCTCTTGCAGCCACCCGTGCTTATCCCACCCCAGGACGACCGCCCTTTCTACCTTTATCTTTCCGCCACTGACCATGCTATAGGTGCTATGCTCGCACATCGGGATTCGGCACGACGAGAACAGGCCGTTTATTATATAAGTCGTACCCTCGTGGATTATGAGACTAGGTATACACATGTAGAAAAATTGTGCCTTGCCCTATCATTTGTAGCCACCAAACTCCGACATTACCTCCTGAATCACAAAACTTTTGTCATCACCAACACAGACCCCATTCATTATATGTACGCCAAACCGCATCTAAACCAACGTATCGCTCGATGGCTTATGCTCCTCGCTGACCTTGACCTTGAATTCGTACAACAGAAGTCAATCAAAGGACAAACTCTTGCAGACCAACTTGCGGAGGCCCCTTTACCTGGGGAACAATTTACCAATTTTACCTTCCCCGACGAACTCATCGCCACTCTTTCACTCCGGGAAGAGTTGTATCAAATGACCCTCTTCTTCGATGGATCTAAATGCCAGCGCGGCGGAGGAGCCGGCGTTGTTCTCATTCCTCTCGACGCTGAACCTATGCCTCTTTCATTCCGGCTTGATTTCCCTTGCACTAATAATACAGCGGAATACGAGGCCCTTGTTCTGGGTCTCCAAGTTGCGTTACACTTAGGCATCAAATCTATCAACATTTTTGGCGACTCTCAATTGGTAGTCAATCAAGTTATGGGCGTCTACCAATGCAAAAATGAGGAACTTCAAAAATACAAACACTACGTGGATTCACTTCTAGCCTTATTTACTCACTATTCTATACAAACCATTCCACGCTCCACTAACAAATTTGCGGACACTATGGCTTGCTTAGCCTCGCAAATTCCCGCCGCACCAACTGACTCTGAATTATTCGTCGTGGTCCAACAACTTTTTGTCCCATCCTATTCAACCCCGGTAGTTTGTACGATAAATACTGTGTCTACTAGTTCGCAGGATACCTGGTACCACCAATTTCACGACTACCTTACAATCTCTGTCCTCCCACCTGACCTTACTAGTAACGGCAAACGTGCTTTTCTTAAAAGTGTTTCGCGTTATGTTGTCATGGGGGGACTCCTCTATAAACGTGGCTTTGATGGCATCCTCCTTCGCTGTCTAACTGGCGCGGAGGCCACTCATACCATCCAACAGGTCCATGACGGTATTTGTGGTGGACATTTTAGCGGCCTTGCCGTGGCCAAACGAATCCTTCGCCTTGGTTATTATTGGCCTACTCTCAATAACGACTGCTACGAATATGTTAAGCGTTGTGTTATGTGTCAGCAACATGCCAACCTTCAACATACTCCTAGCCACCCGCTCCAGGTCGCTCGAGATCTTTGGCCCTTCTCACAATGGGGTTTAGACCTTATTGGTGAGATTCACCCGACCTCTTCACAACGTCACCGTTGGATAATCACAGCGACCGAATATTACACAAAATGGGTGGAGGCTATTCCACTCATTTCAATCAAAAAAGAAAAAATTGTCGAATTCATTAACCATCACATTATCTGTCGTTTTGGTATTCCTCATCGCCTAATAACAGATAATGGTAAATCTTTTAAAAACAAGTTGTTACAAGACCTTTGTGACAACTTTGGTATCAAACTTAGTTTCTCATCACCTTACTATCCACAGGCCAATGGTCAGGCTGAATCTTCTAATAAAACCCTAACCAAAATCCTCATGAAAGTTGTCAATGACTCCGGCAAAAATTGGCACGATCACATTCCCTTTGCCCTTTGGGCTTATCGTACTAGCATTCGTACCTCTACTAATGCCACACCTTTTTCTTTGGTATACGGTACCGAGGCTGTTTTGCCTCTCGAAATACAAATACCCTCCCTTAGAATATCTCTTCAGGATATTCTCACCAACGATGATTTCCGTCAAGAGCGGTTAGCCCAATTGGAGCTTCTTGACGAACGCCGTCTTACAGCTCTTGATCACCTTCAAATCTATCAAAAACGCATTAAACGTGCTTATGATAAGCGACTTCATGAGCGTACCTTTAAGGTTGGTGATCTTGTCCTCAAAGAGAATCAACATGTAACCAAACTAGAAAAGAGCAAACGTGGAAAATTTGCTCCCAATTGGATTGGGCCTTATATAATCACTCACACCTATGGATCTGGTACTTATCGTTTAGCTTCGCTTAATGGTAAACCTGAGCCTGAGCCCCTTAATGCCTTGCATCTTCGACCATTCTATTGTTGAAATTAGTGTTATATCACTTCTTATCCGCCTACTGCTCGTCCCTTGAGCTCCCATACCACCACATGCACTTGTTTCCTACATCTCGAAATAAAATCAAGCTCACCTCTCACCTCCCCTTAACGATGCCTTCCCCTTTTTAGTCTAGTCCATGACTTCAACGTATTAAAATAAGCCGTATTCTTATGGGATTTTCTTGAGTCAAACTTCCTACTAAACTAGATGCTTCACGCTAAAAAGAACATCTAGTCATCTAAATTAAATATAGACTGCTCCCTCGAAGGACAGCTATATGCCAAATTATTGCTGCTATTCTCTATAGACTGCTCCCCTGAAGGACAGCTATGCACTAAAATCATATCTGCTACTATAAATAGACTGCTCCCTCGAAGGACAGCTATACACAGTCAGCCTCTAGCAGAAGCTTCTCGCATCGATCAGCTTCGTGAAGACCTCAAGAATAATACAATCAATATCCCTTGTAGACTTCCCGCATCGATCAGTCTACATTCAATAAAATAAAAGCCTCATTCAAAAGGACTTTTGAGTCATGGACTTGTCTATTTAGGGTAGGTTCTCTTCCGTCAGAACACTCACTTTGTAATAAGTTCTCCGTACCTCAGCTATATCATCCACCTCACCTCACCATTTGTTTCAACTCAAGGGACGTAATGTACGCTCGATATATTGTGATCACACAACTCTTTTCACCTATTGACTTCTCGTCTATGCACGGTACCTAGGGCTCCAAGCTCGTTCTACGTTGTGTGGTTTGTTTAGCTCTTTTCACCTACGGAGCACTCTTTCTGCTTTGCCTCGCATCTAGGATTGTGTGTTGACCTTAATCAGGACATGGTTCCCTTCTACTTGGGTAGGCTAACTTTCGCTTCCCTTATACCTTTTACAACATCACCAATTCATTACCAACACCATCAACCTTACCTTTACCAATCTTAATATTTTTACCAACCAACCAATTGCCTAAACCGTACCAAATTGCCTGAATTCGCCTCTCCCTGATCCTAAGGGAGAACTACATCGGTCTGAGGCCCCTCCTTGCTTTGTGCAATGGGCTATGTAGGCAGCACTTCGGAGACATGGGGTCTCCCAAGGTTAGCTCGACCATCCCCTACCATAATCTATCATGTGTGGTATAATAAATATTTCTGTGTATTTCTATTTAATCACATTCCTCTTTATCCTTTTTCAAAACACCGAAAATCAAAACACAAACATTCTTATTTTTATCGTAACTCAAATCAACATACATATTCAGCTTTATTTAGATGTTAAACAAATACATCTTCTCTATCATCGACACGCAGGTCGGCATCCTTATTTATTCTTATACCTTGCTAACATTTACTCAGACCCTCACGCCTCATCCCGAACTAGGTGATGATCGTGATCGTCGACCCCTCTCGCCGGGCCTCTCTGTCCTCAAAGGTACCACGGCTATTGGTACCGCCCACTGATCTGCCAATCTCTCCTGTAACATATGAATACGCCCTCTCGCATGGAGGACTCCAGCCTCTAGTCTCCCCGCCCGTGACTCCGCAACCGCTAACAATCCTCTTGTCTCATTCACCTGCGTTTGGAGCTGCTGAACTAAACGCTGCAGACGATCCCTCTCTGCTGTAATCACAGCTATGTCAGGGCGCTCACGTACACCTCGCAGTTCTGCTACCCACCATAATCTATAGGCCTCTGTCGTTCCTGCATCCATTACCCTGCGATCGGCTGCTACCTCTTCAGGCCCTTCTGGAGGTGTTGGCCGGGGAGGTGAGAATGCTGCCTCGGCGTCGATCCTCATATATGGTCTATAAGCCAGGGGTATATCCTGCACAAATCCAAATTGTCGCCGCACGCGATCTATAGGAATCCTCTCATATTCACCTGGCCTGTGCCCCGCGATCCACCTCATTCGCTCTACACCCCTTAACTCCTCAGCTATGCTCTCTGTTACCATATAGTTACCGTAAGGCCTCCAACAGATGTCCGCAACCGTCACCCTCTCCCATACCTGCCTGTAATACTCAATGTCACCCGTCACGGCCTGAGATCTTGCCTCTTGTTCTGTCTGGACCCATCGTCTGAATCCCAACCTCTGTACTCCGGTCTCTCCTGCCTGGAGGGATTGGCCTATTGGTCGCACACAAACAATGTGCTCATAGGCCCAACAGTGTAATAAGTATGAACAATCCAGCGTCGTCCTGTGATTTCGCCTACAAGCCCATAAACCCCTGTATAGCTCCGCCAAATATGCAGGTGCCCATGCAAACGTAACGTTCCTTTCTACCATCTCCCAGATAACACACATCAATGCCTTTGGAAATCTTCCTCCTTCTGCCCTCGGTAATGCATAATACCCTACCGCTATCATTAATATCACTGCTAACCTTGTCTCCTCAGGGTGTGCTGCATACATTACCCCATACGTAAAGGATAAACCTCGCTGTGTCAAATCTCGTGCGTATGGACCAAATACTGCTGTTATCGCTCCCCGTGCCGCGCTAGGTAGTGCCTGATATACTGGTTCTCCTGTAATAGGGAGTCTCAAAATACGGAACACATCTTCCAATGTTACTGTCATCTCCCCTGTTGGCAGATAGAAGGTATTTGTCTCGGGATTCCATCTCTCAATCAACGCCTGTAACATACCATGGTTACGTGCGATTCGTGAATAATAACGGATTCCACTTAACCCCAAACGATTTATCAATGTCCATTCCGCTGGTGTTACATCCGCTCGGATTCGTGACAACAGCGCTGGCACACTATCATTCATCCTCAACCCTGCCTCTGCCTGCATACACCAAAACAACAAACAACCATTCAATCCGTCAGGGTTTTTCAAACATTCTGGAAATTCCTCCAGTAACCGGTATCGGTTATACATAACCGGTATCGGTTCAGTAACCGATACCGGTTATCCCTAACCGCTACCGGTCACTGTCAATTACATACACCTTCCCTAAAAACAACCACCTACGACAATAATTTGCTCGTTTATTCCTTTTTATACATACAAACATACCTGAAACCCCTGATTACCTACCCCGTAACACTTACCTCACCTATAACCTTTGCTATCATGTTTTCTTTCTCATATCTACCCACTTACTCTCCCCCATCTCATTCACAAAACATGCAGAAGTCAAATCACAATCAAAACGCTTTACCTCTTGGGTTGCAGCAGCTTGAGGTGGCCCTTGTCTTCCCTCTTGTCCCTGCCTGCTGGATGCTTCTCCTCGTTCTGCCATGATCACCACTCTTTTCAAATTCACCTTTCTACTTTCTGAATCTCAGATCGCATTCACCTTCCCAGTCTCTTTTCTTATCACCCAAATCTCTCATGCAATTTCCTGTCTCTTTTCTCCTTATCACTCAAATCTCTCATGCAAATACCTGTCTCAGTCGTCAAAAAGCGTCGCGTTCGCGTATTTAACCTCTTGCATGGCTCTAAAATTAAAACTTAAGTTGCCACCCTAGCTTTTCTATTTTTAGAAAAGCTCATACCTAAATAACCGGTATCGGTTACTTAACCGATATCGGTCTATCAGCTACCGATATCGGTTCCTTAACCGATATCGGTTACACACCTATCTTTTCTCAACAGCGTTCTTTTCTTCATTTCTCACCTAAATTTTTGTCGCGCCCGCCTCTTTTCCTGCATAAACAACACAATTTACCACATTTGTTCATCCACCACACATAGCATTACAATTTCATTAACATCATTTATTTTATACAAATACACAAACCATCAACTACGGATATCAAGAAACTATCAATCTATACATCATTTGGATCCAACTCATCAGTTACATATATCACAATGTCACAAAACCACCAATTCATCACATAACCTGACATTCATATATACGTACAAAAAAACAAAAACATCAGCATCATCCATCTATCAACATGTCAATTAAACTCATCACACATTCTATATATTACCAGCCATTAACCAAATATTTAAACACATTTTGAACACTGCATGTGGATCAAAACATCGTCTCTATATATATATATATATACAAGTTTTCAAAAATACAATGTGCCCTACATCGGGGCCTCTGTGATCTCATCATACAACAAAGCCGGCACGCAGGCCGCAATAACTGTCAAAAAATCTCGACTCGGCTCGCAGGCCGGTCCCTCGTATCAAAAATAGCTATATACTCGGCTCGCAGACCGGTATCCACTATACAACCCCTACTCGGCTCGCAGGCCGGTATACAATAAATGAATGAATGAATACATGAATAATACATAGGCACGCAGGCCTCTATCAATACACCCGGTTCGCAGACCGGTGCCCATCTCTAAAATACAACAACCATGTCTGGGATCTCTCAGCTCTCCCCACCGCCCTCGGCACCTCTCCCCGCTGGTCCCTGTGGTGCCTCTCGCCTCCTGCCCGTCACGGACACGCCAGCTGTGGCTGCACCTCCCTGAGATCTCTGGCTGTGAGAGGTCTCTGCCCTATGCGCTGCATAAGCCTGATACTCGACTCCGGTACCATCAAGAATATCCTGATAATATCGGGCCTCTGCTCTAACCTCCATATAGCGCTCTCGAGCCACTGACGGAGCTGGGGCTGGTCCCCTGGCACCTACAACCAATGCCCCCTGAGCCTGTGCTGGTGCTGCTGGTGGTGCCTGTGGCCGCGGTGGTGCCGGTACCTGTGCTGCTGCCTGTACCTGCACCTGTGGCTGTGGTGCTGGTGGTGGTGCTGCCTGTGCCTGTGCCTGAGCCTGGGCTAGCTGCCCCTGTAAGACACCTATCTGTGCCTGCGCAGCAGCTAGCTGCCCCTGTAAGAGCTACACCTGACCCCTGAGCTGATCTCTCTCTCCTATCACTGCAGCCAAGTCTGGCTGTGCAGGCGGTACTATCCTGGCTGCTCTCTGCCCAGCCCACCACACCCTGTATGCTCCCGTGCACCCAGCATCATCTACACCCTGACCTGCTGGCCTCTCTGCAACCCAATCTGGATCCAAAGGCTGTGGTGCAGGCAGTGGGGCCTCTACATCCTCCCTCCTGTACTGAGGGAAGGGAGGTGGCTCATCCTGTCGCAGCCCCATCTGCCTGCGTACCCTCTCCAGGGGTATCCGCTCGTACTCTCCTGGCCTCCGTCCTGCTATCCAGAATGTGTACTGGATTAGGCGCAACTGTAAGCGGGCTCCTCTGCCAGGGTGGTGACCTCTGTAGGGTCTCCATACAATGTCTACTGCTGTAAGGCCCTCTAGCAAATGTCTATAGTATGCCACATCCCGACCTGCAACAACTGCTCGTGGCTGGCCCACGACCCCCAACCACCTCTGAAAGCCATATCGGTATATGACCTGTGGCCCTGGCTGCTGGGGTAACCCTACTGGCCTGATACATACGATGTGCTCGTATGCCCAACAATGCAACAAAAATGTAGAGCAAATACCGAATCGCCTCCTCCGGCGATAGCCCCATAGCTCCCTGTACAATTGCACCAGATATACTGGTGCCCAGGCGTAACAGGTGTGCTCCTCCACCATCTCAAGCAGCACCCCCATCAATGCTCGTGGGAAGCGGCCTCCCTCTGAGTCCGGGAGGGCGAAGCAGGTGATCCCAACCATCATCAACACAGCCAGTCGTGTCTCGTGTCGATGCGCACGGTACATGTCACCGTACCCGATACTCGCGCTATGGTAGGTCAGTAGCGCGGCTGCATCCCCAAAAACCTGCAGTATGCTGTCCATGGCAGTCTCTGAATCTACCTGGAAGACTGCCTCTCCCTCGATAGGTAACCGAAGGATGCGATACACATCCTCCAATGTGACGGTCATCTCCCCAGTCGGGAGATGGAACACATTGGTCGCCGGATCCCATCTCTCGATGAGGGCGACCATCAGGCTGTGATCTCTCTCTATCGCTCTGTACCTCTGGACTCCACCGAGTCCCACCTCGCGCATGATGGCCCAATGAGCCGCAGATACGTGTGGCCTCATCCGCACCAACAGCGGGGGCATCCTATCCCGCATCGTCAACTGCTGACGTGCCTGCAAAACCAACCCACATCCTTAGACCTACTCTTTATTACAACATCTACTTTATCATCTAAACACCCTTTTTTATCCCCCCGACCATACCCTGACTCTCTACCACCCCCCTCTAGCAACCTACCACCCTACAAACCCAAAACCATCCCACCCAAAACCCAAAAAACAAAACCAAACAAAAAACCCAACCCCCAACCCAACCCAACCCCCACACCAAACCCTTCCCCCAACCCAACACCCACCAACCCACAACCCAACCCAACCCAAAACCCAACCCAACACCAAACCCTTCTCCCACTCCAACTCAAACCCAACCCCTACACCAAACCCACCTCCAAACCCAACCCTACACCAAACCCTTCTCCCACCTCCAACTCAAACCCAACCCAACCCTACACCAAACCCTTCTCCACTCCTAACCCACACAAACCCCAACCCAACCCACACCCTTCCCACACCCAAAACCAACCCAACCCCACTCCCACCCACAACCCAACCACAAAAACCCAAAACAACCCAACCCACCCAACCCAACCCAAAAACCAACCCACCCACACAAGCCACCGACGCCGGCCGATACATGACCGACGCCGGTCACCAACAACACTCCCTTTCCCTAAAATTGTGCGACCGATGCCGGTCGCTTAGTGACCGACATCGGTCACTGTCTTCTCCCGGAGCCGAACCCCCGCGCGGCCCCCAAAACCCATTTTTTACCTATTTCTACCCATCTACCCACCCAAATACCCTAAAAACTTACCCACCTACCCACCTTAGCCTATCTAGCCTATCTACCCTCTCCCTTTTTCAAATCATTTCCATTTTCTCATTATTTCCTAAAAAAGGTTAATTCCTACCCAAACCCCCAATTTAGCATAATACAACCAAATCACCAAATTAAAGAGTTTCGAATCTACCCGAACGACGACACGTCGTCGTGGTGGGATGGGTGGTGGCGGTCCAGCTGGTCCAGCCCCTCCAGCTCCTCCTGCCTGTGCCATGGCTCCAATCCTGATCTGCTGGGTCCCCGGCCAATCAACTGCTGCCTCCTCCTTAATCGGGCCCACTATCAACTCTCTCCGCCAATACAATAGCTCCACCTCACTCAATCAAGCCTCTAATCCCAACTCTCCACGTCAGACAAGTCGATTTGGTTTGCAAATAACAAAAGTGACAATGACAAGCCGTATTTTTCTTTTTATAGGTTTTTCGCCTTTCACCGATATCGGTTTCATTTTGCCCTAAGGAACCGGTATCGGTCCCTTAACCGATATCGGTCATGCAGAATCGACATCGGTTCTCTACCCAACTTTCACCCCATTCTTTGCCCTTATTTACTCCTTGCCTCTTTTTCACCAATATCGCCTCTATCCACCTTTGCTGCACACCATTTGTTCACTTGTCCAGCCTGACCTAAGGCCTCAACCTACCTATTCGGCCCGACCTAAGGCCTCAACCTACCTATTCGGCCCGACCTAAGGCCTCAACCTACCTATTCGGCCCGACCTAAGGCCTCAACCTACCCATTCGGCCCGACCTAAGGCCTCAACCTACCTATTCGGCCCGACCCAAGGCCTCAACCTACCCATTCGGCCCGACCCAAGGCCTCAACCTACCCATTTGGCCCGACCCAAGGCCTCAACCTACCCATTTGGCCCGACCCAAGGCCTCAACCTACCTATTCGGCCCGACCCAAGGCCTCGCCCTAACCATCCGGCCCGACCCAAGGGCCCCATTAGGCCCGACCCAAGGCCTAACCATTAGGCCCGACCCAAGGCCTCAACCTACCTATCCGGCCCGACCCAAGGCCATCCGGCCCGACCCAAGGCCTCGCCCTAACCATTTCCAGGCCCCACCCAAGGCCTCGCCCTAACAATTTGACCTGACCCAAGGCCTCACTCTACCCTTATGACCTGACCCAGGGCCACCGCCCAACCACTTGGCCTGACCCAAGGCCGTATCACTTCAATACCATACCCACAATCAACGTTTTATTTTATCCATCCATCATGTACCTTTTGTTCAATCGAGCTCACCTGTTCGTGTTTTAGCATGATTAGGGTCCTTGACTTGATCTGTCGACCAACTTTGCCTAGACCTAGACCGTGACGTTTATCTCAACCAAACCAACCATTTGGTACTGCCGAACATGCCTAAACGTTCCTGTACCTCACCTGTTATATACCCTGGAGCTACTTCCTATGCCTTGGATACCAGGATTATATCACCCTTGTTTGGATAAACTATCGACCTTTGCCTACACATTGCTGGTTTGCTTGTCAAATCATGTACCCTCGTCGTACTATTGCATTTCAACATGCGTCTGCTTCCTTGGACCTACCCCACCACCTTACCATCCTCTCTACAACATGTACCCTTTATCAACCCTATCCCTGATTTCCCGTTCACTCAATCGGCGATAGATTTGAGGGGGATTACCTATATCTTTAACATGAGAAACCACTTCATATTATTGTCCGCGCAGCTTTACAGAACAAGCTACACGACAATAAGGGGCTAATGTAGACACCAAATTCGTGTCTTACGACCCCTTGTGACCCGCATCTCATCTCGCAATCTAACCTCATCACCTAAACCTTACACAATTATTTATTAATTACCTTATAATTGATAAATCCACATCACCTTACCCGCCACCTCACTTTGCCACCTCATCATGACCTAGCCCTAACCCTAAACTAACCTAATTAAGACCCATGACTTGGTCTAGACTCACATCCATAACTAATGCCTCCTTACTCGCACCCAAAGCCGACCTTCTAGCCACTTGACCAAGCCCGCAACTGATCTCTCGGGAGAAAAGCAGGGAAGGTGGGCTATTTTACTAAAAATAGCCTACTTTTTCCTTACCGATGCCGGTTCCTACTCGACCGCCGTCGGTTACGCAACCGCCATCGGTTCCCTGTAAATGGGCTCCCCAAACTAAAACAACGGATGGGAATTTCATTTTGGAGATCAGTCGAAGGATTTCTGGATCAACAGAGAGCATTGTGAGCGAGGAACAGAGTCCAGATCTTCACTTGACCGAGCAGAGACGAGTGGAAATACCAGAAGTGTTTACAACCAAGGAGATCAACTTGCATCTTTGCCAAAACCAGTAAGTCACATCTTGCATGTCCTCTGTTATAACATTTCTTATGCTTCTTGAATCTCAGTCCTCCTAAATCCGTTTCTGAATCCACTACCCAACGTGCCATTGCATCTAACTGTCATTCTTTTATCCCTCATCATCTCATTTCCTAATATCATCCATAAACCAGCCTTACAAACACCATAGCTACCAAGAAGATCCTAGAACCCACCGGTATCGGTTATCAGTAACCGGCATCGGTTATCAGTAACCGGCATCGGTTCCTCTGATCAAAACCAGAAAACCAGCCTTTCCCCTACCCAGTTCAACGAAACAACTTAATTGATATCTTACAGTCTTTTGTGTTAATTCATATTAGCAGGGGAACTGACCACCTTCGAAAGGAAGTTTTATATTTCCTGGGCCCAAGGCAGTTCCCTCATTTATTGTCTAATTAAAATCTTGTGGTCTTGTGTTCTTATTTGCAGGTAGTCCTTCCAAGACAAAAAGGAGTTCTTCGCAGTCAGCTTGATCTTTCTCTACGGTACACGCCCAAAGGATCCACTTTACTGCTTGCCAATGCTCTTTACCTGGATCACTCATAAATCTACTCACAGCTCCCACTACATGCGCAATATCAGGCCTAGTGCACACCATAGCATACATCAAACTGCCAACTGCTGATGAGTAAGGTACCTTGGACATTTAGTTTCTTTCCTACTCTGTCTTGGGACACTGCTCCTTTGATAAATTAAAATGGCCTGCCAAAGGAGTCCCAACTGGTTTAGCATCCTTCATGTTAAACCTGTCCAATACCTTCTTAATGTACTCTTCCTGAGATAAAGTCAACTTCCATTCCTTCCTATCCTGAGTTATCCTCATACCAAGGATTTTTCTGGCTGCCCCCAAATCCTTCATATCAAAGGATTCACTTAGCTATTTCTTGAGTACTTTTATTTCCTGCATGTTTTTACCTACAACCAACATGTCATCAACATACAAACACAAGATAATATAACTTCCATCCTCAAATTTATTTGTATACACGCAATGGTCAGAATGACATCTAATATAACCTTGCTCCATCATGAAGCTATCAAACTTCTTATACCATTGACGTGGAGCTTGTTTCAAGCCATACAAGCTCTTCTTTATTTTACACACCATCTCCTCTTTACCTTTGACCTCATAGCCCTCTGGTTACTACATATATAGTTCCTCCTCCAAATCACCATGGAGAAATGCGGTCTTTACATCTAACTGTTCTAAGTGCAAGTCTTCTGCTGCCACTATTCCAAAAACAGTTCTAATAGAAGTCATTTTTACTACAGGAGAAAATATCTCATCAAAATCTATACCTTGTTTCTGTGCAAACCCCTTGACCACCAACCGGGCCTTATATCTTTTCTTTCCTCCTTCTTCGTCTTTAACTCTGTACACCCACTTGTTCTGAAATGCTCTTTTTCCTTCCGGTAGCTTCACCAAATCCCAAGTATGGTTCTCCATGAGAGACTTATGCTCCTCATTCATGGCTTGCTCCCACTTCCTACTGACATCTACCTACATTGCTTCATCAAAGCTATCTAGCTCTCCACTATCAGTGAGTAATAAATAATAAAGAGAAGAAGAAAAACGTTCAGGTTCTTTTCTTACCCTAGAATACCTCCTCACTGTAGGAGTTTGGGGTTCCTATTGAGTAGGTTCTTGAACTGATTCATGGGTCACTTTCCCATCTGGAAGATCCTCTACCACTACATATTCTTTCTTGGATTCTTCCATGTTTACCTACAACTGTTGCTTATACATGACTTTCTCATTAAATACCACATCCCTAGATCGAATGATTTTCTTGTCCTTAATACTCCAACATTTAAACCCAAAGTCATCACCACCATAACCAATGAAAGTACATTTTTCTGATTTAGCCTCTAGCTTGGTCTTATCATCCTTGTCTATATGAACAAACACCTCACATCTAAAGACTCTAAGAAATTAATAATCAAATTTCTTACCATACCATGCCTCCTCAGGTATGCCTCCATCCAAGGCACTTGAGGGTCCTCTGTTTATCAAGTACATAGTTGTGCTCACTGCTTCTGCCCAAAAAGAAAGATGCAATCCTGCATGTAACCTCATGCTCCTAGCACATTCCATTATTGTTCTGTTTATCCTTTCTGATACCCATTCTGCTGTGGAGTTCCTGGAACTATCTTTTGCCTACGGATTCCATTCTTAGAATAGTAATCATTAAATTCATTGCTACAATACTCCCCTCCATTATCTGACCTATGAAAATTTAGCTTAAGACCTGTTTCATTCTCTACCAAGGCTTTCCATTTAACAAAAGTGTCAAATACATCAGATTTGTTTCTAATACAATAAACCCAAACTTTCCTTGTTGCATCATCAATAAAAGTAACATAATAACTTGAACCCCCAAGAGATGATACCTGAGCCGGCCCCCACACATCAGAATGTACCAGCTCTTACTCTCTTTCTTCATATGTCCAACCTTGAGAAACCTTACTCGCTTCTGTTTCCCATATATGCAGTTCTCACAAAAATCCAAGCCTATTTCTGTATATCCAGGTAAATTCTTCTTTATGATGTTCATGCCCTTATGGCTCATATGACCGAGCCTATAGTGCCATAATGTTGTATCTGCATCTGAAGCCACAAGATTACAATCATTATTACTATCAGTGATTAAATACAAGGTTCCAACCTTCTTACCTCTTGCCATCACAAGAGCACCCTTGGTAACCTTCCAAGAGTTAGCTGTAAATATCACTTTACAACCATCACTTCCCAATTGCCCCACCGATATCAAATTTATCCTTAATGTAGGCACATGTCTGACATCCTTCAATAGCCATGTATTCCCATTCTGCATCTTAACCTGCACAGAATATTTTCCAACTATATTGCAAGGCTCATCATCACTAAGAAAAGCATGCCCAAAATCCCCTTGAACATAATCAACAAAATAATGCCTATGTGGAGTAGCATGAAAAGAAGCCCCTGAATTTAAAACCCAAGATTAAGTAATATTATGCAAAGAAAGAATCAAAGCATTCTGACATACATTACCTGATGCCACATTTACCTCCTTGTTTTCTTCTTGTTGTTTCTTCTTATCCCGAAGCTCCCAACAATCCTTCTTTACATGCCTAGACTTTCCATAGTTCCAACATACAATCTTGCTCTTGGATTTTGACCTTGCCCGATCTTTCGATTTTCCACATTTTCCTCTATTCTTCTGTCTCCCTCTAGTTTCCACTGTCAAAGCATTCCCTGAAGTAGAAGATTCCCCAGAGCTTTTTCTTCACATTTCCTCGCTTAGAATCACCCCTACAATATCCTCAAACTTCAACTTTGAGTTAGCTGGAACCGAGTTGCTTACCGCCATTACCAGGCTATTCCAACTTTCAGGTAAAGAGCACAGAATTAATAAAGCCCTAACTTCTTCATAAAATTCTATTGTAACCTAAGCTAGCATATTCACAACCGTATTGAAATCATTTAAATGATCTGCTACTGAACTATTCTCAGACATCTTCATATTAACAACTTTTTCATTAAAAATATCTTGTTAGAGGTAGAGGGTTTTTCATACAACTTCCCTAATGCATCCATTAGATCTTTTGTAGTCTTTTCCTTTGAAACATTAAATAATACTGAATATGCAAGACACAGCTAGATCATTCTAAGTGCCTTCCGATCCAAAAAATCCCATTCCACATCAGTCATACTCAAGGGTTTGTTCACCTTCTCAGACAACAGAGTATAAAGATCCTTCTGATAAAGGTAATCTTCCATCTGCATCTTCCGAAGACTGAAATTCTGCCCGTTAAATTTATCAACCCTAGATCTTCCATCATCTTCCATAGCTCCCACTCAAGATAAAAATTTCCCTACAATTCAACACTTCAACAAACCAAACCAGGCTCTGATACCAATTGTTAGGAAATAAGAAATAAAATATGCGGAGTAACCCCTTACAAAATCGCAACAGTAGAAACTAATATGCAGAAAATATCACAGATCTCAAATAAAAGTGCAGAATAAATAAAACAACACAGAGAGACAAGATTTAATGTGGTTCACCCAATTTGGGCTACATCCACCAAGAATCACTTGCTCAAATTTTATTACAAGCCTTCACTCTCTCAATACAATACCCAGATCCGTTTGGAGCTATGCTCAACAAACTCTACAGAATTCACACATGAATTCAAAACACATGTGGAATACATTTGATTGTATATCTATCATATGCATAAGACCATATAAATAGACAACTGCTTAAGCAGTTTTACAAAACCATGGGTATCAAACAATGGCCAAAAACAAAACCGTCCCATAAACTTATGGGTAGCCAAAGAGGCGGTTTTACAAAACAATGGGTACCGAAAAACCATGGGCCCAAAAATAGCCCATAACGGTTACCCATTACCCATGGGTTAATAAACCACCCATGAAAATTTACTTCAGGGGCTTTGCCCCCGAACCCCCTGACCCGCTCACCGGCGAGCGGGACCGCCGTAAAAATACCCGAGTGTAACACATAGAAGGTGTACCACACTCTAACATGAAAATAGGCTCCACAAACATAACACCTTATGCTTTACTCCCTTCCAACATTGTGTAATTAATTTCTTTGTTTTAAGCATCGACCATGGGAATTAGATTGTGGCATGAACCTACAAATTCAACCTAATTTTTCTCTAATTCAAAATCAGTAGAAATTTTTGAGAAAATAGGGTGGCTAGACTTTATATTGGCATATCAAGAATTCAATCCAAAAATGATAGAAGAGTTTGTAAAGAATATTGAGGAGGGACATGCGATGGTAATGTTATCACCAAAATACAACACCCTATGATATGTCACGAACTGTAGATGAGAAATCAATGTATTTGGGTAACATGGGATTGCCTCAAGGTGTGGGACCCTTGCAAATTAGACAAACCTCCAGAGATGGCTGGTTCCTTTAAATATTCTTAATGGTAAAACTACTCCTAAGAAGGTAAATGCAACTATCTAACACTGACCTAATATTCTAAGGGACCAAGGGAAGAGAAAGATGCATGTAATTAAATCCTACATCAAGGGAGACGATATCACCAAGAAAAAGGGTTAGAGAGATTCATAATGAGTGAAAATAGGAAGAAAACATAGTAAGAGAGGGAAAACAGAAGTGCCACAGTCTAACAAAATATTCAAACCTCCATTTTTGCGGAGCACAACAAATTTGAGACTTGCAAGAAGAACAAAACATGCACAAAAGACCTATAAATGCAATAGAAGGCAATGAATGCAATATAACTCAAGATAGGGCAGGAAAAGCCTCAAAACACAAATTTTATTGCTCAAAAAGGTGCATAATCCATTACAAAGTAGGCACAAGGAAATATGCCTTTACAAAATGCTCAGATTCGAGGCCTACAACTCACAAAATCTATGGAATAATTTTTATAGAGTTCCTTTACATTCCAGAATGTCTCTCCCCTTCAAATGAGGGGTTTTTTACAATATATAGAGAAAGAACCTTGAATTTTATTCACCAACAAACAACCTGTATTCACCAACCAACAACTTGCATTTAATTTTATGAAAAGAGGTATAGGAAACCATATAATTCAATTAATGAGGGTAATTTTCTGGCAAAAAAAGACATGGGTGCCATACTTTATTAAAACTGGTTGTTGAGCCGTCTTTTCACCTACTTACTTCACCTAATCCGAGGCCTGTCATTCTTTATTCTTTCCATAAGCCAGTAACATGATTTACGTTATCGGTCGGTAACATTTTTCATTGTGTCGTTTGAGAACAAGTAGGCCCATGAGTTGTCAGCCGGTAATATGGTGTCGGCCTAAAGGTGTTGTCAGCCGGTAACACTGTGTCGGCCCAAAGATCTTGTTAGCCGGTAACATTGTGTCGGCCCAATTTTTTGTCGGCTAGTAACACTGTGTCAGCCCAATTTTTTTGTCGTCTGGTTACACTTTTCCTCGACCTACTAGAAACTAAGTTTTGATGCTGAAATTGATGGTCATCTGCACGTCACACACTTATATAAAATGGCCAAGCCCAGATTTTACAAGTTGCCAAATTTTTGCAAGGGGTACAAAATTTGGACAACAGTTTGGTGACCTCCAGGGGACATCTACCTGCTAGTTATAGAGACCAGTTGCCCCCAAACATCCATTGAGCATGGAGTCATCGTGAAAACTGAAACCAATCCGATATTTGAGAACTCTCTCTTGAATCCACCTGAAGTACTACATGGACCTGATTCTGATTTGAATTGCTTGAGTTGATAATTGATTGTTCCCACCATAAGACCTTTACCTTAAACTGTAAAGTGAAAGAGAAACAAGAGGCACAACTATGTACAAAACATGAGAATCATACGCATCCCAAATGGAACATGCAGAGCGTGCAAAACACTTATTACAAAAGTAGACCTGCACTACCAACAAAACAATGTGTTGTAAGCACTTGGAGGGATTAAAAACCTAAAATAATTTGTACAAGGGTGAAATTTTAATCTTCAGTAACAATGTTTAAGATGGATTCCATTGATTGGAATCAATAGTTCTTCTCCATCTAGCTTTGACAACTGGAAAGCATTGTCACTCTTACATACTGTGATCATGTAGGGACCACTCCACATAACAAAAATTTTAGAATGTTTACCTGGTTTATCTTTGTCAGTATCACACTTTATAAAAAAAAATCCTGCTATCCAAAATGTGCCCCCCTGCTCATTTTGTGGCTAACTCCCTTTCATATTTCCTTCTCTTGTGCCTCAGACATAATATTTTGCTTTTTAGGCACTTAAAACCTTCTGGAAATGGCACCATTGGATAGAGCTCTTTCTCAGCTTTCCAGAAAGGTAAAGTTTTCCTCCTAACTCCATGTATTTTTGAAGTTATGGCTCGGCGGAGTTTTTTGGGAAAATTTTCCCCTGAAAGGCCCGCGGCCAATGAGATGCCACCACGTGGCACCTAGAGTGGTGGAGCACGGGAAATTTTAGAAAATTTTCCAAATGACCAAAAAGGTGCAAAAATTCGAATTTTTGCCCGCCAACCCGATTTGGCCTTGTTTTGCCCTAAAACTTCAAATGGCCATATCTTTCAATCCAGAGCTCGGTTTTTCACGTTCTTTATATCAATGGAAATTTGGTGAAATTATCTACAAGATTCTAGGGTCATTTTTGAATTTTGATGGATTTTAGAGAGAGAAAATTGAAAAATACCTCTGGCACGTGGTCATGGACAAAAATGACGTTTCAACCACCGTTTTTAATGAAGAATGGCTCGCATTCTCTCCCAGCATGGCTAAAAATGTTAGGAGATGGGTCTGTAAGGATTCCCATGCTATTTTGAATGTGTTTTGGTCAATGTTTGAATCCCTTCCATGTTTTCCTATGTTTCTCTCTCCTGGGCTCGTCCCTTGCACTGTAAAAGCCGGTTTTGGCTCATTTTCAAAGGGTTGAACATTTTTTGTGTATTGCAGGTCCCCTTTCTCACCTTGGAAGTGATTTTGGTGGAATATCAGACCTTTTCTAAGAGCTTCAAATTTATTTTTCCTCTTAGGTGTTGTAATGCAAGTGATTTTGATGTTAAAATAACAATACAGGCCTTGTGATTAATCTTCTATCCTCTGCTAGTATTGTTTGACTAATTTCTGATTCTTCATTACAACTATTAGTTTGTGCATGTTGTTTTTTTTGTTGCATTCTATGACTTGTGTCAATCTATAGAAGTAAAAAATGCTCACCACTCCTTTGGTGCATCACCTATTAGCATTAGTTTTAGTTTATCTGCATTCTCTATCTCTGTCTCCTTTGGAATTTAGGGTAGGATTAGGAATATAGACCTCTACAACTTGTAAGTGATAAATATGACTAGAGGAATTGAGGAACTAGCCTCTAAACTAGAGATTCCTTTCTCATTTTGCAAGTCCCACACTTGGGGAAAGGATTCAATGTTGTGCAATCACACTGGATGCTTAGTATGATCAAACTAGAAATTTGATCAACATCTAGGGGGTGCTGCTGATTTGTAACAATAGTTTTGGCACACCCGGTGGGACCTTAGAGGTCTTCATCTTCATTGCAACAAAATTGATGTGCATTTTTTGCAAGTTTCTTGCTTAAAAGAGCTATAAATTGCACATCTGGCGAATCCAAGGAAGAAGAATCAGCTGGTTTTAGCAGTGCAGACCTAAAACCTCATGAGAAGAATCACTACAAGGTCAAGAGCTGGAGAAGAAGAGGTGCTATTTGAATATCTGCAATTATCTCCAAGAATAAGGCAAAGTGGGAGGAGAATCCAAAGGTCTCCATCTCCACCAAACAGAACTCTCTCAACTCCTCCACCTGGTAGGTCTTTCATTCAATGAACAAGGGTTCTAATGCTAATCAGAATGGCACAAAACAACCCCTATGTCAATTTCACTGGAAGCAGCCCACTTGCTCTCAATGCAAAAAATCCAATCCCAGTTACAGCATTGAAGAACATTCCATAATTCACTGGAGAAAATCAGACCACTCCTGGTGATCATGTTAAGGATATTGCTAACATTTGTGTAATCCATGAGATCAATGAGATGTAAGTTGCTGTCAAACTGCTGGCATCTTCATTCAAAGGGAAAGCTTTGCAATGGTTCACGAGTCTTGCCTCAGGTTCTATTCAAAATTGGAATCAGCTATGTATAGCCCTCCATGAGCAGTTTGGGGAAAAGGGAGACAACTTGTCCCTTTTGGAGCAGCTGACAACTATCAAAAGAGCTCCCAATGAGCAGTTGACTAATTTTAATTTTAGATTTCAAAGGACTTGGGAGAGAATTCCAGTGGCAGTCAAGCCAACAGTAGAAGGTGCATTTCTATATTACCTTAAAGCTTTAAATTATGATATTTCTATGTTAATTTAGTCCATGGGAGGCACAACTATCCCTATTGCTTATAGCATTGCCATTAGAGCTGAAAATTGTTTGATTCAAGCTGGCAAGCTAGCTCCTAGGCCTCCAATGCCATTATTTCCAAGTTTAGAGAGCCCAAGTACTAGCCAAGTGCCTAATTTAGCTTCATTTCCCACTCCTAGAAATCAGAATTCAAGTGAAGCTTCCACTTCATCTTCTAGTGCCTCAAATGAACTTCAAGAAGTCATGAAGCAATTGCAAAATCTAGGTAATGAGCTGGTTACACTCAAAAGGCATCAAGCTCAAGGTTTTAGACCTTCTTTCCAGCCCCAAGCTCAGCCTAACAGGTAGCCATATCAACCCCAAAAACCACCCAATCCAGCTGTAAATCTAAATCAAGCAAGGCCTCCTGCCAACAGACCATTTCAGCCCTATAATCCCAATGCTACATCTGCATCTAAAGCATTAGTGCCAGTACAAAACAATATGGCTCAAGAGTATGATTGGTGTTTCCCATGCAATGAACCTCATAACCAGTCCATGTGCTTCAACGATGCCTTGAATCAAGCATTAATGGTGACAAAAACTAGTGTGGAGGGTAAAGGTAGTCAAGGAAATGACTAGCAACAAGAAAAATTTCAGCAGCAATCAGCTCCAAATGATACCACACTTGTAAATGGCAGACAGAAGATTTTTGTGGCATGAACCAGACAGTTTCCCAAAGTGTTGCAGCCAACACAAGGTCAAAGAGGAGAAATTTGGGTGAAGAACAACCATTGGCCCCAAGTAATTCACGACCTTATGTCACTCCACAAACTATTAGCAAGCAAAATGCAATCCCAAGCACACAAGGACTACCTAAAACAGTTCCTAGGCCAACTCAAATGCAAGTTGTTGCTGCCCATATACAAGGGATGAATGTGCGGGCCAAGGGATAGCAAAAGGATACTTCATCCCATTCAATATCATTGATCAAATGAAGAAGAAAAATGTAAACATATCAATGTGGGAATCACTATCTATCCCAGGCCAAAGAGATTTGCTACAAGCTACTATGAAGGACTGGTCAACTTCAAATCAGCAAGTCCAAATGCAAGAGAAGGTGCTCACAAATGCTGCCCAGCCTGAGGGGAATCATGAAGGACAGTAAGGTAAGATGTTGAAGCCCCCTCCATTCTATGTTTCATTGATCATTGGGAACCAATTAGTACACAATTGCATGATTGATTTTGGGGCAAGTAGTTCAGGAATGCCCAAGTAAATAGCTGATCAGTTGGGAATTCAGTATGAAACCATATCCAAAGGGGTGGTACAATTGGATGGGACAGCAGTAACAACAGTTGGAGTGATTAAAAACTTGAGTCTTACTTTGCATTCCTGTCCCAACATGGTTGTTTTGCAAGATGTCTCAGTAATAGACCTTCCACCACTCTTTGCCCTATGTTTGTCAAGGGATTTCACAGCTAAGATTGGAGGTTACTTGTCTGCTGATTGGTCACACATGCTGTTCAGAACAAGATATGGAACCAAAGCAGGATGCCCGACATCTAATCTATGGATTGACTATCAGATCTAATCTATATGATCCATCTAATCCAATCCAATCAGGTCTGAACCTATTGCAAACTTTCACATTGAGCCTTACACTCCAAGTCAGATTAATGCCAATTGTTCAGCGTTTGATCAAGAAGATCACCCAAGCACTGATGAAGCTGACACCAAGGTAGGAAGTATCCCAGATTTAACTCTTGATGAATGGGCTAACAAGGTGCATGATTTTGATCCTTATCAAGAAATAGAAGAATCTGAGTTAGGAGTCTATTACATGCATGAAGAAAATCAGCCTATTCCTAACATCACCAAGCCAGACCACAAGGATGACAATGAGGTATGGCAGTTATTTTTTGATGGATCAAGGAGTAGACAAGGTGCAGGAGGGGGAGCCATGTTGGTTTCACCACAAGGAGTTAAGTATTATTCAGCTTTTAGATTTCAGTTTGCATGCTCTAACAACACTGCTGAATATGAAGCCTTGGTGCAAGGACTGCATTGGGCAATCAAGAGAGGAATAAAGAAATTGCAAGTCTTTGGTGACAGTGATTTGATTGTCAACCAAGTCAAGGGCATCATGCTATCAAGAATGATCTACTCAAGTGCTACAAGAATAGGGTATGGGACCTCATTGAAGATTTTGAGGGTTTTGGCATCAAATCCATTCCTAGGAAAGAGAACCAAGCTGCTGACAGGCTTGCAGTAGTTGGGGCAGCCTTTGACGTTGTGGAGAGCATTCAAAAGGACAAGGTACAACCAAACATCCATGTGATTGTAAGGCCTTCAGTTCCAGACAACAATGTAAGTTGGCAAGTGTTTGAAAATGATCAGCAAATCATCCATTTCTTGCAAGAAGAGGTTGAGTTCTCAGCTAAAAATCAAGAAAAGTTGGAACAACAGTATGGTGACCAAGTGGTACAGCTGAGAGCCAATAAACTACCAAAGGGGCTTATTACTTTGGAGTCTCCTTGAATCCTAAAAAATGTATTTTCTTAGCTCATGAAGGAAAGCTCCTTGGTCACATTGTCTCCAAAGAAGGATTAGCAATTGATCCAGAAAGAGTTGAAGCCATAAGAGCACTACCATTGCCAAGCCACAAGAAGGCCCTCCAGAGTTTCTTGGGGAGAATAAATTTTGTTCGGAGGTTTGTCCCAGATTTTGCAGCCCTTGTCAAGCCCATCACCAAGATGTTAAAGAAAAGCATGGCTTTCAAATGGATAGCAAAAGGCAAAGAGAGTTTTGAAGCAATCAAAGAAGCCATCTCTCAAGCCCCAACTCTCATCAACCCGGATTTCTCCAAGGATTTCATCCTCTATGCATTTGGGGGTGATGATACTATCTCTACAATTTTGGTACAACAGAATGAGGAAAATGATGAGTAGCCAATTTCTTTCTTCAGCCAAAGCTTAGAGGAATATGAGGTGAGATATTATTTCATTGAGAAGCATGTTCTTGCAGTAATTAGGAGCTTGAAGAAATTCAAGCATCTAGTTTCAAACAATAAGGTCCAATTGCTGGTTTCTCATGCTGGAGTCAAGGACTTCCTCCTCAACAAAGACTTGAATGAAAAGAGAGCAGGTTGGATTACTCGTGTCATGGAGTATGACATAGAGATCAAGGTCACCAAGTTGGTCAGAGGAAAATGACTATGTGAGCAGCTGATTTTGAGCAAGCAAAAGGAAGCATGCAATGCGAAAGAGACTATTTTGAAGTTGCAAGACAGCCATGAGCAAGGAAGCACTCAAGAGGAAAATAATGGTGTCCCCACTCCTTGCTGGACCCAAAGTATAATGCACTTCCTAAGCACAGGCCTATGCCCTCCAGACATGAACAAGACCCAAAGAAGACACTTCAAATTACAGGCTGTCCCATATGCCCTTGTTGATGGTGTCTTGTTCAAAAGAGATGTGAATGGAGTACTGCTGAGATGCATTGGTACAAATCAGATTCATAGGATGTTGGAAGAGTTCTATGGTGGACCAGCTAGTGGTCATTTTGCACCAAGAGTGACAGCTTTAAAGATCATGAGGGCTAGTTATTATTGGCCCAAGATTTTCAGTGATTTCTATGCACGGATCAAGAGGTGCAAGAATTGTGCATTCTTCACAGGTAAAGAGAGGCTAGCTTCCCTTCCATTGCATCCAATTTCAGTTGACCAACCATTCATGCAATGGAGTTTAGACTTCATTGGAGTCATTAATCCCAATTCAAGCCAAGGGCACAAGTGGATTTTAACAGCCACAGATTACTTCACTAAGTGGACTGAAGCAGTAGCACTCAAGGAAGCAAATGAATCTAGCATCCTAGACTTCTATGAGGGAATAGCAACCATATTTGGTGTACCTGCTACAATAATATCAGATAATGCATTGGCATTCATATGGTCCAAGGTGACTGAATGGGCTGTCAAGAATGGGATCTACCTAAGTACTTCATCAAACTATTACCCCCAGGGTAATGGCCAGGCTGAATCTACAAACAAGAACTTGTTGAGGATCATTAAGAGGACTCTTGATGAAAATCAGAGGTCTTGGCATACTAAATTGAAATCAGCTTTATGGGCTGATAGGATAACTCCCAAGAGATCTACATGTAACTCTCCATTCAAGCTTGTTTATGAGAGAGAGGAAATTTTACCCATGTCTCTTGAGTTGCCAACATTGGAACTCATGAAACAGTTGGAGTTGTTGGATTTTGAGCCCATGGAAGTTAGATATGCAAAATTGATGGAGCTCCAAGAAATCAGGAATCAGGCATCCCAAGCAATGGAGAAGGATCAGGCTTTGATAAAGAATACCTTTGATAGAAAGGCCAAGAATAGATCCTTCCAAGTTGGAGATCTAGTGTTAAAATGGGATGCAGATAGAGCAAAACCGGGAAGGCATTTAAAATTTGATGCCATTTGAAGTGGCCCATACATGGTCACAAAGTGTAAGGACAACAATGCCTTCCAATTATCTTCATTAGATGGCAAAGAACTGCAGATTCCAGTCAATGGGATCCATCTAAAGCATTGCTACTAAAGGGAAATTCTCCACCTTGTAAATATTAGCTTAGGTTTTCATTCCTCTAAGTGCTTGTGCACATTGTTTTGCTGTCGGTTAGTTTTTCTTTCCCTAAGTGCTTTGGCACAGGCTTGGTGTTCCTGGGAATGTGTTTGCAGGCCTTGCTCCATCAGGTGATATTCCATGTTCCTCCTTGCAACGTTCTAGTCAATTGGGGTATCAGACAAAAATCAGGTGACTCCATGCCCAATGGACTGCTTCAGGCAACTGGTAACTTCATCCAGCAGGCAGATGACCCCTCTGAGTCGCCAAAATTGCTATCCAAAATGTGCCTCCTGCTCATTTTGTAGATAACTCCCTTTCATCTTTCCTTCTCTTGTGCCTCAGACATAATATTTTGCTTTTTAGGCACTCAAAACCTTCTGGAAATGGCACCATTAGATATTGCTCTTTCTCAGCTTTCCAGAAAGGTAAAGTCTTCCTCCTAACTCCATGTATTTTTGAAGTTATGGCTCGGCAGAGTTTTTTGGGAAAATTTTCCCCTGAAAGGCCCGCGGCCAATGAGATGCCGCCACATGACACCTAGAGTGGTAGAGCACAGGGAAATTTTAGAAAATTTTCCAAATGATCAAAAAGGTGCAAAAATTCAAATTTTTGCCCGCCAACCCGATTTGGCCCTGTTTTTCCCTAAAACTTCAAATGGCCATATCTTTCGATCCAGAGCTCAGTTTTTCACGTTCTTTATATCAATGGAAAGATGGTGAAATTATCTACAAGATTCCAGGGTCATTTTTGAATTTTTATGGATTTTGGAGAGAGAAAATTGAAAAACGCCTCTGACACGTGGTCATGGACAGAAATGACGTTTCAACCACCGTTTTTAATGAAGAATGGCTCGCATTCTCTCCCAGCATGGCTAAAAATGTTAGGGGATGGGTCTGTAAGGATTCCCATGCTATTTTGAATGTGTTTTGGTCAATGGTTGAATCCCTTCCATGTTTTCCTGTGTTTCTCTCTCCTGGGATCGTCCCTTGCACTGTAAAAGCCAGTTTTGGCTCATTTTCAAAGGGTTGAACATTTTTTGTGTATTACAGGTCCCCTTTCTCACCTTGGAAGTGATTTTGGTGGAATATCAGACCTTTTCTAAGAGCTGCAACTTTATTTTTCCTCTCAGGTGTTATAATGCAAGTGATTTTGATGTTAAAATAACAATACAGGCCTTGTGATTAATCTTCTATCCTCTGCTAGTATTGTTTGACTAATTTCTGATTCTTCATTACAACTATCAGTTTGTGCATGTCTTTTTTTTGTTGCATTCTATGACTCGTGTCAATCTGCAGAAGTAAAAAATGCTCACCACTCCTTTGGTGCATCACCTATTAGCATTAGTTTTAGTTTTTCTGCATTCTCTATCTCTGTCTCCTTTGGAATTTAGGGTAGGATTAGGAATATAGACCTCTGCAACTTGTAAGTGATAAATCTGACCAGAGGAATTGAGGAACCAGCCTCTAAACTAGAGATTCCTTTCTCATTTTGCAAGTCCCACACTTGGGAAAAGGATTCAATGTTGTGCAATCACACCGGATGCTTAGTATGATCAAACTAGAAATTTGATCAACATCTAGGGGGTGCTGCTGATTTGCAACAACAAATCCCTCTTAGAAGCTTCTGGCTTTAGCTTTCTTATCAAAATACCTCTTTATTAAAGCTTGATCCCTTTCCATGGTATGAATTACCTGATCTATCAACTCCTCAAACTCCATGAGTTCTACATATCTAACTTCCATGGCTCCAAACTCAGATAACTTATCCTGCTTGAGAAGCTCCAATGCTGGAAATGCAAGAGATATGGGTAGCCTAAATTATTTTCCATATACTAGCTTATAGGGAGAGCTTCTGGTTGACTTGTTGGGAGTGATCCTATCAGCTGATAAGGTTGATTTCAACTTGGTTTGCCAATTCCTCTGGTTCTCATCCAAAGTTCTTATTATAATCCTTAAGAGATTCTTTTTTGTGGACTCAACTTGACCATTACCTTGAGGGTAATTGTTAGAGGAAGTGCTCAAATATATATCATTATTAATAGCCTAATAAAATATTTTGGTGCAAAGGAATGCTAGAGCATTATCAGATATAATAGTGGATGGGACACCAAATCTGGTTACAATTCCCTCGTAGAAATCCAATATGCTAGACTCATTTTCTTCCTTGAGTGCCACTACTTAAGTCCATTTGGTGAAGTAATCAGTTGTTGTGAGAATCCACTTGTGGCCTTGGCTTGAGTTTGGATTGATGACCCCATTGAAATCCAATCACCACCGCATGAATGGTTTGTCTACTGAGATTGGGAGGAGTGGAAGTGCTGCCATATTTTATTTTCCTATGAAAAATGCACATTTCTTGCACTTCTTGATCCATGCACAACAATAAACGAAAAGGTTAGGACAATAGTAACCAGCCTTCATGATCTTGAGGGCTATTACTCTTGGAGAAAAGTGGCCTCCGACTTCTCCATCATGGAACTCATGTAACACTTTCTCAATTTGATTAGTTTCAATGCACCTAAACAAAATACCATTCACATCTTTCCTAAACAAAATACCATCAATAAGAACATATGGGATGGATTGGAGCCTGAAATATCTCCTTTTGGATTTGCTTAATCCATGAGAGAATTGACCTGTTTAGAGGAAACTGATCATATCCCGAGTCCAACAAGGAGTGGGTATAACAATAACTGTTTGTTCTTGATCTTCCTGGAGCACCAGAACAACCCCTTCTTCATCCTTTGACTTTGTATGTTGATTTGAAGCCAACTTCTCACACAAGCCTTTGCCTCTAACCAATTTTGTTACCTTGACCTATATATCATATTCCATGACATAGGTAATCCAATCAACCCTTTTTTCATTTAAATCCTTGTTGAGAAGGAAATATTTCACTATGGCATGAGAGATTAACAAATGATTTTTTTGTTTAAAACCATATGCCTAAATTTATTCAAGCTCCTTATGACAGCAAGAACATGCTTCTCAATGAACGAGTACCTCTCATCATAGTACTCCAAGATCTAATTGAAGAATGTAATAGGATGCTCAAATCCTTCTTTGTTCAATTGCACCAATATTGCAGATATTGTTTCTGAGCCACCAAAAGCATAGAGAATGAATTCTTTTGAGAAGTTTGGATTGATGAGAGTTGGAGCTTGGGATATTGCATGTTTGATAGCCTCAAAAATCTCCATACCCTTTGTTGTCTATTTGAATGTCTTACTATTCTTTAACATCATTGTTAGTGGCTTAACAAGAGTGGAAAAATTAGGCATGAACCTTCTAAAAAAATTGATCCTTCCCAAGAAGATATGAAGAGTCTTCTTGTGACTTGGAAATGGTAGTGCACAAATAGCTTCAACTCTTTCAGGATAAATAGTTACCCCTTCCTTTGAAAACATGTGACCCAGAAGCTTTCCTTCATGTGTCAAGAATATACATTTCTTTGGATTTAGGGACACTCCGAACTACTTACATCTCTCAAAAAATTGTCTGAGGTGGGACGATGATCAGCTGTGTTCTTGGAAAATACTGTAATTTCATCAAGGTACACAAGAACCATATTTTTAATTATCCCTTTGAATGCCATGTCCATGGCTCTCTGAAACGTAGCTCCAAAATTTGATAGGCCAAATGGCATCTTCCTGTAAGCATATGTACCCCATTTTGTGGTGAAGCATGTTTTGAATTGATCCTCCTCTTTCACCATGATTTGGTTATAGCCTGAGTATCCATCTAGGAGTGAGAACCTTTATGAACTAGCTACTACTTGCAAAATCTATTCCATTGATGGGATTGGGTAGTGATCCTTGAGGGAAGCTCTATTTAGATCTTTGAAATCCACATACAGTCTAATTTATTCGTTTCTTTTCCGAACTAGCACTAAGTTTGCAACCCAAGATGAGTGCTTGATTGGGAAAACAATGTTTGCCTCAATTTTTTTGTTCAACTCTTTCTTCATAAGAGGCTAAATGTGAGGATTTACTGGCCTTTGCTTCTGCCTTATGGGCTTAGATTCTAAATTCAACTCAAAGGTATGTTGTGCTAAACTTGGATCAAAGCCTCTTAAATATTCATAACTCCATGAAAATATGTTAGGAAGCTCTTGTAAAAGTTGTATGAAATCATGTTTTTCTTGTTGAGTACTCACCTTTTCGATTTGGAGCATTTTGCCTTCACCAACTGAAATAGGCTCTGAATCTTCACCCTTAACCATGATATTTATTTTATCCTTCTAGAAATGATCATTGGGATTGAAGATTGATTCAAGAGTCACTAGACCTTTAGGCATCTTGTTTGTTCTTAGCTAGACTACTTGATCACCATATCGCCTCTCCAATATTTCCTGGTTTCTCAAAGAGAACTCAACTTCTTCTTGTAAGAAATTGATGATTTATTGGTTATTTTCAAACACTTTCCATCTCGTGTTATTGTCCGGAACAACTAGTCTCACCACTATTTTGATATGAGGCTAGGTTTGATCTTTCTTGATGCTCTCAACTACATCAAATGCTTCCCAAATTGTTGCAAGCATGTTTGCAGTATCATTCTTCTTTCTTGGGATGGAATCAATGTTAAAAGCTTCAAAGTCTTCAATGAGATCCCATACCCGGTGTTTTTAGATTTTTAGGAGATCATTCTTGGCAGCATTCAGTCCTCTAATATGATTTACATCTAGCTCATTGTCCTCAAAGACTTGTAAGTTCTTGATGCCTCTTTTCCTTGCCCAGTGTAACCCATGGATTAGTGCTTCATACTCTTTTGTATTATTAGAACAAGTGAATTGGAACAAAAAAGCTGAGTAATATTGGTTACCTTTGAGAGATATAAGCATTGTTCCTCATCCTGCGCCTTACTTACTCCTTGATTTGTCAAAGAACAACTGCCATAATTCATTATCATCTTCATAATTTGGTTTGGTGATGTTAGAAAGAGGTGGATTTTCTTGATGTAGACAATAAATGCCCAATTTAATGTCCTCCATCTCTTTGTATGGATCATAGGCATGCCTCTCTTTTTCCTATTCATCTAATGTCAAATATGGAATTCCTTCAACCTTGGTGTTTGTCTCTGGAGTGATTGGGAAGTCTTCTTGATCAAAAGATGAGAAATTGGCATTTATTAGGCTTGGAACATAAGGTTCAATGTGGAGCACAACAATTGGATCAGAAATGATAGTGGATTTGGCTCCATACATGGTTCTTTATACCATGTCGTACCAATCAACTGATAAGTATCCACCAATATTAGCAGTGAAATCCCTAAACAAGCATAGCACAAAGAGTGGAGGTAGATCAATCATAGATATATCTTGAGAGACGGTGGCATTGGAACATGCATGCAATGTAAGGTTTAGTCATTTAATTTCTCCAATAGTTTTACTGTTGTCCCATCCAATTGTACCACTCCTTTTGAAATAGGCTCATACTTAAGGCCTAGATAGTCTGTAATTTGCTTTGGCATGACTGAGTTGCTTTCCCCTGAGTCAATTATGTAGTTGTGCACTAGATTATTCCCGATGATCAAGGACACTTAGAATGGTGGAGGATTCATGTTTCTTCTTGGTTGACCTTCTTCTTATTGCATTGCATTGGTGAGCACCTTTTCCTGATCCTTGGATGTCTCATTTGAGATGGACAAGTTAGCTATGGTTGCCTATAATAAATCTCTATGCCCCACAATTTCCAATGACTCCCATGTAGAGATACTTACGTTTGTCTTCTTCATTTGATCAATGATATTGAATGGATTTGGACTATCCTTTTGTTTCCCTTTGATTGCCACAAATTTCTCCTATACATAAGCTGATACAACAAGTCCCTTAGGCTAGTTCTATGGATTTGGGACTATGTTTGAGCTACTAGCACCTTGAGATGTGAGAGAAGGTTGAGAAGGACTCATGTCTAACGATTTCAATTACTCTATATTTTTTTCTTGGACCTCGTGTTTGTTGCTACACCTTGAGGAGGAGATTGATTCATCCCACAAAAATCCTCTGCTTGCCAATTCACCAATGGAGTATCACTTTGAGGTGCCTCTTGTGTGTTCGTTTTCTACTGATTTTCTTCTTCAGTTGTTCTTGAGAGGCATAAGCACTTTGCACCATTAAATGCTGGTTTATGATGTTATTAGGAATGTTGCTTGGTTATGTGGGTGACCACAAGGAAAGAGCAACTCGTAACCCTGTACCAAGTTGTTTTGGAATGGAACCATAGCTTTAGATTAAGAGGTTGCATTACGATTTTACGGTTGAAATGGTCTTGCCTCAAGAGGTTGTCCATGGTTTTGGTTTGTAGCTTGAGCAACATGTCTATTTGACTAAAATAAAGGCTTTTTGGGTTGGTACTGAGGCTAGGAGGGTCTAAAATTTTGGGTTTGTTGCCTCTTGATGGTCACCAACTCATTCCCTAGATTCTGTAATTGATTCATGACCTATTGGAGTTCAAATAAGGTGCCAGAAGAAGAGGTAGAAACATCATTGGAACTATGATTTCTAGGAGTACAGATTGGGGCTAACTCATGGGTTTGTTTAGAATTAGGATTCTCAATCTTTGGGTAGGTTGGTATAGGTGGCCTAAGAGCACGTTTACTGGATTGGATTAGAAAATTCTCAACTTTAATAGCTATTGCATATGCTCCTGGTAAAGTTTTAGCCCCCATAGATTGAACCATAATAGCTATATCAGAATTAAGAGTTTTTAAGAAATAAAGAAATGCACCTTTGGTAGTTGGTTTCAAAGTAATTGGAATTATGTCCCACGTTCTTTGGAATCTGAAATTGAATTAATTCATATGTTCATTTGGTGCTCTTTTGATTGTATTCAACTTCTCCAAAAGAGATAAATTATCTGCCCTTTCCCCAAACTGGTTATAAATTCCTGAGCATAGTTCATTCCATTTTTGAATTGATCTCGTTGTTAAGATTCTGAACCACTGCAAAGCTTTCCCTTTGAATGGAGATGCTACAAGTTTTACACCCACATCCATGTCAAATATCTCATGGATTGCACACATGTTTGCAGTGTCTTGGATATGATCAACCGGAGTGGTATGATTATCTCCATTGGAGAATGGAATTATTTTCAAGGCTGCCACTGGAATTGGATTTTATGCATTGAGGGCAAGTGGAATATTTCTAGTGAAATTAAAAAATGAATTTGGTGGTTGTGGAGCAGCCATTTTGATAATTCTGAGAACTCTGGTGGATTGCAAGAATGGCCTACCAGGTGGAGGTGTTGAGAGAGTCCTGTTCAATGGAGATGGTGACCTCTGAACTTGCCTTCCCCTTCTTCCTCTTCCTAGAGATAGTTGTAGATACTCAAATACTTATTCTCTATTCTTTGACCGTGTTCAGATTCTTCTCATGAATTTGAGAAATCTAGGTAACTAAAACCACTGAATTATGATCCTAGGAGTCACCAGATGTGATGTTACAAAGCCTCCAAAGGCTATAAATTCACCAAGACACACATCCAATCTTCATAAACAAGGAAGAATTGAATTTTGGTCCCACCAAGCGAGCCATAACTGTTATCACCAAAATATAACACCTTCTGATATGTCATGAATTGTAGATGAGCAATCGATGTATTTGGGTAACATAGGATTGTCTCAAGGTGTGGGACCCTTGAAAATGAGAAAAACCCAGAGAAGGTTGGTTCCTCTACCTATTCCTAATGTTAAAACTACTCCTAAGAAGGTAAATTCAACTATCCAACACTAACCTAAGATTCTAAGGGACCAGGGGAAGAGAAAGATGCATGAAATTAAATCCTACACTAAGGGAGGTGATAACACCAAGAATAAGGGTTGGAGAGATTCATAGTGAGTGAAAATAGGAAGAAAACATAGTAATAGAGGGAAAAAAAAGTGCCACAGTCTAAAACAACATTCAAATCTCCATTTTTGTAGAGCACAACAAATTTGAGACTTGTAAGAAGAACAAAAAATGCACAAAATACATGCAAATGCAATATAACTTGAGCTAGGGCAGGAAAAACCATAAAACACAAATTTTATTGCTAAAAAAGGTGCATAATCTATTACAAAGTAGGCACAAGGGAAGATTCCTTTACAAAATGCTCATATTTGAGGCCTACTGCTCAAAAAATCTTTGGAACAATTTTTACAAAGTTCCTTTACATTCCAGAATGTCTCTCCCCTTCAAATGAAGGGGTTTTTACAATACATAGAGAAAGAACCTTGAATTTTATTCACCAACTGATGACCTGCATTTAATTTTCTGAAAAGAGGTATGGATAACCATACAATTTGCTTCCTGAGGGTAATTTTCTAGCAGAAGAAGACATGGGCACCATACTTCATTAAAATTGGTTGTCGAGTCATATTTTCACCCATCTACCTCACCTAATCCAAGGCCCTTCATTCTTTATTCTTACCATAAGATGGTAACATGTCTTACGATGTCGGTCGATAAAATTTTTCGTTGTGTTGGCTGAGAACAAGTCAACCCATGAGTTGTTGGTCGGTAACATGGTGTCAGCCCAAAGGTGTTGTCGGCTGGTAACATGGTGTCGGCCTAAAGGTGTTGTCGACTGGTAATATTGTGTCGGCCCAATTTGTTATCTGTCGGTAACACTGTGTCGGTCTAATTTGTCATCGGTTGGTAACATTGTGTCGACCCAATTTTTTTGTCGGCTGGTAACACTGTGTCGGTCCAAATTTGTTGTCAGTCAATAACAATGTGTCGGCCCAATTTATTTTCGATCGGTAATATTGTGTCAGGACAATTTTGTTTCTGGCCAGTAACACTGTGTCTTTATTACTGATTGGTAAAAATTTTCCTCCACACATTGCAGACTGAGTTTTGATGCTAAAATTGATGGTCGTCCACACGTCACACGCTTATATAAAATGACCAAGCCCAGATTTTGCAAGTTGCCAAATTTTTTCAAGGGGTGAAAAATTTGGACAATAGGTAAAAGGTAAGAAAATTATGTCCAACCCTACTATCATTAGTCATATTTCAAGAATTCCAGAGGGCAACTAGTTAATTTCAAGACCCCTTACTTTGAAATAATTAAGAAATTTTCTGTTGGAAAGAAAGAGAAATTAGAACTGGTTATGGATAATAAAGGGAAGGCTAAGGGCATAAAAAGGATTACTCTACCTGAACCATGGGTAGAAGTGGTGAAGTGGGTGATTAAATATTTCACATGTGAAGGTTAGTATGATGTCATTCTAGAACATGTTCTAATAATCCTTATTCACCTTTTCCATGGCCAAACTAAATCCCAAAACAAGGTGAAATTTCCCTAGTTCTTATTTGACTCTATCTCCTCTGCCATTAAAAAAAATCATTGGGGTTCCTCTTATTTGAAATTCTAAGGCTTGATACATTTAATCTGCAAGCACCATTTTATCAAGAAACATCATGGCATTAAGAAGTGGGTAAAATTCTAGAAAAAATATGCCCTGGAACCTCCATTGGTGCTAGAAAGAAGACCCCCAACCTTAGAAAAACCTATAAAATGCCTTAGGACATCAAGGCTTGCTCAAACCCTTGATGAACCCCAAGTAGAAATTGTTCCTTCTCAGGAGGAACAAGAAACAATGACCATCATACAAACTTTACTCCAGACACCTCCTGCCTCTATTCCTCACTTGGTATCTCCTTTTGTTCTAATCTCTGAGATGGAATTTGACAAAATACAAATCACTATTGAGGACTCTCCCATTTGGGACAAAGGAAAAACACCCCTATTCAAAGGAGAACCTAATTCTCATCCTGATTCTGACACAATCATTCCCCACGTATTGTCTCTTTCTAAGGTTCAGCATGAACTCCAACAAGCTCAGGATAGAATTGCCCATTTACAACTCATTTTGCGCAAAAAAGAGGTCAATTTCTCTCAGTTGGAGTAAGAAAAAGAACAGAAAAATCCAAGAGCTCCAAAAAACCATAGAACAGAATGAAGAGACAATCCTTCAACTTCAACATGATGTAGAAGAAAAAGAACAAATGATTCGGTTCCTTCAATCTAGAACTAGGGAATTAAACACATCACTGGTAATCTTGCAAGAAAACATGAAGGAAGCAAAGCATGTACTTACCACAGTTCATATAACTCATAAACACTTTGTATTTCCTCAAATCATTATGTTGAAGGGGGCCCTAAATGGATGCAAGAATGTTATAGTATCAGGGAATTGTTTGAAGAAAATAAAGTGTTGAAGGAAGAAAAGAAAATTCTTCATAATAGTGTACTTCACATTTGTTGGTTATAAGACTAGGCCCTTCTTTATAGGGCTCCTTCTAATTTCTATGCATTATTTTTAAAGGAAAAATCCTTCAAGTGGAAAATTTCTAGGGTCTATTCCATGGAGGCTATAGAATTTTATGACGACAGACAATTTTTTGGGGCATATACGATAGTAGACAATGTTGTCTAGAATCTATTATGTGAGTTGTATGTCCATAAATTTCTTCTTCTTGAGAAAATTGAAATTCCAATTAATCTATATGTGGGAGAGGTAAAATTGAGGTCATTTATATCTACTTTGAGACACCAATCTATGTGGAGGGAGCAGATAGGGGCATACATAAGAGAAGAAGCTAATATAGGCCTCTTAATGAGGCGTGATCTCCTTGCTCCAATCATATTTTTCAAAAGATTTCAGTCCCAAGTTTATTGTTTGCAATTGGTGGAAAAGTACAAAGAAAATATGGCAACTTGCATATTATGCTTCAGGTAGAATGTACTCCTAACATTTAATGTCAACTTTCTTGCTTGTCAGTTGAGGTATGGAAAAAGAAGGGGGTAATTTCTCAAACCAACCTCCACTGGTCATTGAAGACGGCCAAGGACCTCTACAAGATTATTCTGGAAATGAAAGAAAAATGGATTGGTATGAGGTACAGACCTCCATTGGTGATATCCCTCGTGCCACAATGAAACTCCAATGAGGATTAGTCTGAAGCCAATTACAAAGCATGTAGAGACACAATCATTGAGTTCTTTAGTTTTTGTAATACAGAGCAAGATGAGACATGGTTTACTTTTTCCAATGAGTATAATTGCTCAATAATTGTTGAGAGCTTGAACAAGTAGCAAGAGGACCTACTAAATCTTAAGTGTGGGGGAGTGATGAGCCCTCACTTATTCTATGTAAACCCCTGTTTTTGTCATGTCATCATTTTGCACTAAGTATGATATTGTCATTTTGTAATTAATACTTTACTATATATTGAAAGGAAATGTTGTGCATAACCTTGTTATTTTCATCTTGTGTTTACTTTTTCAAAAATGGGTTAAATTAATCTTTATGTGTATTAACAATGTATTTGAAGAGCATATCTTAATCCATTACAGGGGTCTCTTATGCACTAGCACAAGACTCGCCTAAAACTCTAATGCAAAATCACTTGGAGTGAAGAACTCACATAAAGAAGGTAAATGGATTAGATGGAAAGATGGTGAATTGATGTAGCTGACACACTAGTTGACATGATGAAAGGATTAGGAAACATAGGCTACCCTCCCAACCATCATGAAAATTATGAGGACCATACAATCTCAACTTAACACCAGCTGATTATGTGAATTATGAGGGCCATGCAATCTCGACTTAACACTCGTTGATTGAAGACATGGAGCAGACAAACATAACAACTCATAGACTTATAGTCATCATGATTATAGGTATCTAATGCAGAATATTTGATATCTTCTGGCGCTAATTGACTATCTCAACTAAGAGTCAATTACAAACCTCATATGTAGTTAATAGGATGAATTTGATCCAAATGCGACATGCACTAATCCTTCCACAATTATAACTGCTCAAATAATTAGTTGTTATGCATATCTTATAGTTAAGTAGTTTTAATTAATTGAAAATAATTAGTCCTCTTTTAGAGTGACTAGGACTATGTTGAGTATAAAAGAGCATCTGTAGTAGGATTAAAAAGTTAGTTCGTTGATTACTGTAAAAGAAATTCTTCCATTCAATTAAGTGTTGATTCAGGGGAAATTTTGACTTGTGTGATTTACAACTTTGAACCAGATCAGTGGGAAGGGGAAAGGGACACTCCTTCCCAATGTGAAGGGAGAATTTATTGTTCATATCAATTCTGTTATCTGGAATTTATTTGATTTACCAAAAATTGATTGTTTTCACTATTTTCAATTCTGATTTTAGTAATCCTTTGTTTATCAATATATTTCATTTCTTCATGGCGTTTAGCATAGTATTTGGTTAAGTTTGTGAGTGAATAAATACTGAGCATGGTTTCAAACGTTTCCTTTGTTGCGAATATCCATGGAAACTTCCCTGGACTAACAATCATAAGATAACTAAAGTGTGAGTAATGGTCTACTTGGTTATCCTCAGGTCCATCATAAAAAGTCAAAAATTACGGATGCTCATATCAAAATCTATGTTATCCAAAATAGATACTACTCCCTTGAAGGAAAATTGTTCAAATAAAGAAAATAATATCAAAATTATAGACTAATCCCTCGAAGGACAACTATCGCATACCTAATCTTTCCATCTAAAATTAAATGTCAAAATCCAGAGAAAAAATTCCTAATTATAGACCATTCCCTCGAAGGATGGCTACTTTCATATATCATGGCAATAAAGGCTTCCCGCATTGACCAGCGTTTTAAAATATCAAAATTAAAATGCATCCATCCAAAAGAAAGCATCCTAAGAAAGCTTCCCGCATTGATCAACTTTCAATCAAAAGTAAAATTCCCACATTGACTAGTTTGCATATTACTCTGAGCTAGGGCATTATACCTAAGACAACCAGCTAAGGAGAAACTATTTCCACGTATAAGCTACATCTAAACTCCTTGTTTTGTCTATAGTGGGTGTATAAACAAACCTTCCATCTTCTCCCCATGATCTTCTATGTGACTAACTATCGTTAGTTACAACACCGACCATATGGCTATAAGTGCAAGGATTTATTCATGTTTCTTTTCATGTTAACATAGACCATATGGATACAAGTGCATGGATTTGTTCATGTTCTAGTCCCAAAGCATCTTTCCTACATGCAATCCTTACTAGGATATATGTGTACTTCCTATCTTTGGATCACCTTCACAAGGTCATGTTCTATCTTTCAATCGAACCATCCCATCGCTGAACACGGATTTCCATTATGATCTATGGTCTCATCTATCAGATTCAATCCAATATAATTACATCATCTTATCTCGTATTCAATCCAATTAACACATTTATCCACATCTAACCCACACAATATCTAATCTAAATCCATCACATCATATCTAATCTAACTCATATATCCACATCTAATCCAAATCAACACAGTAACTCTTAGTGTGAAATCACAACACCCCCAAATGAGTTATGGATATGCTTTTCTAAGGCAGGGTCATTTGGTGTGATTTGCATTAACATTAGATCATTCTCTAAGATGTCGGAATTGTAAATGGGAATGATCCTCCAGAGAAGGCTGGTTCCTCTTCCTAATCCTAGCGCTAAACTACTTCTAAGGAAGGAAATGCGACTATCTACTCCTAATCTAACAATTCCAATGGACTAAGGAGAGAGAGAGAGCATGAAAATAAAGAAATCCTACACTATAGAGGTGATATCACCGAGAAAAGGGAACTGCTGATCACAAACCCAACTGCCTAAAATGGAGAGAGGTGAGCAATGGAGAGGATGGACAAATGCATCACAGACCAAGGATAAAATTCACACCAAACACCATTTCAAACCCCTTAAACACATCTCCCAAAACCTGCAATGGACATCCGAGATATGCACAATATACCCTGCAATGGTGAGAGGTGAGAAGAGACAACAAAATGAGAAAAGGATGGATAAAATGCATCACGAAAACAAATTTTATTACTCTAGGAGTTCACACAGTACACCATTAACGGGTAAGAGGCAAGAAAATTCCATTACAAAGCCAACGGAGGAGGCTTAAACTCCACATTCGACCCTGGAGAAGAAAGAGAGAGGGGGGCAGGGAAGAAGGATGAACAACAACTAACTTCTTGAAATGATTCCTCTGTTACAATATATAGAAGAATGGGAGAGAGAAGAAGGAAAGAATCGAATCCTGCTCCAATCACTCTAAGATACGCATTGAATCCCATTTCAAAATCTCAACCACTAAAAATCAAATGCTTTATGAAAATCCACTCACAATATGTCACTTCTAGTTCCCCAGCGGATCGAATCGAATCAAATCTGGTAGTTGAGACATATGGATCCTGCATTGAAGGCCTGAAGACATTTCCTCCATTTTCCTTTACCTAACCTCCTCAAATTAAAGTCTTAGACCTCCATGGCATAGGTGAGGCTGAGATCTCTCCAATGGTGTCAAATTCACGGTATTTCGAGCCCTGAGTTGAAAGATATGCCCCTTCGAAGTCTATATTGAGTCCATATGAATGGACGAGAAACAATTTGAAAAATGGGTCCCCTTTTGATATGGGACACGTGGCAGCTAGATTAGAGAAAAAATTGGGCTTGTGGGTCCATAATTTACCTTTTCCCCTTTTTGTGAAATGAAAAACTCAGAAAACCCCCGCGGCCCCGAAGCTCCGCCTTTTTACTCTGCTTGACCATTTGCCCCTGCCTCCATTTCATCCTAAGACACGTGGAGATGCGACGCTTGTTTGAGCTTCTCTTTTTTGGATTCAACTTTGGAGAAGTATTGTTAGGACACGTGGTTCCCTCTACTGGCTCTTCCATACTTAGTCGATTTTGGATTCTTTCCTGAATGGTTTTGAGCCCGAAAACCTTCGAATCTTCGCCGTTTCTTTTCCTTCTTGCTCTTGGCTCCTATGTGGCACTACCCCTTCTTTTCCAAGCCCACTTGTAACTTGTTTGTTGTCCTGGAATGTGAGCTCATAGGTTTGATTCATTTCCTTCATAATTTCCTTATGTGCAGGAGTTGTTTTGACCAAATTTGTTGGGGGGGAGAATTTGGGATAACAATTGACGACTCACGGGGACATCTACCTACTAGATGAAAAGACCAGTGGCCTTGAAGCATCCATTGGGCATGGAGTCTACCTGATAAACATGAAACTGATCTGAACTTTTGAAGATATGAATTCTGAGGCTCTTGGAAATCCACTGAACTTTGGAGTTGGACTTCACCAAAAGCCAACTGAATGCACTGTGCAAGAGCAATAGCACCAAAAACTATGTACAAACTAAAAATCATTCATGCTTCAAATGGAACATGTAGAGTGTGAAAAAGTACTTCTTCTGCTGGAAACAAAGTCTACTCCTTCTACACTAACCAGAGAAATAATGCTAAACAAATCCTGCTACAGATAGGGAGAAGTAGCTTCCCTTTCTCAAGAGGGGCAGCCATGCAAATGATTTGATACTAAATATAGCTGTCTGTATGAGTGAAAAACTGAAAATAAGCCAGTCCTCCACTCTAATCATCAAGGTATCAACATTAATGGAAAATACCTCCTCAAGCTGACTTACATCAAACTTCTAGAGGTGTTGATGATGACCCTTGGTAATTTGATGCTCATCCTCATGCCCTAGAGTAGGCATGATTGGTTTCGGCTTCTCCCTTGGCTCTAATGAAGCCAAGTATTTGCTTGGGCACATTCTGATCCTTTGGACGTGCCTAGTTCTCTGAAATTCAACTCCAAAAATGGAGTCTTTTTATGGACCTTCTTGGGTGGATGGTGTGAGAGAGATGATGACATCCTCCTAATTTTTCTCTTCCTCCTCATTTGAAGAACATGGAAGATCAAGATCTTCCAACCTTGGTTCCATAGGGCCATTATGGAGTGTAGGCTTTTACACTTGAATATCCTCCTTCATGACAGTAGGTTCATGTGCATGGAAGATGGATGGAGGAAAAAATGATGTGATCTCCATGGGTTCACCTCCACCAAGGAAATCCTCCAAGTCAGACAGGTAATCTACCTCCTTGTTGTCCTGTTGCATGTGCTCTACCTCCTCCATTGTGCCTTTTTGATCTGCAACTTGATCACCATGGATCCCTTCACTCTCAAACATGAAGTTTGAAAGATCAAACTCTTCTTAAACATTAGAACTTGAAGGGGATGAAGTGGGAGGAATAACTGAAGGTTCCCCTGTAGCCTGCTCCACACTTAGTGCCTCTGAAACTGTATGGTCCTCTTCCTCTGCTGCAAATTCAAACTTAGCCACCACTAGCTCTTTAACCTTGACCTCCTCTATTGGATTGACCATCAAATGGATCTTTGTAAACCCAAATTTGGCAGCCCAACTCTTCAGATTGCCTGTCATTTCTTTTCTGTTGGGTTCCTCTTATTGTTGTTCTCCTTGAATGGTTTCTTGGGGCTCTTCCCAACATGGAATTGGGAGAGAAAGAGGAGCGGCAAGTTGGGGTTCAACCAACTTTACGATTATTTGTGGTGGGGAGGGAGGTGGAACTTTTGGTTTGTTTGGAGGGGATGACTGTTTGGAAGGGAAAAGGATAGAAGAACTGAGATGAGGTGGAAGACTAGGAGATGGAGAAATGAAATCAACACTTGGGGTAGCAAGTGAGGGGATTGACTCTTGCCTCTGCTGAAATGATAAAGATTGAGGGAGATAAAATGAAAGGAAGGGAGCTAGTGATGGATATACCCATTGACAAGGTTGTCCCGCACTTTGCTCATAAGCCCCAATGTCCTCAATCCACTGTGTAAGCTGAGGTAACACTTTAAACATGAAGTCAAGCTTCTCTTGACGGTTGTAATGTCTTGGAAAAGGGCCTTCCCCTAGACAAGGTTCCCTGCAACCAATCTTGAATGCCTTCATTTGTGCTATGCCCCTTAACTGAACCATGTCTGCCTCCATTTTTTGAATCTTCTCTAGTAGACCAACATCATCTGCATAACTATCGCCATCATATGCATCCCCTTGTCCTTGATAAGCTTCATAGTCAAACTAACTTTGACTCTGCTCATATGGGTAAGCATAATGGTCCTGGATCTGATCATAATGCTGATTTGGAGGAGTTGGGAAATGCATTGAAGGTAGATAACATTGCTGTAAGTGTGAGTTCCATGAAGGGAATGAAGTCATGATTGCACAACCTCATGAAATGGGAGAAAATGAAAGAGATGGAAGAAGAAAATGGATGAAATGAGTGGAAATGGATGGAAAAGGTCTGCAACTTAGAGGATGGGTTGTTGACCAGATGGAGTCGCCAGATGTGCTTGAAAGTGCCTCCAAAGGCTGAAATATTAACCAAGAGCACATCGAACCTAATGAAGTGAAGTGGTAAGGTGCTTCAGACCTGTCCCACTAGGCGTTCCAAAACTGTTAGTGCGAAATCAAAGCACCCCCAAATGAGTTATGGATCTGATTTTCTAAGGCAAGGTCATTTGGTGTGATTTGCATAACATTAGATCATTCCCTAAGCTGTGGGACTTGCAAATGGGAATGATCCTCCAGAGAAGGCTGGTTCCTTTTCCTAATCCTAGTGCTAAACTACTTCTAAGGAAGGAAATATGACTATCTACTCCTAATCTAACAATTCCAAGGGACCAAGGATAGAGAGAGAGAGAGAGAGAGAGAGCATGAAAATAAAGAAATCCTACACTACAGAGGTGATAGCACCGAGAAAATGGAATTGTTGATCACAAACCCAACTGCCTGAAATGGAGAGAGGTGAGCAATGGAGAGGATGGACAAATGCATCACAAACCAAGGATAAAATTCACACAGAACACCATTTCAAACTCCTTAAACACATCTCCCAAAACCTGCAATGGACATCAGAGATATGCACAATATACCCTGTAATGGTGAGAGGCGAGAAGAGACAACAAAATGAGCAAATGATGGATAAAATGCATCACGAAAAATAAATTTTATTACTCCAGGAGTTCACATAGTACACCATTAACGGGAAAGAATCAAGAAAATTCTATTACAAAGCCAAGGGAGGAGGCTTAAACTCTACATTCGACCCTGGAGAAGAAAGAGAGAGGGGGGCAGGGAAGAAGGATGAACAACAACTAACTTCTCAAAATGATTCCTCTGTTACAATATATAGAAGAATTGGAGAGAGAAGAAGGAAAGAACTGACTCCTACTCCAACCACTTTGAGATACGCATTGAATCCCATTTCAAAATCTCAACCACTGAAAATCAAATGCTTTCTACAAATCTGCTCACAATATGTCGTTTCTAGTTCCCCAGCGGATCAAATCGAATCAAATCTGGTAGTTGAGATAGATGGATCTTGCATTGAAGGCCCGAAGACATTTCATCCATTTTCCTTTACCTAACCACCTCAAATTAAAGTCTCGGACCTCTATAGCATTGGTGAGGCCAAGATCTTTCCAATGGTGTCAGATTCACGATATTTCAAGCCCTGAGTCGAAAGATATGCCCCTTCGAAGTTTGTATCGAGTCCGTATGAATGAAAGGGAAACAATTTGAAAAATGGGTCCCCTTTTGATATGGGACACGTGGCAACCAGATTAGAGCAAAAATCGGGCTTGCGGGTCCGTAATTTACCTTTTCCCCTTTTCACGAAACACAAAACTTAGAAAACCCCCGCGGCCCCGAAGTTTCACCTTTTGACTCTGCTTGACCATTTTCCTCTGGCTATGTTTCATCCTGAGACACGTGGAGATGCGGCGCTTATTTGAGCTTCTCTTTTTTGGATTCACCTTTGGAGAAGCGTTGTTAGGACACGTGGTTCCCTCTGTTGTCTCTTCCATACTTAGTCGATTCTAGATTCTTTCCTGAATGGTTTTGAGCCTGAAGACCTTCGAATATTCACCCTTTCTTTTCTTTCTTTCTCCTGGCTCCTTTGCGGCACTGCCCCTTCTTTTCTGAGCCCACTTGTAACTTGTTTTTCATCCTGGAATGTGAGCTCGCGGGTCCGAGTCGTTTCCTTCATAACTTCTTTATGTGCAGGGGTTGTTTTGACCAAATTTGTTGGGGGGTGAATATGGGATAATAGTAACTAATCTAAATACGTCATATCTAAATCCATCACATCATCTAAGATCTAAGTCCATCACATCATTTCCATCTAACATCTAGATCCATCACATAAATGGCACATCATATAAATTAATCAATACCTAAGTCAACATCTATATCCATTAATTATTTTCATCAACATCTATATATAATTATGATCCATCACATACATCTAATCCCATCCCATCCAATATTCTTTTCCAAATTATCTTTTCTTCAACTTCAGACACGTGTGTCACCCATAACACACCATTCCTTGCCTAACATAGCTTATTTTGCTATTTTTTCCTATCATCTAATCTTGTAGCACATCCTTCATCATATCCAAAATCCCACTCTGTGGCCATCTTTGTGTTCCCTCGCGGGGCACCATATCTCATCTCAAGCCCACTTTTGTGGCCATACTTCCCTTTCTGTCCCATCAGGATGCATATTTGTTCAATTGCTCATATTTGAAGGATAACACATTATTTTTCCCTACTTTATTTCCCGACATTCTGTTAGACCATTGTCTTGACCGTCCTTCCATTTTTTGCACATACTTTTGATGTCTTCCTTTGACCCATTGGTCCCATATCTTGCACATCCATTTGATCATATTTCCATCGGATTCCCTCCATCATGTAGTGATCCTTGCTGACTCATGGGTCTATAGGACATTAACATCGCCTTTGTTGAGGTCGTGTTATGTTCCCTACCAATGTGTTTCCGGATTCCTACCATCTTTATTTCATCCATCCGAGTGGATTTCCATTGGGCTCCCTCCATCCTACAGTGATCGTTGCCGACTCATGGGTCTGTAGGACATTAACATCACCTCCATTGAGGCCATGCTATATTCCCTATCGATGTATTTCCAAGATCACTGACATCTTTATTTTTATTTGTACTTGTATTATTCTTGCAATGGTCATATCACTCTCCACTTGGGGCATCTTTCCTCTTCTTTTCTCATCTTTTCTACCCTTTCTATCTTCCCCTTCATGTCATCGATCCCTAGTTTAAGGGGGAACACCTCAACCATCTTCTATCACTTTTGGTTTTTGTCTCACGGTTTGCTTAACACAAACCACTTGAAAAAAAGGGGCAAATGTAGACACCAAAATCCGGTTTGCTAGTCCCTCATCCTCCGTTTGCTCCCCTCTTCGTCGTCATTGTGCATACTCACACCCATATCCAATTCGATATCCCTTTCTTCCTCCTAAATCGGATTTATTTCTTCTAATTCCCTGTTTTCCTATCTTAAATGTATCCCATACCATCATTATTTCATCTCTTATTATTCGACCCTAATCACGTTTAATTATCTCTAAACACATCTATTATCTTAATCACATAGACGCTTGCTCCAAATGAGCCACCGATATCACCCACATTTCCATGTCATTCCAAGTGGCACAACCACCAATGCTCTTGACACGTGTCATCATTGTCCATGTCTTGCTCAAAATATTGGAATAGAACATCTCACCTCATTATCTACTTCTAAATCAATTGCTGAAGTCACATTAAAACCACCTTCTACAAGTTCTCTTCACTGGAAATTCAAATCAAAACCACGATTTTCATAAATTCATAGTAAATAGGTATTCTATTAAGTTCTTTGTAGGTTATGTGTCATAAAGTGTGTAGTCATCAAATTCAAAATAAAGAGGGTTTTTAATTTTTATAGGGTCATTGTGAAATGTTTAATTCATATTATGTGTTATTAGGTGGTTAATTTTAAGTCTTGATAATCGTATACTTGGTATTATATAAAATAAGTCATAATACCACTATTTGTAGTTTTTGTACTAGGAGTATAATATTTTAAATATCCATTCAAAGTCATATGTTAGTTGTCATTTTATGTCAAGTTATCAAGAGTGTGTATATATTCATAATAGTATTATTATTCTCTTTCATCAAATAGTTGTTAAGTGGCCTATTTCATAATGTAATGATCATTATTCTCTTGTGAGTTGTCATCAACATCTTGGAGTCATCTTGGAGCCCTTGCTTATCATTTTTGGAGATCTGAAGCTTAGAGCCCTATCTTGTTTCATCATCTTTCCATCAACTTTGCAGGTCCGTCCGTCGTCTTGGAGGTCTGCAACCTCATTGGTCATCTTTGTTTCTTTTTCATAGTCTGTTTGTCATTTATCATTCCCTATCAAACCCTGATTCAACCTTGGTCGTCGTTGACCCGATCTGTATCATTTTTATTTCCTGCATTCTATCCCCTTTGTCGTCAGTTTCCCAGCCTCTGCAACATCCAAATCTTTCTGTCTCTATGATCCACCTATCTGAAAACCTAGATCTCCCCTTTTCTACCTCAGACGTCGTCGAATGCCCCAGATCTGTCCCTGATCGTCGTCGACCCAATCTGTGTCCATTACATTCTTATATATCTGCTTGTAATTTGCATCCTTTTTGTTTCCAGTGCCTCTGCATCAGATCCAAGACTTATTCAAAATCTCAGAATCAATTTTAGATCCACTATCTTCACATCTTATGATCTGCTCTGACACAGTCGCCATCGACTGTCTCAATCTGTCTCGGGTCGCAGTCGAACCTGTCAGGTTTGCATCCTTTTATTTCTATTTATCTATTCTCAGATCTTTATCTTTGCATATCTAGTATATCTCTGATCTCTGTTCCATCATGGTTATCTTTTGCATGTCATTCATCCATTATTTTCAATCAATCTTGTAATCACATCGATTGACATCCTCCTTGGGAAGTTTATCACTTCTTGGGATTGACTTTGTTAGGTTGCCCACCATTTAAACTACTAATCTTTTTTTTGTCTAGTTATCCCTTTGCTGTGTAGGTTATCGAGCTCACCACAAAGAGGATCTTTGCGCCCGTATCTCATCTTTCATCATCATCACACATCAGAGGTAGCCTTAAACCTTCCCATATTTTGGAGTTTCTTGTTTTCTTGCATACCATTTCATTAACTTGGAACAAGAGCGGAAAACTCGTCAAACAATTAGCACAAACCTTCCTTGCGCAACACACTTGTGCAAGCCTACACAACACCATGAATTTGCAATATCCTTGTACCAATCTATACAAAGTTGAGACATACCCAACATAAACTCCATCATATAGCCAAGATATTATGATTATTCGATTGATTTTTCAAAATAAACAATAAAAACTTCAAAACAAGAATCAAATGGAAATAAAATTTAAAATTTAAAATTTAAATTACTCTATGATGATCAAATACACATTCAATTATTTATACATTGAAATTACAAATCAGCAACCAACACACACTAAAACCATTGTATATATAATAAAATCATTAAATAAATAGAGCTCATGAAATCAATCACAACTCGCATCATGCCTAGAAATAGAGGATTGAATTAAATTGGATTGTATTTCAACCATGAAACAACTTTATATTATTATTTTATCACCTACTAGCATAAGAATGAAAAGGCAATAATATTGTTGCTAACTAGTAACAACCCTACCATTGAAGAGGACCCCTAGTGTACAGTTAAAGAAAAGTTACGGATGGCATTGTCTTGTTCGTACCAACATGGATAACGTGGTTCATTTGGAAGGTGTAATAATTCAACCTCGTGAGTCGTGGCCTTTTAAATTTTACCTGTAATCAAAATATTAATTGACAATGGACAAAGTAAGAATGTAGTTGTGATATCCTTTTTAAGACAACTCTACATGTAGTGGGGGCCTATATAAGATAGGCCCATTTCACTTAACCCTAAACCATGAAGGCAACTCTGCATTGAATTACAGTGACCAGGACACTTGCCAACTCAGTAGTACATTCTCATCTAAGCCTGGTTAATATGGCAGGATTCTAAAATTATCATCCCTCTCCACCATGATTACCATGTTAGTAGTTTTACCTCATTAAACCCTGGTAATGGTATTGAGAACTATGGAGGGAACCTGTTGTTTTTACCTTGAACAACAATACACACTTCGTTACTGTTTTATTTCAGTGAATATGAAGTTTAACCAGGTTTGAACCCTGGATGGGATACAGGGTGGACCCCTTCTGAAGGTAATACCATTCGGATTAGACACCTTAAAAAGGCCTAACTTGGCAGGATTAATACCCATATTTGATGGCCTGTTGACAAGCACAAAATAGGCCTTTAGCCCCTGGACAAAGTGCATGCGAAGCAACGGATAAGGACTCAGAAGGCAAAATAAAATAAAATATGTTTAGGTATATGTAAAGTACAGACTGGAATGCAGCTTTTGATAATTTGTCTTCACGTTGCATTGCCTTTCTTCCTATCTTTTTCATAATATATTTTACTGCGGGGGAGGTTTACACACTTCTGTGCTTCCATGAATAGTAAAATTGTACAATTTCCCAACTCATTCTTAGGAATTAAATAATGAAAGTCAGAACAGAAAAATAGCTACTGCAGGCCTCCCATCCCTAGCACTGGCTCAAATGCTCTTTCAAGGAAAATGGTTACTTCCAAATTTCTGCAGAAGATTCTAAATTTTGCAGCCTATGGAACCACAGGCTAGCCCCCTACACGGGACTCCTACCTAAACATTCCTTTTCTTTTTTACTTTTTTTTTGTTTTTTTTTTGTTTTTGTTTTTGTTTTTTATTAGATTGCCTTCTTTTTTCCTTCTTTCTTCCTTTTTTCTGTTTTTGATTTTGATTAGATTGGCTTTTTCAATAAGGCCATTCAAAAAGACAATCTTCACAAACAAGTGTCCAAGTAGAAGACATCTACATTAGAAGTGGGTTTTGAGTCAATTTCATCTTTAGTTAATATGTATCTATTTTACAATTACAACTATTAAAGATTTTTGTCTTTATTTATTTATGATACAATTTTGTTTTGGTGGTTTGAGAAGTGAAGAGTTTATGAAAGAGGATTTTATTGCTGTAGAAGAAATTCAAAAAATGTAATAGAGACTCAATTTCAAAATGTGATGAAGACATATATTTAATTTGATATAATAAAACAAAATATATATGATATAATAAAACAAATATTTAAAAGTATTTGAAAGGAGATTTTTTTGAAGAATGTAAAACAAACACATTATTTAATGAGAGCATAAAGTGCATTGGATAAGTTGATTGTCTACAAGTCTCTCAAGTGCATGAATGTCCTTGACACAACTTCATGTATTAATGACTTATTTCCCTATTAGACTTGTAAACAAACTTTAGGGTTTCTTGAAAATCTTTCATATATGGAAGACCATTTTCTAATAGGGGTCTTTATGTTAGAAAGGATGACACTATAATGGAAGTGGTCCTCATGATTGATTGGTTGTGGGATGAGTATGTTTGTTTGCTCGGCCTTCTTGTCTCCTTTTCTATGACTTATAATCTACAAAACATATCATGTTCAATTGTCTCTAAATACATGTCTTACTACCCCATGTTCATCTTGGAATTTGTTTTTATGACTTTAAAAATCCCCATTCCATCAAAACGTTAATCTCACATTGGTTGGTTAACGTAGTCTGCAGTAACATATAAATCCTAATATTTCATGATTCTTATGTCAATTGGGTGACAGCACAATAGAATTGGCCTTCTTATTAATATAATGGTTGATTGGAGATGAGTATGTTTGCTTGTATAAGAAATCTTAAGCAACATATCACAATTATATTTTAAAAGATTTGAATTTAAGCATAAATATCCTAATTATTTTTCAATACCTGCCACTTATATTTGTTGATCCTTGACAAACTTCAACTATCTAGCCATCTAGGATGCAAACTGCAACTCATCTTGGGTGCAATTTGGTAATGCTTGAGAGGTTACTGCTCTGGCTCCTTTATTATAATCTCACAACCCATCTCAAAATTCTATGGGATATGTTCTATGAAAAGACAGAGAGCTACATATCAACCAAAGATACAATTCCAGATGCTTCATGTTCATGGTTCATTGATCTCACATAACTTGTTAACTTTCTCACAATTCTCTTAATCCATATGTACACAACTTTGGTACATTTTATAATGTTTATAGTTTTATTTTTTATTTTGCAGTGCTTACTATATAAGTCCTGTACCTACAAGTTCCAAGCTGCCGACTGCATAAGTTAGTGCTCTGTAGTTTTTTAATAGAAACTGCTATAATCTAAATTACAACATCCTCCTCGGAATGTTAAGAGGAAAATTGAGTTCATGCCCCTCAGTTAATTGTAGTGGGAATCCATACAAATTGCCTATATTAATGTGTAAGTTTTCTTCTTACTTGTAGGAATTTTGATGACACAAATGACATAATCCGGTACTCGTGTGTCATACCTCCTACTCCAACCAATGTTTTTTTTTTTTTTGTTCTAGTACCATGTTAGGACTATTGAAAGAGAATACACTCTGTTAATATCTTGTTTATACACCCACATGCAATACCAATTACATGTGCTATTGTAGTTTATTGAATTTAGCTCTCAATCTCATCTGCACACATCTGTCCCCCACAGACAGTCAATAAAACCTCACGCACTGTAGTTTCCAATACTAGAAATTATTTCTTTCTTTTTCACATAGCATGGTATGCTATTTCAAAACGCTTCAGTGTTCTGGGATTATAAATGAATTGATAACATCGTCATCTTTACAACAAGATGTGGAAAATACCATCTTTTTTTTCAATTGGGTTCCAGAGAAGGAAAAAATCTATGTAAAAAGCATGTGGGATACCGCCACATTAAGCAGAGATTATTCAAGATGGTCATTGGGTTTGGGGGACATGAACATTGCAGCATAGAGACGAAGGCGGTCTTGGTCTGAGAGTGACCTGTTCACTGGATTGCTGATAAGCTGTGGCACAAAGGCTGATACAGTATTATTGGCAGAAGAGAGTTCTGCCCTTGCCTTATACTTTCTCCATGACAGTTGAATTGTGACAGCAGCCCAAGTCCTCCAGCTAGAGGAGTAATAACGTGCAGTCCTTTTCAGTCTCTCGTTTGCAAACTTGTACCTGAAGTGCTCTGTAACATACTTGAGGTCTTGAGCATCAAGCCCAAATGCCTCTGTGGCTTCAAGGCTTGTGAATGTTGCAGAAGATGGGGGTAATCTTTCCAAGAATGGCTTTCTAAGACACCATGACAAAAGTTCATCTCCACAGAAGTTTCCAGGGCCAAGCATACATGTACTTACCAGGCCTTTGCTCAGCTTTTGGCTGCTCTGCAGGTGGCCTCTTACGATAAATAGCATTCTTTGGACAGGATCTCCTTCCCTTAGAATCTATCAAATAGAATGGCCCTCCGTTAATAATTCAGAACCAAACAAAACACTTGTATCAAAAATATCAATTCATGAGGTTGAGAGGTCATGAAGGGAGATTTCATATACCTTTTCTGCTTTTGTAAATAGCAAAGGCTTTACTCTATCGCAGATATTGTCCAAAATAAGATCATCCATGTTATCGAATAAGGGTACCTGAAAGTTCTCCACAAGGAATCTCTCATTAAGCCACCTGAATGTTAACTCCTTACCCATTGTGAAAATGGTATTTCTTTAAGAGTTAAACCTCTTTTGCACATCTAAGAAGGTACATGAAACCGAGTACAGTACAAGAACTCAACCTTAAGCCTAATGGACTACTAAAAAAGACTTCTTATTGAAAAATCATGTAAACAGTGTAATATAAGTTTGTTTCAATGCTTTGATATGCATAAGACTTTATAAAGGTTAAATATCAGGTTTGAGGGTATCTCTTCTGCTAAAATCAGGGTGGGTATGTTCCAAATCAAACTCATCACTGAATCATGGCCCAGCTGGCAGACACTAGTTTTATAACATGTAAGTTCAGGGGACACATAATTTAAACCTAAATAAAGTTTTGATTGTGAAAATATTAACTACTGAAACTATTCTCTTTGCAACCCATTATTACCTGTCTGATAAGATCAATGCAAAGGTGGCGCTTTATATCTCTTCTCAGGCCTTCGGGCAGATCACTTATCATTTCTGATTCATCCACTCCTCGGGTTGCAGCCCACTTCTGTCGTTCATAATGTCTTACCCTGTGTCTCAGTCTAGAAGGAAGTTGTCTTCTCCTCATCCACCATTCTAAATCTCTTATCTTCAACTGCATCAGTCTTTTCTTTTGCATAACCGCATGTAGAAAAACCTATAAAATGTTTAAGGATGAACTTTTGAGACAATTATATTTTGTATACACTTAAACACTTTCTGCCCCTATCAGGCCACTGACAGGAGGAATTAAGAGGTAAGTTTTTCGATGAATTTACCTGAATGTTTCCTATCAGCAGCGTGAACAAAAGTAGACCACTAAGAACTATAATGATGCTGAATATCACCTCCAACCAATGGCATGTTGGTTCCAAATCATTGCCAAATGTACTGTAATTGATTTCATCTCTAAAATTAGTTATTGAAACTGTATTCAATTATTAATCCAAAGATTACGTTAGGACTTATATACAGAGTTCATATTGTTTTGAATTTTCCAAGAGCAACGGAATGCCTACAAAAGAAGAGCATCACACACACCTTAAGGTCATGAGGCCCCAGAAAATTGGGTATAATATTTTGTCTGACCAGATTGGGCTTGTTACTAAGGGCAGTGCCCATTTGTAAATGCCATAGTGGAATACTGGGCCATCTTGACTAAAACAGACAGCATCCAGAGTTTTGTCTTTGACCCAACTTGATAAATCTGTAGTAGGCAATGGAAGGCTATACGAAACAGGCTTTGAGCATCCTAGCATTAGCAAATCACAAGCACCACTGTGTTCACATTGTATTTTTAAACAAGATGCCACTCTTTGGATTGCCAATACATACCAACAACCTCCAGCCACCTGAATATGGTTCAAAAAAATCACAAACAAAGCCTTAACCAGACTAAAACAGAAAGTTTTATATATGTATTAGGTCTGGAAAGGAAGCCCAATGTGGGCAAGGGTCTAGTCTCGATTAAATCTTGCTTGCCCATATGCCTATTTGTAAGTTGAACAATCCCTAATCTACATTTGGTTCATTTTCTCCCTTATATATACAAGTATTCTCATGAGTTGATAATAAATTCATGCTATAAAACAAATCAAGAAAACATAAACATTCAAAAGATAGAGAAATCCCATGTTCTCGGCCTGCTGATTGTGGAAACCAACTTACATGGGATGCGATAAAATATGCTATCAAGTTCAGGCCGAAACCCCACCAGACTGTACCAAAAATGTAGCCTGTCACTCTCTGCATCCTTCTCATAAGACAAACAGAATGGTAAACCTTAGGTAGATATTGGAATAAGAATATTAGGAGCAGCACAGTCATGATCGGAGTGATTTGTCCTCTTTTAATGAGGTCTGGTATAACCAGCCAGAACACCATCTGCAGATTCATAACCAATCCAAAATCAGTGTTGCAAGCGTTATAGGAAAGCAGGTTTTTACATAAGATTTAAACAAGAACGAATGAATTTATTTTCTGGAGGACCCTATAAGATCTAGGGAGATACGACAGAAGTTATAACTGTCGTAGATATAAAAAATTCTCTGCAAATTTTCTTTTACAATGTCATCTACAAAATTTTCATCAATACAAAAAATACATATGGACATCTATAAATATTCTATTTAAGATCATCTCATTTGTGTACACTGTTTAGAGTCAATTTCTATTGTTCGAATACAGTCTTATTGTATTGCTTAGTTGGCAAGCTCGGCAGCAGGCTATTAATTCCTCAGAGTATCCTATTTTTTAAAATGTTACAGTTCTATTTAATGAAGATGGGTTTTAGATTCTGACAGAAATTATCCTATTTTATTGAACGTTACAGTATTATATGCGCCTGTGAATTGAAAATGAAGATGGGTTGTGAACTTTCATGTATGTGAACATACAATATATTTACCTGTGGGACAGGCAGGATGACGAAGATATCAAACCAGAAGCCTCTGAGAGATCTCAGATAATGACGGGCAATTGAACGAGCATCCCAGACTAATTTTCCACAACCCACTACAAGGGATTCTTTTGACACATAAGCAAGCTTGAGCTGCAACCAAATATGATACAAGTGCATGGCATCACTGGTAGAACGAAGAACTGCCACCATTACAGCAAACCTTCCATCGATGTAGAGGCACATTAAGTCTTTGCTGATAGAGAGCACATAAAAAAACAGTGGATCAATGGCCAAACCAATGGCACATACAAGAAGAATAGTTCTATTCCATCTCTGTATCTCTTTGCTTCTTGGGTTCAATACTCTTCCAAATATCCAACTGTTTTTCTTGGTGGATAGCCTTGGCATATGCTGCTGGCACTGTGTTGGAAAAATGGATGAACCGGCATTGGCTTCCCACAGAAGATGGCTATCATCATCACAGCTAATGGAATGGAAGGCTGGAGTCTGAGCCTGAGTACAAGCAAAACATTCTTCTGATGGATGCGCCGATCTTGACAAAGCTGGAGATGTCACCACTTCTAGTGTTGAATCTTCACCTCCTCCCTGAGTTGAACCTCCAGGATGTGCAGTCCTGTAAATGCATCTACCATCTTATTCGCCTTAGTACTTCAAATTCAATTCACAAACTAGAACTTGAAATCCAATTAAAAAATATACTATGGTGCTTAAATTTCAAGTGGGGTATAGGCTATATGAATCCAAGAATTTAAAACTCACCTTGATGCTGCCTCGAAGACTAGGGAATATATTGTTCTAGCTGTCTTCATTGCTGCTAGTGGCGATTGGCTTGGACATAGATCACTCCAGTGATCAGACAACTAGAAAACTAACTTTTGTATTGGTGAATTTTAAGGTTTCAAGGCTATCCTTCAAGCTCACTCCGAAATGAATGAAAAGCCATCCATATTTCATCCCATGTTCAAAACAATCTTAAGATTAATTAGGTGTAAATCAAATAATAGATATCAAAACCTATCATGAGATTACATCCAACAAAATGAGTGGCAGGTAGAGATGCATAACTAGTTAAACAGACTTACATTCTGTAACTTAACACCTTTGTGATTGCAGGCTTTTTGTGCTCCCTGGTTTTCTTTTCTCCAAACACTCAGAAAGTTTTTCTCCTTAGAAGAATTTCATCATCCCTCTCAGGAGTTTGAAGTCCGTGCATGAAAGTACAGAGGTACTTTTCCATAACCAAAAAACAAACTAGCAATTAAGAATTGTAGGCCTAGTTAAACTGCATGAGCACATGTAATTTTATTGCTGGTGGATTGCCACAGTTTTTTTTTGTTTGTATACTGCGACCTGAGGTGTTCACTGAGAACCATACAACTTTTACACATATGGCTCAGTTTGTCAGAAAGATAAAACAACAGAGAGATCATGTCAAAACTAACTATTTGTCCAAGTGGGTGTCTTCAAATATATGAGAAAACAAAATGAATTGTCTATACTTGGATTGCCTTGGCCAGATGGCAGGATTGCACCATCAAGCCGCATGTTCACATTATTAAGTTTAAGTAAAAAATATATAGTTATGTGGAACACCATAGAACACACATTCTAAACATTCCTGCCATGGTCCTAATTAAAATTCAAAAGTTTAGACATTTCATAATGAATGGGGAGTATGATATTGAGATTACAATTAATTGCATGGTGTGGGCTGACAGGGGATGGAATGTTGGTAAAAACACAGAACATCATTGAACCTGGATTTTTTTTGCTTTGATCAATAATTAATCTGTTAAGATAGGATAAGGCAAACAAATGAGGTTGGAACAGTAATACTAATAGGGTATGGTAATTAAAATGCCATGTATTCACGTGTATTTATCTATGTAATGGGTTTATCCAAGAGATTTGACTTCAATTATTAGGCATATGTGGGGTATTATTAATAACCACCAAATCCTCGGTGATTCACTTGATGTCATTAATTGTCTATGTTATGTCACTTCTAAATGGAATCTAGTACCCTCATAAAAAGGAATCTTATGCCATTGAAATTGAAATGCACTCTACAAATAGTATTAAATAGAGATATCTTAAATAAATTTATTTGGGAAAAAAAAAATCAATTAATCATAGGGGGTTTCACTTACCAAGAGGATTATAGTTAATAATCTCTTTGGTTCACTCCCACATATATTAATAGACATATTTTATCAATTCCTTATCTAAACTATATTATGGTATTGCAGTTTTGCTATTACTCGCAACTATATAAAGTAGGCCGTAAAACCTGTGCTCTAGACATATAGGTGAATCTCAAGGCATATTGCATTTATTAATAATTCAATTATTTTCTCTTTAAATTTTTTGTTGATATGTAATAATTAATTTCAATTTAGCTACACCATTATGATGTGCTTGTAGACATCGAAAAACACACCTTTAACTCAATCAGATTAACCAAAGATACAAAAGCGGAATTTCCCACATAACCCATAAAAAATATACAAATATATTCATTAATAAATAAAAAATCACAAAACATTATGAAAATCCCCAAAACCAATAAATTGTTAATAGAACAAGATCAAATAAAAATAAATCATAAAAATAGTAAAGCAAATCTAAAAATATCTCAAAGCCTTAAAGCATGCAAGCATCTGCTTCCATCAGGAAAATCTATAAAAAATAAGCTTATGTCCATTATTACTTCTCCAAAACTTTTGATCATAAATTTACATCTATTTATTTGCAGGTTTTCTAAATATGAAGTTAAATTCGTAGGAAGCGGGTGCATGTCAGCGACATCTTGAAATCGCAAAAAAATTGTTGAGTTCCAAATCACCTAGGCGGTTGGCCTGCAATTCTAGTTTAATTTTATTGGCATCAAATCATATCAGATCTATAGCCATCAATAATCAGTCTTGCAACACTTTTCGGTCTCCAAAGGTCTTGGATCAAGTATATCAGTTATTTCATGATTTAGTTTAAATAATCTCATCATTTACTTTATCATGTCAATTACTTTATCAACCTTGAAAAGACTAGAGATTTGACTGAGGTAGATCCCCTAACCACCATAAAATACTAATCTATTTCGTAGTTTGTGTTGTGTACATATCACTTGCCTATTTAGAAGAACTTAATACTTTGTCTTGTAATACTTAACAAGAAAAAAAATCTTTTCCCAAAAAGTAACAACTCCAAACTCCACAACATGCTCAAGATATTATGATTATTTGACATCATATTTAAGGTTGAAATTCACCTAAAAGAGTTAAATGGACGTCAAATTTATAATCAACCATTAGTTATTAACAATGCATAGTCATTAAATAATTAGTCATATATTATATCATGGTTAAAATGAAAATAGACGGATCAACTAAATTACCAAGGAATCAAAAGTTTCTTAGTATCATTTAATTGGGAAAGTTGAAGATGACATAGTTCTAAGGGATCATTAGTTGTCACATGGCGATTGGTCAATCTAAACTTAGATTTAGATCAAGGTATCACTAGTCTCATAAAATTAATATACTTCTTTACTTCATTACATATTAAGTTGTTCATTGAAGGTGTCTTATGTAAATGATTTATGTAATGCAAAGTTGCACAACCTCACACCCTTCTTTGAGTGCCATGGTTACCCATACTTCACTTGTCATCCCCTTGCATCATGTGTGTTCTACACAATACAAGGGAACATGACACTTGAATTCCATGCTTTGAGCATCACCTTGCATTCCATTGCATCATTTGCCTTCTATGGAGAGCCCAGAAACATGCAAAACAACTTAGAAGACAATAGTGTGCATGTTTCCCAATAATCATGGGGTGCATAGTTTTCAAAGGCTTATTCATTGCGAGGTTGAGGGGCAACACACTATGCAATTCTTTTGAGAAAATCATAATATCAATAGTATCTCACAACATCTCGGAGTACAACATGTATCACATTGCAATACCACATAATACTCCCAACACTTTGAACCATTGTGCAATATTCTTCACACTTCACAACCCTCATAGAAGCTAGGAAACATGACATGCAGTCCAACTCTTGTGAAGGATCTCTGATGCAACCCTGGTTAGGGGTCCTAGTGAAAAGATACCTTAGCCCGTGCAGTGTCATAGAATCACACAATGGAATATCAACACCAACATGATTAACAACAACAATGTTGTTTTATTCAACACCATTAGGATACACACTTAGATTGATCACCAACGGTTGAGTCATACACAATTTCAAAGAAAAACACTCAAGACTACAATGTTTCCCCTTAGATCCAATGTCCCTTTTGACATTTCAAAGAATTGAACACATGTTATCGCAATACTCCTTGCAACAACATAAAGTTTGTTACCCTATGTGATTTTTGAAATAGAACCAAATTCCACAAACAAAATGGTACTAAACTAAATCCTCTCTAGGTCGTCTTTTGGATTGAACTCTCTGATATCCTTTTCCCCTTAGATTTTCATGATGTGTTTATTTAAACAAATTGATTACAATGTAATCCCCAAGACATCCTACCCATAAAGAATTGTAATGAAGATATTAGGCTTATTCTCATTAAAACATTAAAAAGTGTAATAATGAAATAATATCATTTATAGTAAATTACAACAAACATTATGATCCTAAATCATGTCTAGATTACAATGGAAATTTGAAATAACATAGATGAGCTAACTAAGGAAAGTATAAGTTAGAGAGGATTGTACCAATTTCAGATTGAGATGCGATGACAATAATATGAGAGTATATAGGAAGGAAGTGAAGTTTGTTCTCATGTTGTGCTAAAAGTATAGAAGTGTGGTTTCAAGTGCAGGATGAAGTCGCCTATATAATAAAAGTCATCCATACGACTTTTTCCTATATGGATAACATTTTCCTCTATGAATCTGATATGGATATCACTTCTGGCACAAATGTTATTTTGTTTGTAGCTTCTCTCTTTATGTTTAAAACTCTGGGATCATACTTGTGCATCTGATTAGGGAATTTTGTTATTCTTTATTTGGGGACCTAATAGGGTTATCACTTTTGGGTTGAGTGGAACCCACTATGCCTATGTATCAATACATGAAGATGCATCAAACCCTTCTATCTCCCTACTTGATATATGTGTGTAATGTGTATATGTGTGTAATGTATTTGGAAATGAAGAACCTAATTAGGACCTTTGACACTTGGTACTGAATCTAATGGTATTTGGTGTGTGAAATGTAGTTTTGCAATTTAGATTAGGGCCATGTGAGATGTATGCAGAATTAGAGCTAACTGATATTCTTGAGACACTAATATAGAAATTGGATGCTTTGTTTTGACCTCCTAGATAACCCAAAGATGTAAGAGGCGAGGCCTTTAAAATGGGTTATGCGAATGTTATTTTATAGGCGAATGTTGAGATAAGTATTCCTGCTCAAATGACACTAGGCCAACTAGGGTAACATGTGGTTTTGAAAGTATGATCATTATATATTTTGAGGATGAATTTGTTGACTTGGGAAAATTTTTTCCAATTCATCTACCATGGTTGAATTCATTCCAACATAGTGATAATGCGAACTATTAGAGGTGGTGTCCATATGTCTTGTTGGTGAAATAATTTGTTCCAAGGATAAATTATTTTATTTACACCAATGCTCTGGGACTGTGTCCCTCTTTCTTGGAAAAGGGGAGGATCCCTTTATTGTATGCAAATAAAAAAAATTGTGGGTGGCTAATAGGTCGGGGATCACACAAGCACACTCCATTGAACTCGTGAAAAATGCTTATACATCGTCCAAGGGAATAATTTGTAAGGAAGGTGAGATAGTGGGAGTGAGAATTTTGAGAGAGGGGGTAAATCCTGTAAATAGGCTCAAGCATATTTTTACAAGTCTTAACCAGAGTTTATCAACACATAATTAGAAGAAAAACAACTTTTCTAGTAATGGAAAGACAAAATGAATTATGAACATAAAATTTCTTTCATTCATTCATCAAAATATTTTACACCCTTCTATGTTATGCAAGATTGACATATTCACAAAGTTGTGTGTGTGTGTGTGTGTGTGTGTGTGTGTGTGTGTGTGTGTGTGTGTGTGTGTGAGAGAGAGAGAGAGAGAGAGAGAGAGAGAGAGAGAGAGAGAGAGAGAGAGAGAGAGAGAGAGAGAGGAAATGTTAGCTTTGTTTGTTTCTTTGTAGAGCACTAGCTATCTACTTAGAATTTCACAAATTGACAACCCTTTGAAATGAGGGAGTCATGAAATATATAGTTTTTCAAATGACTCTTTTCCTACCCCCCACATGACTTTTCACTAACCCTTACAACATGTGAGATTTCATGTTCCTAGGAAAGAAATTGAGTCCCTTTTTTATTAATCGGAGGAAACTCATTACAAAGAATAACTATAGATCACATTTTAATGAATAAGACAAAAGTGAAAAGTAAACCCCCCTAATAAAGAAATAGACATGAGAGAAGAGAGGAAGGGGTGGGAAAAAGAGAAGGAAAGAGATAGTTACTCCAAAGAAGATGATGCATTTTACGATGAAGATTCACTTTCCGATGGGATCTTGGAGAGTTCTTATGGAAATATCTCAATCCCCTTAAAATCCTTGCTGAATCGAGCCACTGTGGGTACAACCTTCTCTGATTGAGGAATGTGTACAAAACTCAAAGATTTGAGCCAGTTCTCAGAGGTGACATTGATACTTTTGCATTTTGTGAACCATGCCTAATGCACCTTTGTCATGTTTGAGATAGCACATATGATCTTTGGAAGAGATTCCTGGATGTCTTCAATGAAAGATAATGGATCTCCTGCATCCTTCTTAACTAGATCTTCAAATGGTTTCACGAGATCATTCACTGCATGTAATCCAAGTTTCTACACTTCCACATTGATATCCTCCTACATTTCCAAAGTGAGCTTGTCACATGAGTCCAACTCATTGAGGGAATGATTTAACATCTCATATAAAACAAGAGTTCTAGACCAAATTAGAGTTAGGTCTTCAGATGCCGAGGTGAACACATTTATGCTTACCAATTCAGAAGAGTTGATTTCTCCCATTTCAGTCACCAGTGGATGTTAAGATGTGGAGCTCAATTACTTCAGTTTAGCATGCTATATCAACTTGCTGGAAAACACAGTAACTAACATTGGTTATGAAGGGATTGACATCAGCCACCTATGACTGACATCGATCAGGCAAGTAGGAACTGACATCAGTTAGGGCTAACCGACGTTGGTTACCTATGCGTGAGTGTTTTTATTTAACTCACCGGAATTAGATCTAATTTTAGTATTAAAGAAGACTATTGATTATAATTGCATGGCTAAGTGCCCTAAGTTTGTATAAGGTATTTATAAGCCAAAAATCTAGGGTTAAGAGAGAGAGAGAGAGAGTTAATGATCATTGTGAAAATAATTGTGTGAGAGAGAATTCTTGGAGAAGAAGGAGAAGCTTGACAAAAAGAAAGTAATGTACATCGTGAGAGGTGTGGAAGATTGTAAATATTTATTGTATGTCTTCGGAAAGCTTTGGATAATAGATTGGCTTGTTTCTTGGTGGATGTAGCCCACATTGGGTGAACCATGTTAAATCTGGCGTTGATTTATATCTCTTGTTTTGTATATTTCTTCTGGTAGAATATCCGTTTTTATTGCATGTATGCTTAGATCTGATATATTATCTATACAACCTTGTGTTAACCCCAACAACTGGTATCAGAGATTTTTTTGAGGGTTTTATGTGTTGATGTATTTACTCACAGAGGATTTTTTGATTGAGTGGGAGCTACAACAATGGAAGAAGAAAAAATACAAGGTAAAGAAGTTTGACGATCAAAATTATCAATTATAGAAGATGCAGATTGAGGATTATCTATATCAAAGAGATTAGTAATTACCGTTGGATGAAAAATATAGACCTATAAAGATAATTGATGAAGAATGGAATATTCTTAATAGAAAGTCTTTGGGATCTATAAGATTGAGCCTGACAGCATCTGTGGCTTCTAATATTACAGAAGCGACATCTATGGTAAAGTTAATGAATTCTCTTGCTAATTTATATGAAAAACTTAGTGCTTCAAATAAATTTTATTTGATGAAGAAACTATTTAGTTCTAAGATGCATGAAGGTGGATCTCCATCTAGTCATTTGAATGATTTCTGATATATTGTAAATCAGTTAAAATCGGTTGATATTTCGTTTGATGATGAAGTGAAATCACTCTTAGTCTTATGTTCTTTTCCTGATAGTTGGGATAACTTGGTAATGATTGTTAGTAATACATCTGCTAATAATATTTTGAAGTTTGATGATGTGGTTAGTATAATCTTGAATGGAAAAATTCGTAGGAAAAGTACAGAGGAATCATTATTTGGGAATGCTTTGAATGTAGAAAGTAGAGATAGGCAAAATGAAAGATCCAAGAGTAAGAATAATGGGAAATCAAAGTCAAGGAGTGACAGATCTAAATCCAGAGGTAAGGTAATTACCTATTGGAATTGTGGAAAGAAAGGACATGCAAAGAAAGTTTGTTGGTCAAAGGATAAAGAGAACCAACACCTATACAAAGTTAAAGAGGAAAATATTGCAGCAGAGGTAATGCAAGATGCTCTTATTTTTTCTTTGGATAATAGAATAGAATCTTGGGTTTTAGATTCAGGAGCTTCTTTCCATGCAACCCCTAATAAGGGTTATTTCAGAAATTATGTCTAGGGTAATTTTGGGCATGTTTATTTGGGTGATGATGAACCTTGCAGTATTACTGGTAAAGGGGAAGTTCATCTAAAATTATAGAATGAAAATACATGGGTATTGAAATATGTGAGGCATGTGCCAAGCCTCAAGAGGAATCTTATTTCTACAAGGTAACTAGGTGAAGTTGGTTGCATGGTTACATTCACAACAGACTCTTGGAAAGTCACCAAGGGTGACTTTTTTGTGGCAAGAGGCAAGAAGGTAGGAACGTTGTATTTATCTACCTGTGTTACTGATTCCTTTTCTGTGTTATCTACTTCAGATTCAGATGCATGCATGTGGCATAATCAGTTGGGCCATATGAGTCAAAAAGGAATACAAATCTTAAAGGCTAAGGGTAAGTTATCATATTTGAAAGATTTTAGATCATTGTGTCTTTGGAAAGCAAAAGAGAGTGAGATTTCTCAAAGTTGGGGCAACTAAGAAGGAGAAGAAATTGGAGCTTGTACACTCAGATGTGTGGGGACCAACCCAAGTAGCTTCTCATGGAGGATCCCAGTATTATGTTACTTTCATTGATGATGCTACAAGAAAGGTATGGATTTATTGTATTAAACATAAATCTGATGTTTTTGAGACTTTTAAAATATGGAAATCCCTTGTTGAGAATGAATCAAATTCAAAGTTAAAGTGCGTTAGATTTGACAATGGTGGTGAATACTATAGCAAGGATTTCAATGATTATTGTTTAGTGAATGGAATACATAGAGAAAGGGTGGTTTCAAGAACACCACAAGAGAATGGTGTTGTGGAAAGACTGAACATGACAATCATGGAACATGCTAGAAGTATGAAGATACATGCTGGATTTCCCTTGCAGTTGGTAGAAACAGCTGATACAACAATTTATTTGATTAACCGTGGGCCTTCAAGTTCACTAGATGCAAGAATACCAGAGGAATCTTGTACTAGAAAAGAGGTAGATATTTTTTTCTTAGAGTTTTTTGGTTCAGAAGCTTTTGTGCATATTGATAAGGAAAATAGAAAAAAATGGATGTAATATCTAATAGATGCACTTTTATTGGTTATGGATTTAGTAATTTTGGATTCCGTTTTTGGGATTTAGAGAATTCTAAAATTATTAGGAGTCGTGACATTGAATGAAATAAAAAGAGAATTCACAGGGATTAAATTTTGGTACCAAAAGATGCACCGATTAAGAATTTTGTGAATGAAAATGAACTCTCAGATTTAAAACTCATACCTACAGGGTTATACAGTAGCTGGTGTCGGTTAAACCCTTACCGACATCGGTCAACTGAACCGGTATCAGTTACAGAAGAGCTAAACTGACATCGGTTAGTAGAACTGGCGTCAGATATAGGTGAATGGCATTAGTCACTGTCAAAATTGGAAACAAATATCCAGGAGGTCCAGAATGAGCCTCCGGTACCCCAAACTCCTGTGAGAAGGTCACAAAGGATAAGCAAACCTCCAGAAAGATTTACACCTTATCTATCTTATTTATTATTGATTGATAATGGTGAACTAGAAAGTTTTGAAGAAGCAATGCAGGATGAGACCCACGTTTAGTGGGAGCATGACATGGATGAGGAGATGGACTCCTTGAAACAAAACTAGACTTGGGATTTGGTTAAGTTGCCAGCAGGTAAGAGTAAATTGCAGAACAAATGAGTTTACATGATCAAAGAAAAATAGGGTGGATAGAAAAGGTACAAGACAAGACTTGTAGTAAAGGGATTTGCACAGAAAGCGAGTATTGACTTTAGTGAAATATTTTCTCCTGTTGTTAAAATGACTTCCATACATATTGTATTGAGTGTAGTTGTAGTAAATTATTTGCATTTGGAGCAACTAGATGTGAAGACAACTTTCCTTCATGGTGATTTGGATGAAGAGATTTATATGCAACAACCACTTGGGTATGAAGTCAAGGGTAAGGAGAAATTAGTGTGCAGGTTGAAAAAGAGCCTATATGGGCTCAAGCAAGCTCCAAGACAATGGTACATGAGATTGTATAGGTTCATGCATGAGCATGGTTACTTGATCTGTGAATATGATCATTGTGTTTATTTCAAGAAGCTTAAAAATGGGAGCTATATTATTTTGTTACTGTATGTGGATGATATGCTTATTATAGGATCTAATATGCAGGACATTGGTGAGATTAAGGGAAAACTAGCTCACACATTTGCTATGAAGGATTTAGGAGCTGCAAAAAGAATCCTTGGCATGCAAATACACAGAGACAAGAAGAAAAAGAAATTATATTTGTCTCAGGAGGATTATATCTACAAGGTGTTAGAAAGGTTTAAAATGCAAAAATCAAAACCTATAAGTACACCTATGGATGGACACTTCAAATTGAGAAAATATCAATGTCCTTCATCACATGAGGAGGTCAAATACATGACACAAGTACCATATGCTTCAACAGTTGGGAGTCTCATGTATGTTATGGTCTGTACTAGACAAGACATTGCATAGGAAGTGGGAGTTATGAGTAGATTTATGGCCAATCTAGGTAAAGAGCATTGGAAAGCAGTCTAATGGATACTCATGTATTTGAGATGGACATCTAACATGTAGTTATGCTATGACGGTTCAAATATTTCTTTATGTGGCTATATTGATTCAGATATGGCTAAAGATCTAGATGGTAGAAGGAGCATTACTGGATATATTTTCACAGTAGGTGGGATGATAGTTAGCTAGATATCAAGATTACAGAAGGTTGTGGCTTTGTCTACTATAGAGATAGAGTATGTTGCATCTACAGAGGTTAGTAAAGAGATGATATGGATGAAAATGTTCATGGAAGAGTTGGGAAATGAGCAAGATGATTGCAAATTGTTCAGTGACACTCAAAGTGAAATTCATTTGGAAAATAACTCAATGTTTAATTTTATAATGAAACACATTCAATTGAGGTATCACTTCATATGGTAGGTATTGGAGGATGTGCAACTGAAACTAGAGAATATTCATATGAGTGAAAACCCTGCAGATATGCTAATGAAGCCATTAACAAAAGAGAAGTTGGAGCTACACTCCACTTCTGTTGGTCTTCGAGTTTGATACTTGAAGAGGAAGAAACAAAGCTAAGGAAAGGATCCAAGAATGACGTTGTACAAGTATAGTGGAGTAATTTATCTCCAAGTGAGAGATTGTTGAGATGTGGAGATCAATTACTTCAGTTTAACATGCTATATCAACTTGTTGGAAAACATAATAACCGACATCGATTATGAAGGGACTTCTATCAGTTATGAAGGGACCAACATCAGTCACCTATGACCAGTATCAGTCAGGAAAGTAGGAACCGAAATTGGTTAGGGCTAAGCGGTATCGGTTACCTGTGTGTGAGTATTTTTATTTAACTCACAAGAATTAGATCTAATTTTAGTATTAAAGTAGATCTATTGATTGTAATTGCATGGATAAGTGCCCTAAGTTTGTATAAGGTATTTATAAGCTAGAAAGCTAGGGTTAGGAGATAGAGTTAATGATTATTTTGAAAATAATTGTGTGAGAGAGAATTCTTGGAGAAGAAGGAGAAGCTTGAGAGAAAGAAAGTATTGTACATCGTGAGAGGTGTGGAAGATTGTAAATCTTCATTGTATATCTTTTGAAAGCTTTGGATAATAGATTGGCTTGTTTCTTGGTGGATGTAGCCCACACTGGGTGAACCACATTAAATCTGGTGTTGATTTATATCTCTTGTTTTGTATATTTCTTCTGGTAGAATATCTATTTTTATTGCATGTATGCTTAGATCTGATATATTATCTGTACAACCTTGTTCTAACCCTACTAATGGAAATACCCGATCCCAATGCTTTTTTATCTTTTTCAATCTCATCCCTGGTTAAATTTACCTTTGTGACAGTGGTGATCATGAATTAAAACAACGAGAGAATCTCTGGAAGTGAATTCGTACCTTTTTCAATAATTTTGCTCACCCACTTGTCGTTGGCCCTACCTTGCATTGTGTAACCTTACATATTTCTGATGGATTTTGGATCGAATCTACTAATGGGAGAAACTTCTTTAACTAAAAGAGATGGGACAAAATTTGGATCCATGAAGGTTTATATATATGAAGAGAGATAATTTACACGATTTTCTAGTTGTTCAATTTTATCCTTATACTCCTCGTTTCTCTCAAAAAGGTAAGTGGAATATTCTTTGAACAAGTGGGCATCTCCCTCATGCGTTACCAGCCCCAAAGAAATGTTTCTCATTTCATAGTCAGATGGGGTCATCACCAAGAGGCTTGACTACCTCCAGCTGAGATACTTCCACGTACTAATTTTCTGAAGCACCACTGAAGAAGTGGGAAGCAATTTGAGCTTTCTTACCTTTCTTCATTTTCACCATCATGGATATGGCTTGAAAATATGGAACCAACACTTTTTGAACCGTACGGGTCTCTCCTTAGATTATCTCTTACACCCATGGGAATATTTCAGTTATTTCATGCTCAACACTGGGCATGATTTTTGCTTCCAACTCCAAGTTAGAGGGTATATATTACACAGGTTAATTTGGTGTAGTCGTAGAGGAATAGATGCTTTGAGACCGCAGAGGGATCGATGGATGAATTGGATCAATTTATATATGCTCCAAACCTTCTACAAGATCTTGGATTGCTCTTATTTCTTATGTAGCCTCTTGTAGTGGGAGACCTCATATTCCATTGAATTTCTTTTCATAAGCCATCCCAAGTGAGAAGAACTTGAAGTTTTCTCAATTTCCTTTGAAGTGGAGAGGTGAGATGTCTGTCTTTTAAGAGTTTGGATACCTCTTGATTTCGACGAGGGAAGCTCTCTTATTTTTGAACCATTCCCTAGATCTCTAGATTACCATCTCAGTTCATTAATTTATATCTCATGATTCTCAAATGCTCCACGGAACCTGTTGGAGAGGTGAGACCTCCATCACTTGATACTTAGGATCATACAATTTAGTTCCATCATCTTCAAATTCATCCTTGAACCACTCAATCTTGAACTTTCTCATATGTCTGGCTGTCATTCTGATGCGATCATGTTCCTAACCTCAAAATCATCTGATTAATTCACCCAATAATCCTTGAATTGTGGAACATGGTGTAAATCAGGAAGATGTAAGGTTTCAGGGTTACTCTGAATGTCGAAATCCACCCTTGGTGTATATTAGTAGAGATTCAAAGGAGCGAATGAAGCTTCCAAGTTTGAGGTATCATTGACATTTGTTGGACCCTAAAATATTGGGTAAGTACCAAGAGGCACATGCGCAAAGGATTAGTAGATAAAAGGGCACTCAGGGAAAAATGTGTAAGAAAAAGGGGTTTAAGTGAAACCAGGGCATGAGTGAAAGGCAAAAAAAGGGTTTAAAGGACTTAGCCGTATCTAACATCATGGAGTCACTTGAGGAAAAATGTGAGGACCCGACTAGGCATGATGAGTGGATAAGGTGCTAGTCTGGAACCTTGGAGGTCAAGAAAAAGATATTCCACACAGGGAATATTCCCAGAGACATCATTACAATTAGTGGAGGTTTGTAAAGAGGATAAGCACTCACCAATGGAGGACCACATCGACACTTGGCATGTAATCTGCTTAGAAGAGAAGTCATGGCGGTGGTCAATGATCCTATTTGAACAGGTGCTTGGGTCAGGAGTACGCATAAAGAGAATACAAAGAGGAACAAAGAGAATGTAGAGAGAATACAAAGAAAGAGAAGGAGAGTAATGAAGTACTACATAAATGCTAAGGGTTTAGAGTTCATGGTGTTAGGGTTTAGAGTCCTTAGTTCTAGAGGGTTGTAAGGGATACCATAAAACATATGTATGGGTACTGGGATATGTAACAAGGGAAATAATGGGGAAAAATATAGTTAGGATATCTGATTAGACAGGATTACAAGAGTTGAGTCTCTGTCATTTAGTGTATATGGTTTGAGATGACCCTTCTGAATGTAATATGGCTACCAAAACTTTGTTAAATCAATATACATAGATCTATTCTATATAAACTACTTACGAGTGTAAACCCTCATGTTATATGGCTTATCATGACTCAAATATGGTTTCTTGTAATTCTTACAATGTTATTTAGCTTTTATGATGCATTAATGTGTAGATCTACTAGTTATACCTTCTGTCTTTCAAAGTAGATGAGTGTACTTCTATTTCTATAAATAATCCTCCATTAATGGCATAACTCTCTTGAAAATATCATATAAAGAAGGGGCTCGACACCTACACATGCCTTGGGTGAGTGCCCAATGTATGCTGGATGATACGCCGACACACTTGGGGTTAGAAAAAAGTATTGAGGGTAAAATAATGAATACATCTTGGTTTCGTTGCCAGGACCTCTTTTGAAGCTTTTGTGAGAGAAATGTGTGATGAAAAAGTGCTTGAGCTTGGATAGTATAAAAGTGTGGCTTAAAAATATGGAGGATGAGTTTTCTTATAGGTTCAGTACTAGATCTGATTTTGATGCATGAAAATGGGTGGAGGAGAACCTGGATCATGAACTCTATGAGACATTCTTCTCCTGTTTCCCCATAAAGTTATATGAATGGCTATCATCATATGCATCAAGGATGAGTTGGTACTATAGACCTTGTGTTTGTACCCAAGAGGAATATCAGTGGTTGCATGATGTCAATTTGACATGGACCCATGTTGTTGACCACTGGTGGAGTAGAATGCTAACTATTTATACCTTGGATACACTATTTCTACGTATTCTTGCTAAGAGATTATTGAGTTTGAGTTCTTGAGGGAACCTATAGGATCATTCTTACATGTTATTCCAATGGCTATCAAGATCCTAGTCATTACTTTGAGTTCGGAATCGTTTCCCATGGATGGCTAAATTCATGTTAGGCGCGAGGCACAGAAGCTGGCATGGTAGAAGGATGATGGACCTTGTGGCAGAAATGGAGAGAGAGGAGAGGCAACTCAAGTATAATGAAGCTCGAAAGAGGGAGTTGGTGAGACAACGTGAAGCTGCAGGAGTGATGTATTTATGGAGGTAGATGTTGTGGGAAGGATTTGAGGTTCACGCGGAGGACGTGGAACCTGAGTAGTTTGTGCCATCTCATCTTGGAAAGCATGGAAGAGAAACCCCCTCAACTTCATAAGAGAGCTCGTCATATGAAGAAAGGAGAAGAGCTGTTGGCATGCATCTGAATCCACATGGTGACCAACCCTTGATGCTTAGTTTTCCAAATCCAGAGATAAATATTACCAACCCAGTTGGTATTGGTAGAAGTAACTGATCAACACCTAGGAGGTATTATTTTTAATTTGGTACATCCATGGATGCATAATCATTTCCTATGTTTGGAGGTATATTATCTGGTACAACATTTGGACAAAGTACGGGTACACAAAGCTCAAATATCACGTCTAGAAGTGGCACAAGATACACATCTAGTTGTAGTGTAATATCACAAAATATTGGCATGTAGTTCAGCGCAATAGTGGGGACACAAGGCACAACCACTTCAGGACCTTTACCAGCTATAGGAGGTCGATCTGGTGGGACAAGTGGAGTAGGAACTAGCAGACCTGGTGGATTTGAAGGATCTGGTGGGTCAGAAGGAACATGTACTAGTTGATATAGTGGATCTGGTGGTGGAGGCAACACCGAGGGGAATCCAAGTTCTGGATCAGGTGGACAAGGGCCTCAACCACCTCAACAAGTGTTATTTGAAATTTATTTACGTCTATCAGATTTCAAAGGTGTTAAGGATGCTGTAGAGCATGTACACAAATGTGAGTTGCTATGGTGTGTGAATGGGATCACTACCACGGAACAAAAGGCAAGTCAGTTTACAACGATGTTACAAGGGCACACACATAGTTAGTACCGGAAGTATGACCCTCACCATATAATAGTAGATTATATTGTGCTACGTAATGCCTTCTTAGATGAATTCCATATTATTGAGTTTGAACCAAAAAACATTAGCGCGTTGAAGGAGATTCAACAAGGTATGACAGATTGCGTAAAGGAGTATGATGCACACTTTAAGACTCTCTTGTCAAAATTATCTTATGATATTCATTCTTCTCAGCATGCTCAATGGTTTGTTGGAGGATTAATAATTCCCTTCAGGAGAGCGCTATCACATAAGACTTTCACAGAACCACGTGAGGCCTTAGAGGCTGCCATATGCGTTGAGGATGTGGGAAGCGTGGATACTGATGTTAGTCCTTTTCTTGAAGCTTAGATTGCTGTCATGGCAAAGCAATATGAGAATCCATCTATGAACTAGACCCATGAGACTCGCAGTGGCCTATGGTGCACAGATTGTGAGGTAGAGGGGCATACGAAGGACATTTGTCCCCAGAGATAAGTACGTGCCATGATGGTAAATTGTGAGATTTGCCACAAAGATCATGATGTAAGTGGGTTTCTGCTACTATAGTGTGCAATCCATAAGAATGTGTCTTGTTATTGCAATATTTTCACCTCTACTAGTCATGATACGAAGGATTGTAGATTGATTGAATAGATACATGATGTCATTGATATTGATGTGCACCAGAACAACGTTGCAAACAATTCAAAGGATGATCATCGTCACTATGAAGGATGCACAGATGGAGGAGCTCGTGGAAGAAGCTTTCATAGAGGATTTAGAGGCCATGACAATTGTGGAGGTGGAAGAGATTAATTTCCTTGTGGAACTTGTTATAACTATGGGTCCACAGAGCATTACAAGCACGAATGTCCTAACTTGGTACAATGCTCTTGGTGTGGGAAAAATCACAAGGATGAGGAGTACCCATAATTATTTGAACACATGATCCAACAACAATGGAAAGATAAGGGTGTTAGGATGGTAAGCATGAAGAAAGAAGACTCACAATGGATGCTAAGGGTGACGCTTGAGTCAGAGTTAAAACCTGTACTGGTGATGATGCGATCTGAGGTTGTGCACACCAGGGAAATACCAAAGCAAAAACCACTAATTACAAGATAAGAGGTGGTATATGGGAAGTATCTGGACCTTACCCCATGGACGTAATCATAATTCTTCAAGGGGAAATTTAGTGTCTAAAAGAGCAATCCAAGAATTTGGGGCAGAAGAAAAGTGCTGAGGTTCCTCAGTCATATATAGATGATGTCAGAGAGGAGTGTAAGATTCCGTGCCAAGAGAATATCATTCCTCCATTAGGGGAATGATTGAGGGATAAAATACCAAGCGTTAGAGGAGAGTGTGAGAGGCAGGTTTTACATGCTAACCTTCCTCCCCACAACCTTGACTACGATAAGGATATTACCTTGAATGAAGTTGTTGATGGATGGATCCTAAGTAATATTCGGATTGACACGGGTGCGGAAGTTAATTTTCTCATCCTGGACACCTAGAATCAAACAGGAAGGCCCCCATTAAAACTATCTTAAAATGTGATTTATATGGCTAATAAGACAAAGACAATGCCCATTGGTATTCTAAAGGATGCTACTATCACTATCCAAGGGGAAAAATTCACTGGAGACTTCAAAGTCTTAGCACTTGTTGAGGAGGACAACTTTCCAATGTTGCTTGGGTGCCCCTGGTGCTATAAGAACAATGTTGACTTACGTTTCAATAAGGGGTATATAAGTTTTAAGAACAAAGAGGAACGCGTTATCATTCCTTTGACAGATGGTAAGTCAACACCCTATATTGAGCCTTTAGGAGAAGAAGACCTAGACCGAACTTATTTGCACACTATCTGAGAACCTGAGGTTGTACAACCAACAAAAGAAGGCATTATTTAGTGGGAAGCCACTCAATCCATAAGTGATACAACTAGTGCGGCATGTGAAAATTGGGGGAACAGGACATATGATTTAGTCAGAAGGCAGTTAAGAGGCTCTATGATGAGAGTAACAAAGGCATGTCAGTTAAGTGCCTAGGAGGAAAGAAGTTTCCAATTTATTCTGGGGGAGCCAACCCTGATGTTTTCCTGAGAGAAATGGAGACCCAATGGAGATGTGAGATTGAAAGGAGAAGGATGCTTAGCTATACCTTGCTCGGGACCGCAACACATTGGTGGGTGACCCATCATGATAACCTTCTAGAGTGGTGCAAAGTGAGAATCATGTTCTATGTTAGGTTTTTCCGGATCAATGCACCTACTATCATACAAAATTATCATGGGAAGGAACCTGCCTCGTTTCATGTCCAAGCATGTGAGAATGCTTGTATGGAACGTGTAGAAGCCTTGCCTCCTTCTTTGTGGATTCATAAGCTGTACTCCACATTACAAGGCTACACGCATGCATGGTACATTCACTCAGAGATGTGCCGTCAGACAAGAAGTTAGTAGGAGTTGATGGATGATCTCCTTTAAGCTTGCAAATATTAGAGTACAAAGCCATTGGTGGATGAGGCATTACATGTTGTTAACCACCTAACTATGGGAGATATTTCCATGATGGATGATAGAATATTGGGATTATTGGGTGAACTTGGATTAGAAGCACACTTTGATGAGGAAGAATTAGATGAGATACAACTTGAGCATGCATGCATGGAAAAAGAGAAAGGAAATTTGGTCTATATGATCGATGGTGAAGATGTGGAAAACTTGGATGTTAACCATATTTTGGGTATGCAAGAGGTTATGGATAGTGCTTATGAGCAAGTGCGCTATTAGCACAAACTTAAATTTGCACAGTAATAATAACACCGAATAAATATATTATGAATTCAATTGATTCAGGTTACATTAAAAAGTAGAAGAACACCATATATATAGGCACAAGACATCCTAATTTTAAAGAGTCTTGACAACTAAAAAATCTCAAATAAACCTAATTATGTGAGGTGAGTATACCTCACGTAACCCACACATAAAAAATATATCAAATATATGAGTTGTTTTAGGTAGTAACAACTCATTTACATCTCACATATACAAAATTACAATCAATGAATAGTATTTACCCCGCAGTAAATATCATAACAAAATAATGTGAGCACTAATAATATTTCCTAACATTCCCCCTTAGTGAAAACATGGGAGAAAAATAATCACACTTCCTTTCACAGCATGCCGCCTGTGCATGCTCATGATATGGATTGTTTTATAGGACAACCAAAAACCTCAACAAGGATGGTTTTACAGGACATCCAACAACCTTAACAAGGATGGTTTTATAGGACAACCAATAAGCTCAACAAGGATGGTTTTACAGGACAACCAAAAACCTCAACAAAGGATGGTTTTACAAAACAACCAACAAACTCAATATCATGATGATTATTTTCCTTGTGATTTTTTCTCTCCATTATATTTTTCCTTCAGGGAATTATGTAGGAAACACTACTCACTAAATACAAACTGAAAAGAGGGAAAATGGAAATGGAACATTGAGACCATGTTCCCCCCCTCAATGTGAACATTTCACTTATTCAATACAAAACAAGAACTCTAAAATCATACTACACACAATTGAAACAAAATGAAACTCTAAAATAAAAAGTAAACTCACACACACACTGTTACCACAGCTTCATGTGGCCCCATCGTTGGTGACTGACGAGAGGTCATTGATTGACCTCTAACCTCCAATGCCTCTGTCCTCCATGAGATGCACTCTTTACTTATTACAAGAAGTCTTCATCACTTTTCTGAGCATTTTTTTCCTCATTATTAGAGTGGGTACACTTCATATCCCAATCAATTTATTTGTCTTTGTTTTCAGAAATGAAGGATTTATCCTTCAATTTACCATCAAGTAGATCTCCTTCTCTTTTCTTACAATACATAATACCATGTCCAGGAGAATTACAATAGCAACAAAGAATTTTTCTTGGATCTTGGGAGGTTGATTCTTGTTTAAAAGAAGGCATGAATCTTCTTTTAGCATATGATTTGTTTCTACCATACATTGCAGTTTCTTATGGATCAATCTTCTTGGATCTATTTTCTTCTTCTATCAGAGAAGAAATTAAATCCTCTAGACTTGGATTTATTTTTTCTCAAAGTGAAGACCATATTATAATAGATAGGAGGCATGCTATTAAGTAATACAACTTTTGCATCATTATCGGGAACATCTACTTTTATTCCAGCTAATTGATTTAATATAGAATAGAACTTACTTATATGTTCCACCATGTTGTCACCTTCCTACATTTTGAGTCTAAACAACTTTTGTTTTAGTGCCACTGTTGCACTTCCTGCTTGTGATCCAAATAGTTTGTTTAGTGTTGTCCAAATTATATTTGAGGATTTTTATAAAACTATATGATGCAAATACACATCAGATAACCCTAATCCAATGGTTGCTATAGTTTTTCAATCTTTGTTTTCCCATATCACTGCTACATCTACATCTTTTGGTTTATTTTTTTTGCCATCAAAAATATCCCACAAGTCTTTGTTGATCAATAATAGCTGAGTTTTCACCTGCCATGTGTGAAAATATTTGCCTTCAAATTTTTCTATTTGATTCAACTTATCCATGTTGAAAAAAATGGATGTTGATTACAATGGAATATTTTATGATATTGTTGTGTATTAGATCAATCCGAAAGTCTCAAATATTGAAAAATTACTAAAGACTCTACCACTTAACTATGTAGAGGACACACAATAAAATATCAATTTCAACTCTTACAAAAAATTTATACGACTCTTCCAAATGTGGGACAAAACCAATAACTAACACTCATTGATTTTGAAACCATGGAATGTGTTTTTGGACGTTCTAGAATGAAAACCAACAAACCGAGCTCTATGAGGCAAGGATATGTGGTGGAGACTAAGATCTAGAAACCAAGAATTGAGGGTTGATCTGTCTTAGAAAAAATCGATCAGAAACTTGCCACACAACCCAAGTAAAATCTCAAATCAACACATTCATAGAGGTAGTGGAGTAAAATTATCCATGTCAGGCATTATGGAGATTGAAATTGAGAGATGGATGCCAATAGTGGAGTGGATTTTTGAAAAACAATAGATTGAACTGAGTGCATATTTAAATAAACCTAAGATATTTCAATGACCATTCCGATGATAGCCGGTCCATACATGTAATTGAATGACCTCTCATCTAATACATGTGGCACATATAATTGGAATACCTCATTATGTTTGGATAGTGGGCATTGAGATTGCATGATTGGGTATTTGAATGGATCGATACAACTGACATGTACCACTTTCCTGGATACGCATGCTATAATTATGAATAATTCTAACACAGGATTTGGAAGATCATCTTCCTAACAGCAGTTTAAGACAGCCATTATAAAAATTGCACTCAGTCTATTGATCCCAAATGCAAATGATAAATTAAATATAGATAGGGATACAACATATGATGTCTAAGTTGAGAGGATTGGAGTTTAATTATTGGGCATGAATTATCAACACAGACTCCATGTTCATGCAGAACGGAAAACATACAACAATCACCAATCTTAACTCTTGCTAGATCCACCTTAAAAAAGAGTATAAATTACTCTAAAGACTCTCATGGCTAGATCCACCAAGCTTTGATACCAAATCTTAGCACAACCTTAAATTTGCATAGTAATAATAACACCGAATAAATATATTATGAATTCTATTGATTCGGGTTACATTACAAAGTAGAAGAACACCATATATATAGTAAAAAGACATCCTAATTTTAAGGAGTCTTGCCAACTACAAAATATCAACTAAACCTAATTATATGGGGTTAGTATACCTCACGTAACCCACACATAACAAAATATAAAATATATGATTTGTTTTAGTAACAACTCATTTACAACTCACATATACAAAATTACAAACAATGAATAGTATTTACCCTGCAATAAATATCATAACGCAATGTGAGCAATAATAATATTTCCTAACACGTGCGCCTACCATGAACCCTCGAAAATCAATAAGGTTAACATTAGTTGGGAGGTGAAACCTAATGAGGCTACTATCGGGGACTACTGGTAAGAGAAGGAGGTTTCAAATATCATTGATATATTGCGCGAGTTTCAAGATTTATTTTCCTGTGGGTACCACGAGCTTAAAGGATTTCACCACTCCTTAGGATAAATGAAGATCAAGTTAAAGGAAGGTGCGCACCCAATTTGGAAGTGACCTTATCGAATGAATCTGAATCTGGGCATCAAATTCAAGGAGGAGATTGATAAGATGATCACATTAGGAATAATTGAGGTTGTTGAAGAATCAGAATGAATAAGTCTGATGGTCATCAAAATTAAGAAGGATGGGAGGATAAGGATTTGTGTTGATTATAGGGATATGAATGCGGTATGTGTTATTGACCCATTTCCAACCCCCTTCACTGAAGAGATCATAGAAGGAGTAGCCAGGTGTGAGATCTATTCTTTCATAGATGGATTCTCAGGATATCATCAGGTTAGAATTGCAAAGGAGGACCAAGAAAAGATAACTTTCACCACTGAATGGGGAAGCTTTTACTAAGTAGTCACACCTTTTGGAATGAAGAATGCACCTTTTGTATTTTCGTGCATTGTAGTGCAGGTATTTCAAGACTTCATCCATAAGTTTATTCAAGTCTACCTTGATGATTGGATGGTATATGGATTAGTGAGGGACCATTGTGACAATCTAAGGATGATGTTTGAAAGATGTCGATAGTTGAGGATATCCATCAACATTAAGAAATGTGTTTTTGCTACTCCATTTGGAACCTTGTTGGGGCATATCATATGTAAGGAAGACTTGTTGGTGGATCCTGCCAAAGTTACCATTATTGTGGGATTGGGGGAACCTAACAGACAGAGCACGGTGCATGGATTCCTTAGGCATACGGGGTATTACTGCAAATTTATTAAGGGGTATGCTAAGATCACCACGCCATTGGAAAAGTTGCTAAGAGACAAAATTACATTTCACTAGGGAGAGGTGCAGCAAATTCCATTTGATGCATTGAAGAATAAGCTTATCATTGTGCCCATATTACGATTTCCTTCTTGGGGTAAGCCATTCAATGTACATGTTAATGCTTCAGGGATGATGATTGGAGAAATATTAACACAACTTGGAGAGGGAATTATTGACCACCCTTTGTGCTTTACTAGTAGGAAGATAACCCCAACAAAATAGAACTATACTACTACTGAGCGCAAGGCATTATCAATGATCTACACGTTGCACAAATTCAGGAAGAATTGTTTGGCAACACCCTTTATATTCTAAACCACATGGCATTGAAGTACTTGGTAAATAAGCCCATTTTACAAGGGCGTATCTACAGGTGGGTCCTGTTGTTTCAAGAGTTTGAGTTTACTGTTGTTGTGAAACCAGGTAAGATTAATTTGGGACCTGACCATTTATCACAAATTGAATCAGGGGAGGACATGTAGAGCATTGGGGATATAATGCTAGATGCTCAACTGTTTAGATTACGATGCACATCCTCTGACTTGGAAGATATTGTTGTGTTTCTCAAAACGGGTGTGGCACTGGAGGGAATGAAGACTTTGGAAAGGAAATAGTTAGCCATACACGCCACTCCTTATATGTTAATTAGTGGAGAATTATACAAGCTAGGTCGTGATGAGGTTTTGCACTGGTGCATGTTAGATCATGAGCGCATTGTAATCATGGGGGAAACACATAGTGGAATTGCAGGAGGACTATGTAGGGAATAATACCATGCGCAAGATCCTTCTAGCATAATTTTGGTGAGAAAAAATTTCCAAATATTGTATCGAGTATTGCAAGGCCTGTGACCACTGCTAGCACCTTGGTAAATGAGGGAAAAGAGATGAAATGCCATTAAGACCGATTTATAGTGTAGAACCGTTTGATAAGTGGGAAATTGACTTCATAGGCCTTATTTCCCCAACCGTGCAAAGGACATGTTTGCGGTATATCATTACATGAACAAACTACCTTACAAGGTAGGAAAAATCAATGCCTATAAGGGATTGCATAATGGTAACAACAACTAGGTTCTTATGGGAAAACATAATTAGCAGATATGGATGACTGCTGAGCCTAACAAGTGATAGGGGTACTCATTTCCTAAATGAGGTAGTTATGATCTTATTGGCAGAATTCATGGTAGCCCACCACAAGATCAACCCTTATCACCCACAAGCTAATGGGGCAGTTGAGGCATTTAACAAAATTTTGATCACACATTAGCCAAGATTTGTGATGTGGGAAGAAAGGATTGGGATGATAAATTTTATGTTGTGTTATGGTCATATCAGACTACTTATAAGAGAGTGAACAAGGCCACACGTTTTCAATTGGTTTTTGGTGTGGAAGTAGTGTTACCTATTGAATTCATGTTACCAGCACTACATATAGCACACACAGGAGGATTAGATGATGAACAAGTTCTTGAGGAGAGGATTGATAAGTTAATGTAGTTAGATGAGAGGCGAGCTATTTCTCGTTGGAGTCAGAAAGAAAGAAATCTAGGTAGAAGGCATGACATGATAGACACATCAAGAACAAATAATTTGAGGTTGGGAAGATGGTTCTATTGTGTGATTCCAAGTTTTTGTGCCATCTTGGGAAATTGAAACTCCATTGGATGGTCCCATACATTGTATCCTATAAACTTGATTCAGGTGCTTGGAAGTTACAAGCACTGGATGGAACACAATTTCCAAGCCATTTAAATGGGAGTAGGCTGAAGCCCTATAATAAATAAGTCTTCTTTATGTTTTTAAATAAGGCAGTATTACCAGTTAGTCTAGGTTTTACTTTTTTGTAGTTTCCTTTCTTTGTGTTTCCCTTTCTTGTTGCTTTGTGTTGCGTGCATTTGTGCGTTGGTAGCCACTTATTATTTTCAAAAGTTTTTCTATGTGCAGAGGACCTCTCATCCATTTTGTGTGGGGTGGAGTGTTGTGAAAAGTACTAGAAGCTATGGTTGTGGATGACTAGGGTTAAAAAATAAAAAACACATGGATTAGAAGATCACACGTGGAAAAGGTGAACATAAGGGAAGATTGGTGTCAAAAGGCTTTAAGAAACCATGTAAAAGGGTAAAAAGTGTAGGAGTAACATGAGATAGGCATCAAAAAGAACTTGGTACAAAACATAGAGGAAGAATTAACTTTGGTGTGGGAGAAATCATGAAGAACTCTATGGTCGAGGTAGTTACACCCCAGAAGGTTGCGGTAGTGTTCACGTAGGATTGAGCGTGGAAGAAAAGTGTTGAAGGTTAGTATTGGAAAAAATATGCCTTTATTGGTAAAGTACGTTGGTACATTGGAGAAAAGTAAAAGTTATAAATAGAAGATCGGGGGTGCATTATTTTCTACCTTGCGCTTTAAGTTATCAAAGAGATCTCGTGAACTAGGGCATCCTTGCGAAGAAAGTTTAAGAATAATTATGAAGATTTGTGTGCATATTATTGTTGCCCTCAAAATCCCCCCCTCATTTTTTAAGTCAAATTCAAAAAATTTGAGCTCACGCCCTCCAAAAGTGTTCAAGTAAAGTTGGAAGTTTGAAAAGATAGAGAAATTCATGCTCTAAAGTTTGTTTAAACTCTCCAGTCTGCACATTTTGATAAATCTTCCATTTTCCTTTCTGGACGCGTGAAAATCTTATTATTACTCCTCATTTGAATAAAATTTTCAATATTTCTATGGCCATGGATCGTCAAACCTTATATTTTTTCAATCCCTTGGTTCACAGAAAGAAAATTTGAAGATTCAGGCAAAAAATTGTGGTTTTTTCTTCTTCTCTACATTTTTCACATAGTTGGGAATGACGGACATATCTTCCTCGTTAAAATTTTCTCTAGAATCCACAAGTAGTACATGGATAGCTTTGATTGGATGTGACATCACCATGTTTCAAGAAACAATGGAATCCTCCATATCTCCAAACAATGCAACTCCTAGGGTAGGGCCTAAGGGATAGTCCACAAATAAGCGCCAGGCTTTCCACATGTCAAGGGTCGAAAATAAATACAAAACATGCCCAAATTGACTAAGTATGGAAGGTTTAGATAGATGGAACCACGTGCTTCATCGGTGCAATTTCAATTTTCAAAGATAAGGGAAGTTCTCAAACTTGTGCCAATACCTCCACATGTCCCAGGTCCAAAAAAGGGGACAAAGTTGATTGCTTAAATTGACTCAGTATGAGAGGGCCAATGGAAGGAGCCACATCTTCAACTTAGAGAAATTTTAGGAGGCATATCTAAAGTAGAAAATAAAATGAGCACGTGTCAACAGGTCAACATGTGTCTAGTGGTCAGATATACGGCCATGCCAAACAAAAGGGAGAAAGTCAAATATTAAGCCCGAAAAGAAAGTCAAGGTAGGGAAGCGGGTTGTCAAGGAGATTTGGGAATTTGAGCCTTATTTTCGTGTAAAGGGGATTAAAGTTTAAAAGTGACCTGCAGCCCAACCCACGCCAAGGGAAAAAGTCAAATATTAAGCCTGCATCGAAGGTAAAAATGGGTAGGTGAAATGCCGGCAGAGCAATTTCTAGAATTTAAGCCTTGTTTTCATTGAAAAAAGATGAAAAGTCATAAAGTAACCTGTAGCCCCAGCCAAACACAAGAGGGAAAAATTCAAATGTTGAGCCCGTGTCAAAAGAGTCAAAGCGGGGAAGCGGGGTCGGAGGAGTAATTTGTGTTTTTGAGCCTTTTTGTAAAAAGGGCTAGAAGGCATTAAGTGACTCATTGCTCCGATCATTCCAAGAGGGAAAAATTCAAATGTTGAGCCTGCATTAAAAGGGTCAAAGCGAGGATGAGTAGGTCTGGTGGAGAACTTTTTAGGTTTTGAGCCCTTTTTGTAAAAAAGGCTAAAATTCATAAAAGCGAGCCATGACAAATCTGTCGCCACTCAAGTGAAGCCATGTGTCAGACTTATATCAAAAGCGGTAGGGCAGACCAAAAATGCAAAAAATGCCAAATCTCTATAAAGTCACAAAATGCAAAAGGCATCCTCCACGCCCGCTCCAATAAATGTCTCACACATGGATGGATCTAGTTTAAAGTTTCAAAGGCAAGATGAACAGTTCAAATTCAAAGTTACAAAATGACTGTAACAGTTGTATTATGAAATTTTTAGGTTTTCTCCACCATTGGTGTTTCTTCGCAAATCATAGAATATGAATGGATGTGAATGATTGAAAAGATTGTAAACCATTTCTTGCTAACAAACAAGAATTTATAACTGTTTCTTACAAGATATTTAATGGCTTGCTTCACATCATTGTACAGGGGTTGGAACTTGATCTTGTAGAACTCGACAAGTGCATTGTACTTAGAGAAAGCAAAGGAAATAGACATTTTCTTCTACTTTCCTCCATTCTCAAATTTCTTCCATTGCCTGCATTATGTACAACTCCTATTTAAGCATCAATACAAGAAGAATGATTTTTTAGCCTATTTGATGAGGAGATTTTAGAAACTTTTAGTTCACAATTTTATCTCATCTTTTTTCCATTTGTACAAGGTTGTTTCTTCTCAATAAATGGATGTGTTAAAGTTTCTAACTAATGTGTGCATGAATCTGATTTTCTACCTATAGCACTAGTTTCCCTATCTCATTTCACACTCCCTTTCCCACCTTTCAGACAAAGTATCTTCCCTAGTAAGAGATTTGCTAGCTTTGCCATAGTGTCATTGTAGTGCCCATATTGGATCCCCAGTTGAAACGTCACCATAGAAATCCACGCTTTCTCACGTGCATGCATACACGTCAAGTTGCACTGATTAAGTAGAGGGACTTAAATCCCTAAAGCATTGGAAATGAATTAAAAAAATTGTCTACTCGACAAATTTTCTCGCCAACCAGTTTTTGGTGCCCATCGTGGGGCAAATTTTGCAGCATCTACACCTAAATATGACCACAAGGTTAAAAAATTCAAAATTTCAACAAAGATTAAAATTTCTAGAATTTGAATGGCTATATGATCCATATGGATTCAAATAATGGATATTCTGGGAAACACTCTTATATGAAAGACACAAATTTATTTTCCACATCCAGGAATACATTTCTTCATATTTGAGGGAAGCTATCCGAGTATAATAGAAAAATTTCACAATCATTACTTCATTGCCACTAGAATTCTGGACCTTGAAGAAGAACGCACTATTGCTGAATCGCAGGGGGAAAGACACAATTCTAGGAACAAAAAGAAGAGCATAGATTTTCATGCTAGCAGATAGACGATACACCCAGTAACAAAGACAAGGACGATAAACTGATTCCTTTTTTGAGGAACTTCAAAGGAGACAAGAGATACTCGGAATCCAAAGGCTTCCCTCTCAAGTAAATTGGTCATGTTGGGAACCTCAGTGTTGTCAATCCTTTGGATAGGGAATTCCAATACATCAATGATAACCTTGTATACTTCACTGATGTTGAGACTGAAGAAGAAGCTAGAGAAAGAGAGGTGAGAACCGACAAAGAAATTAGAGCTCAACTCGAAGAAATCAAGATACTTTAAGCCGATGCAGATGAAAGAGTAAGTAGTAGAAGCCACAACCCTAACAAGGTTTGAAGATAGAAATAGAAATATAATGGGATATTTTTACCATGAGCATGAATGTGATCGTGAGGTACATAGGCCTAATGTACCTTAGGGAGGAAACACCGGTCCACTGTCTCTTCGCTCAACCACTCCATGAGCTACTGAGAGGCTCGAGAAAAAACTTCCCAAAAGTCAGAGGGTATGGTTCTCAACTCCCTGAAGAGCATGTAATAACATTTATCACTGCTTTTGGTGTGTTGGGTGTTGAGGATGAAGATGTGTCAATCTCGATTCCTTTGTGGATTCACTTCAAGAGAAAGATACCAAATGGCTCTACATGCTACCCCCTAGGTTTATCAACTGTTGGGAGGATTTAAGATGCACATTCAAACATAAGTTCAAGAGCACAGAATGATTGTCTAGTATCTTTTTGTCTAATTGGTACAAATGAAGAAATAAACCTCTGATTGAGTGAGGGACTTCCTAGCAAGATATGATAGAGTGATAATAAGGATCCCTGAAGATCTAGTGCCTCCTTGAAAATAATTTGAAGAGGTTTTTCATCAGTTCTTTACCATTAGAAGTAGCTTTCTTCTTTAGAAGATCCCAACTAAGAACATTGAGGGAATTCCAAGGACTATGTGAATATAAACTGATGATGGTCTAATCCTTTTCTAGAAAGGTGAAATGCCCCAATGGAAAGCAAAAGGGTCAAAATTCAAATTCTATCACTATAGATCCGATGTTCCAAAAAATGGCAAATGACTTGGTTTCCTTAAAGAAGCAGTTATCTTATATCACAATTTGGAATTCTTTAAGGAAACTAAACCCTCTAGATAGGCCAAGGATTTCTCCACCTCCTCATTGGCTTGCTCTTGAATCACCACTAGTCAATGCCATTTGTGACACCAAAGAGTCGGAGGAGGAAGTAGAAATTGATGAAAATGAAGAAGAAAATATGGAAGACTATGAAAACTATCTTGAGGTCAAGGAAGTTGATATGCACAATATCCTAATTGATTATATTGATGATGAATATGAGAATGATGAAGAAGCTCCAAGTTTCTCATGTGATGTTTTCACTCATGCATAATCCAAGAAAGGTGCTTCATCCTCAATGGTTGTGGTAAAGGATAAGAAGAATAAATAAGATTCTCCTATAGAGGTCACACAAAATAAAATCATCAGTAGAGGATCACCATTACCACCTTCTTTGGAGTCATCCAAAGAAAAACCAAACTCACTGGTTGTCAGGGATCATGATACTATACCAAGTAAGTCATATAATTCTTCTCCCAACTCAAAAGTTGCTAAGAACAATTCTCCTTTAAATGTTGTTCTTGCAAAAACATCTAAGGTTCAATAAAAAGCTACACCCTCACCCCTTCCAAGCCAATTACTACACCTAAAAAGGAGAATTCAACACCCAAAGTAGCAAAGCCTCTACCATGTAAATCTTCCTCCATTTCCGAAACCTCTTCCTCACTCACCGTAACCCCATTTGACTTTGTGGAACATGCAAGCAAAACCAAATTCCAGCACTTAGAAATAGAATACCTACAAACACACCCTACCCAGTTTGACAGGTTCATTAATACTATTTGTGGTGGTAATGCTGTATCCTCGAGTCCTAATTATATAGGCTTACTGCCCACACCATCCACACCATCTTCCCAAAACATGCAAGCCCTTAGTGCCTCCAAAACCAATAGGGTTGAACCTTTCTACCTGTCACTCCTCATTAAAGGCTTCCAGCTAAATAATTGTATCATAGATTCCGGAGCCTCAGACAATGTGATGACAGCTAAAGTTGCAAATGCTCTAGGCCTCACCTTGACCTAGGTAAATGGAATCTACTACCCAATGGAATCCAAATAGGTTCCATTGGTAGGAAGAATCAAAGATGCATAGGTAACACTAGCTGATTTTCCAAACAAGAAGGTACTCCTAACCATACTGGCAGTAGACATCCCAACCTCCTTTGGTATGCTATTGAGTAGGATTTTCTACAAAGACTTGGGTGGAGAGATAAAAATGGATTGGTCATCTATAACTATCCCAATAAAAGGTGAGATGAAGAAGTTGCTACCAATAAGAAAGATGAAGTTCATAGTACGAAATTCTGATGATCCGAAAGAAAAAATTCTCTTTCAATATTGTGGGCTAGGAAACCACTTCCTCACATCAAAAAAAAAAGGAGAAATTGCCACTTCTCATGGAGGAAGAGGAAGATCAAATTCAGACAATGGAATTTGATGGTAGTCATTCCAGGGTAGGCTCGGGAGCTGGTGTAGTATTGTACTCTCCTTCCAATGAGTTGTACCCATTTGCCTACAAGCTACAATTTGATAATACAAATAACACTACAGAGTATGAAGCACTACTCTTAGGCATGAATGCAATAGAGGACATGGGAATCAAGAAACTGAGATGTCGAGGTGATGTAGAGGTTGTAGTAAAGTAAGTCCGTCAACAATATCAAGTGTAGAATCCAAGACTCCAGCATTACAGAAATAGAATGTGGGACTGCATTGAATCTTTTGATGCATTTTCCATTGAAGTTATTCCAAGGGAACAAAATGAAAAAGATGATTCTCTTGTAGTGTTAGCTTCCCTAGTGACACCTCATCCTTCTTTTGGTAAATACAAAGTGACCATTGAAATGGTATTCATGCCTAGTGTACCAGACAATGCAAATCATTGGCAAGTCTTCAATGATGATAACCAAATTCTAGCCTTTTGAGAGCAAAGGGATAATTTCAATAATCTCTTCTTTGAAGAAGGTGAAAATCCACATTGAGAAACAGTCCCCAAAGAAGAGAAAGAAGGAATTGAAAGGATTGATGATGAGGGAGTAATCAAATTGAAAGGGATCAAAATTCCCAAAGGCCTAGTCTCTTTAGAAGACCTCTTTGACAGACATGACATATTCATTCAAGAGAAAGAAAATCAATCTTCTCGATGCCCAACTAATTTTGATAAAGAAAAAATTGGTACCCTGGAGGAGCCAAGGATGGTCAATATTGGAAAATGTTGCTCGCCTGAAAAAAAAAAGAAGGTTTGTTGCATTACTCAAGAAATAATCTAATGTATAAGCATACTCTTATGATGAACTCAAATCCTTTCAGCCAAAGGAAATGCATCACTCAATTCCTTTGAAGCAAGGTGTTAAGCCCTTCAGGTAGAAACAAATTTTGTACAACACAAAGATTTTTGATACCATCAAAGAGGAGGTAACGAATATTCTTAATGCAAGGATCATGTTTCCCATCCACCATTCAATATGGGTGGCTAACATTGTGCCAGTGTGGAAGAAGAATGGTAAAGTAAGGATGTGTATATTTTTACAACCTGAACCAAGCATCACTAAAGGAAAATTATCTTCCTATCATAGACCATATACTGCAAGTAGTCACTAGAACTGAAATGATTTCATTACTTGATGGATTCTCAGGATATAATCAAATAAAAGTGGCAGAGGAGGACCACACCAAGACAACCTTTACAACACCTTGGGGCACTTTTGCCTATATCAGACTACCTTTTGGCCTAATCAAGGCAGGAGCTACATTCTAAAGGGCAATGCATTTGGCCTTAAAATATCTAAAGCATTACATTTTCATATATCTTGACGATCTCACAGTATTTTCAAAGAAGAGGGGAGATCATATCTATCACTTCGAACAGGTACTTGCAAGGTGTAGGAAACATGACATATCACTAAATCCAAAAAAGTGCATTTTTGGAGTCACAGAAGGCAAGTTATTGGGGTACATTGTGAACAAACATGGAGCACACATTGATCATGAGAGGATTAGATTTATTCAAGCATTAGCCCTGCCCACAAGCTAGAAAGGAGTTCATTCATTCTTCAAAAAGGTGAACTTTCTTTGTCATTTTGTGTCTGAGTTTGCTGAGTTGACAAAGCACATCACTTCCATGATGAAACCAAAAGCAAACTTCAAATGCAACAATGTAGGGAAGGAAACATTAGAAGAGATCAAGAAATCCATTGCCAAGGCTCCGACTCTTGTATCTCTAGATTTTAACAAAGAATTCATCATGTATTGTTATGCATCAAAACATACACTCTCTGCCGTTCTCGTCAAGAAAAATGATGAAGGCATGACAACACCTATTGCTTTCATGAGTTATCCTTTGAAAAATCATGAGCTAAAATACAACCAATTGGAGAAGTATTCCTATGCAGTGGTCAAGGTTATAAAAAACTTCAGGTTTTACATCCTCAATTCCCATACGGTGGTGATGGTCCCCAGAAGTGCAATCAAGTCCATCTTGACACAATAGGATCTTAGAGCTAAAAGAGGGAATTGGATTGTAAAGACTCAAGAATATGACTTGGAGATTCGACCCTCCAATCTGGTAAGGGGAAATGGCTTGTGCAAGCTGATTGTTGAAGATGAAACACTCAAAGTTCAACATGGCGAAGAAAAATATGCTTGCTTAACTTGTTCAGAAGACATCCCACATGCTCTCTTTGTCACCACTACTAATGAGTGGTATGCTGATATTGCCTATTACCTAACTTATGGAGAATTCCCTCCCCATCTTGATTACAAGAAAAGGATAACACTCAAGATGAAGGCAACTAAATTTGTAATTTGGAATCATACGCTTTACAAAAGAGGCCTAGATGGTTATTTCCTTAGGTGTGTAGATAAAGAGCAACACGAAAATTTTCTTAAAGCATACCATGAACAAGCATGTGGTGGACATTTTTCAGCAATGGTCACTGCACTCAATATCATCCAAGGAAGGTATTATTGGCCCACCATCTTTGCAGACACTCAAGACTAGGTTTCTAAATGCAAAGCATGCCAACAATTTGTTGGAAGACCAAAAATCACTACATTTCCACTCATGCCTGTGGTTATTGAAGAACCATTTCAACAATGGGGGTTGGACTTCATTGGTGTTCTAAACCCTCACTCAAGTGTGGGGCACATCTATGTACTCATAGCAATAGACTACTTCACCAAATGGGTGGAAGCCATTCTGGCCAAGCAAGCCAACACTGAAAAAGTATGCAACTTCATCAAGGAGAATATTATAGTCTGTTTCGGAGTGCCACAGAAGATTGTAACAGATAATGCTACCTATTTATCTTCAAGAGAGCTGACCAAGTTTTGCTATAGCTACGGAATCTCCCTATCTCATTCTTCTGACTACTATCCACAAGGAAATGGATAGGTTGAATCAAGCAATAAGAACATTGTGACCATTTTCCACAAGCTTGTAAACGAGAATCAAAGGAATTGGAACAAAAGGTTGTATGACGCATTGTGGGCGGATAAGATCACTCCCAAGAAGGCAATAGGTATGTCATCATTCCAATAGCTATATGGAGTCGAAACAGAAATTCCTCTCATGATTGAGATGCCAGCTCTCAAGCTGTTACAAGCAATAGAAGATGGTCAATACAGGGATTCCATTAACAAGAGGATCCTATTTCTTGAGAAGATGGAAGAAAAAAGAATCCAAGTGGTGGATCACATTAAGGAGAACCAATTGAAAGTAAAGAATATTTTTGATAAGAAGGCCAAGGCAAGAGAATTCAAAGTTGGATACTTTATCCTACTATGGGACAAGAGAAGAGAACCAAAAGGCAACCATGGAAAATTTGATTCATTATGGCTCGAACCATTCCAGATTCATGAAGCTTGCGGCAAGAATGATTTTCTTCTCTCATAATTGGATGGAATGCCATTGGAATTGCCTTGGAGTGGGAAATACTTGAAATTATATCATTAGTGAAAGTGGGTTGTCCACCCGCATTGTACCATAGGTGTGTTTCCCTTTCCATTGTGTGGTTTTGTTTCCCCTTCTGTTGTTGTGTGCTTGTGTGTTTCCTTCTTTTGATCTTTCTTTCTCGAAGTTGTACATGAATCTGCAAGGCCTAATGGATAAGGCACTGGTCAACTAATTACAAGGTCTAGAGATTATGATTCTAGATTCCCATGTCATGTCTTCACTATGCTCAGTTGATGTCATGTCCCCAAGCTAGAGCCATCTATTTTCGCCCTCAAAATCCTCCCCTCATTTTTAAATTCAAATTCAAAAATTTTGAGCTTACGCCCTCAAGAAGTGTTTGAGTAAAGTTGGAAGTTTGAAAAGATATAGAAATTCATGCTCTGAAGTTTATTTTAAACTCTCCAGTCTACACATTTTGATAAATCTTCCATTTTCCTGTCTAGATGCGTGAAAATCTTATTGTTGTCCTCATTTGAATGAAATAGTCAATCTTTCTATGGATATGGATCATCAAACCTTGTATTTTTTTCAATTCCTTAGTTCATGAAAGAAAATTTGAAGATCGGACGCAAAATGGTGGAGTTTTCTTCTTCTCTGCATTTTTCCATAGCTGGGAATGATGGGCATACCTTCCCCATTAAATTTCGCCCCAACATCCACGAGTAGTACATGGATATCTCTGATTGGATGTGACATGGCCATGTTTCAAGAAATAGCAAAATCCTCCACATGTCCAAACGACGTAATTCTAAGGACAGGGCCCAAGGGACAGTCCACAAATAAGCACCAGCTCTCCACGTGTCTAGGGTCCAAAATGAAGACAAAACAAGCCAAAATTGGTTAAGTATGGAAGGTTCAACGGACGAAGCCATGTGCTTCATTGGAATAATTCCAAGAGTTGAAGCTAGGGGTAGTTCTCAAACTTGCGCCAATCCTTCATGTTTCCCAGGTATTAAAAAGGGGATAGAGCGGATTGCTTAAATTTCCTAAGTATGAGTGGGTCAGCGGAAGCCTCCACGCACCTCAACGACGCAATTTCAGTAATAAAACAAAAGGGCCAATCTTGAAATGAGCACCAGTTCTCCACATGTCTAGAGGTCAACATAAGTCAAGTGGGAAGTAAGCCCAAATTAGATAAGTATAAAAGAACCGTGGAGCTCTCCACATGTCAGCCTAGCACAACATTAAAGGAAAAATCCAAAGGTAGGTTCCAAATAAGCACCAGCTCTCCACGTGTCCAGGGTTAGATATACGACCAACAAATAAAAGGGATAAATTCAAATATTAAGCCCAAATAGAAAGTCAAAGTGGGGAGGCGGAACATCGGGGAGATTTGAGAATTTGAGCCTTGTTTTCATTAAAGGGGCTTAAATATAAAAAGTGACCTGCAGCCCTACCAAACACAAAGGAAAATGTCAAATCTTGAACCCACCGTTGGAAATTCAAAGCAGGAAAGTGGGTCGATGGAGAAATTTGTGTTTTTGATCCTTTTTGTAAAAAGGGATAAAAGTCATAAAGTGACCCACAGCTCTGATCATGCCAAGAGGGAAAAAGTCAAATGTTGAGCCCGCATCAAAAGTGTCAAAGAGGGAAGGCAGGCTGGCGGAGAAATTTGTATTTTTGAGCCTGCATTAAAAAAAGGGTAAAATTATAAAAGTGACCCGCGACTCTGTCTCCACTCAAGTGAAGCCACGTGTCAGGTTTATATCAAAAGCGGAAGGGTGGACGCAACATGTAAAAAATGCCAAATCTCTATAAAGTCACAAAATGCAAAAATCATCCTCCACGTCCGCTCCAGTAAATTTCTCCCACGTGGACAACTCTGGTTTAAAGTTAAAAAGGCAAGATGAACGGTTTAAATTTAAAGTTACAAAACGAATGTAATGACTGCATTATGAAAAGTCTGGTTTTTTCCACCATTGGTGTTTCTTCATAGATCAAGAATTTGAATGGACGCGAATGATTGAAAAGATTGTAAACCATTTCTTTCTAACAAAGAAGAAGTTGTAACCATTTCTTTCAATATATTTAATGGCTTCTTCACGACATTGTACATCATTGGCAATTGATCTTATAAACTCACGGGTATATTGTACTTTGAGGGAACAAAGGAGATACCCATTTTCTTCCATTCCCCCCCTTCTCAATTTCCTCCATTTCTCCACTATGCACAACTTCTGTTTAAGCATCAATATAAGAAGAAGGATTTTGTAGCCTCTTTAATGAGGAGATTTCAGAAACTTTGAGTTTGTAATCTTATCTCATCTTGTTGCCATTTACAGGGTTGTTTCTTCTCATGAATGTATGTGATGAATTTTCTAATTAGTGTGTGTAGGAATCTGATTTCCTACCTAAAAATTAGTTATCCTACCTCTTTTCTCAATCCCTTTCCCACTTTTAGACAAATTTCTCTCTTACAAGTATCTGCAACCTTTGCTGTGGGGTCAATGGAGTGCCCCTGTTGGATCCCCGGTCGAAAGGCCACCACACAAATCCACACTTTCTCATGCATGCATACACGACAGGTGCACCGGTTAAGTAGAGGGACTTAGATTCCAAGAGTGTTGGCAAGGAACCCACAAGTTTGTCTACCCAACAAATTTCCTTGCCAACACATAGCTAGTTTTATGAGAAAACCAAAGTGGAAAGAAGTATACATGCATAAGAAGAGAAGGTTTTGTGGAAGAATCCCATGGGTGTTACAACATCTTGTGGAAAAAGTGTTTTCCATGTTAGGGTTGCATAGCTATGGCACAAGGTTTGAAGGAATTTACGCAAAGGAGTGGATCCACAAAGTTGAGAAGAGTTAGGATTAGGAGAAAGGAAGAAGTTTTGAGGACCCGATGAAGGAATGACACCAAGAAAAGTAGCAAATATTTCACTGAAGAAGGGAAATGGCAAGGGAAAACAAGTTGTCTCTACCAGTTTCAATGAAGAATGGTACACGGAAATGCAATACCTGGACAACTTATTGCTTGGTAAAGAATGGGTGTCTCATGTCAGGAAGATGGCCGTTAGTGATTACAACCATCGAATGAGCACCACAGAGAATGAAATAACACTAGAACTATTTCACCCTAAAGAGAAGAGGACACCAGATGGAATTCCCATCTATGACGATGAGGTAAAGGTAAAAATGGAGAAGGATGGGTTGTTGTAACTCTACGAGTTTCCCTATTTCAGAAATCCCGAGAGTGACTATACCAATGGTTGATGTCATGTGGATGCATGAAGACCTGACTTCTATTTTATAGGCTAGAAGGATGTGCATAACCCCCTAACTAATTTCTAAGTTCACCGGCCTTATCTATGAAGGAGATTCATTAGACGATGACTTGGAAGACAAGGAAGCCATTAAGAAGACTATTGAGGCTTATGACTACAAGAAGGGTTCGTGCTACTTTGACATTTTTGCAATTACTGACCTGATGATGAGGATGCCATGTGCACTTGGTTACAAAGTTGAATGGGGAAGAGAGATGGACACATATCAACAAGGCTGTGGTTGAATGTGTGCCACAAGATCTCAAAGGGAACCATCTATAACCTCTCAGCTTTCATTATAGAGGAGATCATAGACACCTACACATGATGGAGAAGAATATCATGTTTGGTAATGTCCTCCTCACCATTGTATCTTTTCAGAGATTGGAGTGCCCGATGGGCTGGATAAGTTTGTTTGGGAATACCTAGATGAGAACCCCTCCCCCACCAAGAGGTTTGAACAATATACCTATGACACCATGACGAACACTAATAAGGTGCACTTAGAAAAGTGTTATAAGTGGATGCGCGACACATTCGGGGTTGAATGGAGAATACCTGAATAGTTTCCTTCACTAGTGCAAGGAGAAGCTGAGTTCACCGTATACCAACATTTTTGCATCAACAGATTTACTTTGGTAGATGACACCAAGAGTCCTTGGTGTAAATTTCCTTTCTCCTTCACAGCGCAGTACTTCTAGGTCGGGTTCAATAATTTTAAAGAGGCAAAGAAACTCATATTTGATCTAAGTGTAGTAGATCAAGACTACCATGAGTTGTGTAGGAAACTAATATACCCCAAGAAGTGCACCTATGTGGAGAAGTATGTCTCCCATGACATGCACATGTTAAAACCAGTAACATTACCTGTTGTAGGGAGGACAACAACGAGGGTGTATTTGCACATAAGGCCTAAGTATGAAAAGGGTGCTTATGTTGAAGACAATGTCTCCATTCCTGAAGACCCCACCGCACAGAAGAAGATTGCGCTAAGAAAAATAGATAGAGGAGAAACTCCTGAGAAAAAGGTGCCGAGTGCGCAGACAGTATAGATAGTAGGGGCACAAGAGTCAGGGGCACCAATACTTACATCCACCGGAAGAAGTCTCTCATGAGAAAAGAGTCACTACAAAAGGAGGAGTCACCGCAGAAGGAAGAGTCGTGGGTATTGGAAGAGTCACCCAAGAAAGAATAAAAAGAGAAGTCCCCTAAACTGGAATCACTAGTAAGGAAGAAGAAGAGGGTGAAAAAAGGGTCCGACTCAGGAAAAACAGAAAGCATGGATGCTGACAAGGGCGATGAAGACGATGAAGAGTGCGACGAGGCTCAGAATCATCCTGTGTACGATGTACACGAGTCAGAGGAAGAAGGAAATGAAGAGAAGGATGAGAATGAAGTAGGCACTCACAAAAAATGGGAAAGAAAGGAAGTAAACATGAAGGATCATAAGACCCCGACCCTGACCCTGACCAATGACTAGATGGATAATACCATAGAGAGGGAAGTGGCAGGAATTATCCAATAGTTGGTGGAGCATGAAGTCAAGCGAAGCACTGAGGAAGTACTGAAGGAAACAAAGGAAAGTGCAAGTGTGGGAAAGGAGTATGGAAGCATGGGTGGAGACCCCAGCTTAGCAATAAGCTTCCCAAAGGTAGCACACATAGGTGGAAAGGGCATAGTAGCGGTGCAAGAACAAGAAATGACTTACATTAATGATCCAAACAAGGTACTGTGTGCACTTCCAAAGTACTTTGCCCACAAACCAACTCCTTGCTTGGTCTTCTTTTGATGAAGAAGGTGCATACCCATGCATGAGGAAAATGTTATCTTGGGCTTTTGAGTCCCACATTGATGAACCTGAATTCAAGGTAAACCGAGATGCATTGATGAAGATACCAGATGCTAAGGGAGTAAACCCTCTAGTAAATTCCCAACAACTATCTGATGAGAAATTTTGTAATGCGCTCAACAAAGTATCAGTGGAGGTAGAGGCAAGACTCTGGTAGAAATGAAAGAATAAGGGTCTTGAAGGAAGAGCTTGAGAAAAAGAATGAGGATATCATCAAGTGGGACAAAGAGATAAAACATAAGGAATTGATCAGTGCATAATTAAAGCGCGAGCTGAGGGATGAAAAGGAAAATGTGTGTGAAATCCATAAGAAGATTAAGCTCATTTCAAATGCCATAATCTTGAAGCACCCAGACCTAGCCCCTCCTGAGAAGAAATATGAGTCAACCATGCAATGCTTGGAAGACTTGACCTGCATCCTCACCATGGAAATGTGACCACTCACATTAGAGTCAATAGAGGAGGTGATGACATGCCAGAAGGAGGAGGAAAATTTGAAGATTGGGGAGATAGTGACTCAGTAATATAAGCTCCTTGCCACAGTATAGACCACCACATAGATGGTTGAAGCCATGTATGAAAAATGTGCCAATAGGGATAGGGTAATAAGCATATTGGTTGATACACATGAGACAGATCTAAAAGAATTTTAGGAAAAATCACAAAGGTAATAGGGCAGAGTGCAACAAGATCCTAGCTGAAGTTGAGAAGAAATTGGAAGCAATTGAGACCTTGCGGGGTTTGATTAAGAATAACTAAAGGAATTGTTCCCCCAAGTCACTCATAGGATGGATACACTAGGCGATTTTAGAAAGCAACTGGAAAACATTATTGATACGCTGTAAGATAAGAGTGAGGAACTTAGTTTTGATGAAGTAAGTGCATTAGTGGGTGACTACTTCAGTAGGCACATGGAGAAGTAGATGCATGGGAGAATATTGAGGCATCCATGAAGAAGGATTTCCCACTCCTCATGCAACAATAACACATTCTTCTATTCTTCCATTTCTTTCATCCTTCCATTCTTTGATTGTTTTGATACCTCTATTATTTATTCTTTGAGGAAGCGGAGTGTTTCCAAGGATGGAGAACACACATAGTGTGGGGTGATGTTGGACCCTAAAATATTGGCTAAGTACCAAGAGGTGCACGTGCGCATGATTAGTAGATAGAAGGGTGCTTAGGGAAAAACATGCAATAAAAAGGGGTTTAAGAAGGGTTTAAGTGAAACCAGAGGCATGCAGCGGGAGGAAGAACAAGGGTTTAAAGGACTTAGCCATATCCGGCATCATGGAGTCACTTGAGGAAAAACGTGAGGACCCGAATAGGCATGATGAGTGGATAAGGTGCTAGCCTGGAACCTTGGAGGTCAAGAAAAGGATATTCCACCAAGGGAATATTCCTAGAGACATCATTACAGTTAGTGGAAGGTTTGCAAAGAGGATAAACATTCACCAATGGAGGACCACATCGACACTTAGCACATGATCTACTCAGAAGAGAAGTCATGGTGGTGGTCAATGATCCTATTTAAAGAGGTGCTTGGGAAACACAGATACATAGGGAGGCACAAAGAGAATGCATAGAGAATACAGAGAAAGAGAAGGAGAGTAACGAAGTGTTGCAGAAATGCTAAGGGTTTAGAGTTCATGGTGCTAGGGTTTAGAGTACTTAGTGCTAGAGGGTTGTAAGGGATACCATTAAACATATGTATGGGTACTGGGATCTGTAACAAGGGAAATAATGGGGAAAAGTATAGTTAGGATCTCTGATCAGATAGGCTTACAGGAGTTGAGTCTCTTTCATTTAGTGTATATGGTCTGAGATGACCCTTTTGAATGTAGTATGGCTACCAGAGACTCTTTTAAATCAATATATATGGATATATTATGTGCATCTCTCTTATGGGTGTAAACCCTCATGTTATATGGCTTATCATGACTTAGATTTGGTTTCTTCGTACTTCTTACAATGTTATTTAGCTTTTGTGATGCATTAATGTGTAGATCTGTTAGTTATACCTTCTGCCTTTCAAAGTAGATGAGTGTACTTCTGTTTCTGCAAATAATCCTCCATTAATGGTAGAACTCTCTTACAAAGCTCACATAAAGGAGGGGTTTGGCACCTCAGTTGAGCACCCAATGTATGTTGGATGATAGGCTGGTGTGCTTGGGGTTAGAAAGAAGTATTGAGGGTAAAATAATGACTACAACATTCTTACATGAAAATATGCCAAGAAAGATAGGAAAAGGCACAATTTTCTTCTTCCGATTATTGAGTTTTCCATTGATGTGAAAAAACTGTGTGCATATCTCAAAGATCACAATATTATCATTGGAGTACCTTGGGAGCTTGTGTAGAGCGAGATCAAATCCTGGTACCGAGATGTATGATAATGTTGAGAACTAAGTGAAGAAGGATCCATACCTCTTAATCAAAGTGGCATCTTGAGAAGGAAATATTGACTCAAGATTACCCTCTAGCAATTGTATGGCAAACATAGTGAATGCATCATTCACTCTTGAGAAATGGTGGTTTCTCTCCTTGAGGGTTAGTTGTGGATAATTTTCATAGGAAGGTTCCATTTGAGAGATGTTCTTAGTGAGGGTTAGGCCTCTGAACAGTTTTGTTTTCACAAGAGCATAGACCAAGTAGGATGTCATTGAGAACTTCTTGGTTACTTGCAACTTAAGCAACTATTGATGGATGTTGTCATTGATTATCTATCCCCAGTGAATCATATTTTTACCTTTGATGATGATAAGGATAAAATGCACTATCCAATCTTGAAAATCATTTGTGGCCTCTTCTCCCATTACCATGATCAATAGGATGATTTCATCATAAAATCCTTTGTGAAACTCACTTCTGGATAGAGCTTTCGGCATGTGAGATGGATTCCTTACCTATTTCAACTATGACCCCAATACAATACCTTGAAGATATGATTCTATTTTGGACCATTCATTCGATGGAAACTCCTTCATGATGATGAATGGTGTTCTATGTTGTGATTGCATACACTATGAAATTCCCTTTGGAGTGAGCACTGCTAGTATTGAGTTGTCATCTGCCCTTGTGATTCTTTATTCCAACTCATAATGATGATAACATTCTAGTTACAATTTTGTAATCTAAATAAACTCAAAATGACCTCTAGCAGTATACAATCCACTCGTGAAAACCTTCTCTTCCACCGGTTCCCTGGGACCTCTGAGCATTCTGTTCTTCAGATCTTCTAAGTCCATATAAACAACATCATTGTCACCCACTCCTAGATATTTTGATACCAAGGCTAAAAAAAGCTCTAGAATATAAAAATTAAACTTCATACTTGGAAAAGTCAACAAGATGAGAGAAAATGAAGATGATAGTAACTTTTTGTAACTGAAAATGAGACTTTCTATTTTTAGCAAGCAAGGTTCATGAGCTACTTTTTAGGGAAAATTTTCTTTTTGATCGAATTCAATTTTTTGAAAGCATTAACATGATAAAAATACTTTCATTGATGTTTCTTTTTTTATTTTTGAAAGTTTTTATTCTTGGAAAGTTGATTTTTTACAGTTTTCTTTTTAGAGAAAACTACCTATTTGACCTAGTTTGTCATCTTCATTGTTTTTTTAATGCACTGATCTAAGAGAACTTACTATTTTTTATAAGTTGTTATTTTTAGTGAGTGAGGGAACTAGATACTTAATATTTTTATCATTAATATTTGTCCATGTACATTTACGATGAAAATTTCTTCATTGGATTTGACTCATCTCCGGGACTCCGTGCTCCAAATTTCAATGTGATTCATCTGCCAAAATGCTTAGAAAATGATAAATCAACATCTAGGGAACAAAACTGGGGTTTTATACCATTTAAAAACTATGCAATCATTCATATTTTTTTTAAAAATATTCTTTAAGGCACCTGGAATGGGGAACAACTGATAAAATCTCAATGGATTTTGCTTGCAGGTTTGAGAGTTATGAATTTTTGTTGGTTTTGATGTTCATGGCTACCCTGGAAGAATTTAGACAACATGCTTGGTAAATTTTTAGGTTTTTGGAGCTTTTGAATGTGGGGTTTACCCCATATTTATAGAATGGGTGTTAAATAATCATTCAATCAACATACACTATTTTATTTTATAAACTTGAAGGATACATATAAACTCTAACTACCAAATCTACAATAATATCTCCACACCTAAATACATGATTTAGTTTATATGAATCAATATTCATATACAAAATAAAACAAACTATATTTTGTTACAACCAACTTATTTACCATATGATGAAATAATATTCACCATGGGAACTCTAATTTCCCAACATTCCCTCCCTTAGAGGTCACATGGGAAAACACACATTACACACAAATATTTTGTAACGATAATCTTCATCACTTGAAATGTCTTCAAAATTGGCATATGAAGTTCTATCTTCCATATCATCTTCTTTAGTCACCATGGCCTTGTCATGCATCTTTTCATCAAGAAGGTATTGTGCTCTTTGTTTACAGTTCAGAATAACATGTCTTGGATTCTTACAATAAAACTGTAGACACCAAAATTGGGTCACACTCCCCTCGGTCCCTCGTCAAATAACCAACTTGAACACACTCACCTAACCATGGCCCCTTACACCCCACACTATTATTAATTTAATTTATTTAATTAAATTAATCCATGTCCTCATAATATTTATTATTTAATTATCCTAATCAAGATAATTCCCACACCACCACCTCACTTAACCACCTCACCGTAACTCTATTCTTAGTATGTTTCCATAACTAACTAAGACCTAACTAAACCCTAGAAAAACCAATCCCGACAACCTCTCTAACCACATTCCCACCCATTAGAAAATAAGCTTTCATTCTAATCTGGGAAAGAAAACTAACTAGATCCAAGAAATCAAGCAGATCTGCCCATTTTAGAAAACCTAGGGAATCCTACCCTAACTGACACTGGTCACCCCTTAACTGATGTCGGTCAACCTAGAACCATCTTCGGTCACCTTTTATTCCTGTTTGGTAGCCTTATTTCGAGGTTGGCACATTTTTGAGGGAAAGAGATAATAATCACATCTGCATGCAATCAGAGTGAGCATCTGTTCACACTCAGACATCCACAGCCATCCAAGCCAATATCTAATTCAGCCAAGCAAGGAGAAAATATCAGGCAGCTCAAGCAAGAGTCTCCTCTCAACTAGTGGCCCTTCACAGAAGAAATATCTCACCACCATCTCCACTCTTCACCCACAATCAACTGGTATTAAACTTCCAAGTAAGTATATTGCTTTATACAGTCCATTTTTGTTTGAATACTTTGAGTATTTAGATTATTTTGTGTGTTATTGCTTTCCTAGCCACTCACAGGTCCTCTCTGGTAACTATCCCCCTATACTTCTTCCAAAAACCCTCAAAACCCTATCCTAGTAATCCAACACTCCATTCTAACCTACCCAACCCTTTGTGCAATCACAAAGAAGATCTAAAATCCATTCTACAACATCTTCCATTTTCCCACAGTCACTGGCATCGACCTCCCTAAACCACCATCGATTGAGCCTCTACTGCCATCGGTCTACCTACCCAATACTACCCCTTTCCTACCATTCACCAACTTACCCTTCAACTCCCCCTAGCTTCACCAAAACCCCACTAGACCTGCCCAGTGACTTGCATCCCTACCCACACCTCCTAGACACCTCACCTAGTTCTCCCATTAATCTTTGGAAAACATTTACCCAAACCCCTATTCTTGACCCCCTTGTCATTTCTCCAATGACCGTCACCATTAGTCACCTTTAACTGGCATCGGTCATGACTAGACCTACATTGGTCTCTATGTCTGTCAAAATATTACAGACCAACAACCTACCTACTTACCCCCAAGTTACCTATAATCACCCATGACCTTCATCAGATCTTCAGTACCAGACCTGACAGAAACCCATAACCATTTACCCAACCTCTGAATCTGATCCTAACCTATCCTGTTAGATTAGATTTTCTTATTGTGTTTATATGACATGTCTAAATCCTATTTACTACAGTAGGACAATATTTATGTTATTTATCACACTAATTTTTTTACAACATTGGATTGACAACCTTCTAGGGAGTATCACACTTCCTGGATCTAGCATACGCTAGGCAGTCCACTGTATATGCTATTTAACTTCTATTTGGTGGTCTTGTTGTTTATTTTAGGTAGTTCCTCCCAGCCAAAAGGAATCTCTCACGGTCAATTGTGGATCAAGAAGTCATACGCATGCAACAACCTTCAACCAGCTTCAACAAGTATTCCTCCTAGCCCTTTTACCCTTATCTGTTTCGTCACATTCCAAGAAACATTCTAAGAATCAAGTGAAACATTTTAGCATGCCCGGTGGGACCCATTCAGGGTTCCTTGCATTTCTTCATTCCTAGGTAAAAGTTGCATGTTTTTTTCCTTTCTGAAAGGTTCTCACATTAAATTTCTCCTCTGGAATCTTCTCTTCTTTCTATTGTCTCAAAGAAATCATGTTTTGGTGCTATAAAAAGAACTCTTTTTCTGTTTCATTTGTACTGCATTAGTGAAAAGATCATATTCTCTCTTGTTCATCTTTTGTGTCATCGAATTTAATATTTCGATTTGGGCTTAAAATTAACAGCATCTCATTCTTGTATGCTACATTAGTGCACATTAAATGAGGTTAACCTATACGCTGGAAGTCATGCCCAGCTGATGGTTGACAAAAGAATCGTAGAAAGCACATATATCTCTCTCTCTATCTCTCTCTCTCTCTCTGAGTCTTACCAAACTACAAAAATTCAAATTAAGACATCTTTCTTAAATAACAATTTACTCGAGAACATTTGTTAGTGATCACATGGTCTGATTGGTAGGTACTCCCCAGCTCGTTGCTTCTGTCGAGTCATTATCTCAGGAGACGGCTTGCCCCTACCATAACATACATGAAACCTCTCCTTTTAAATATCCTTCTTCATAGGACGCCTTCCCAACTAAAATATTTTGTTCTAAATACACACAATCAGTCCTTAATAGCGTAAGTTGAACAAATGTAATAGAAAAAGCACTTTTAGGATCGTATTTTTCTTAGTGTTTCTACTTGGCTTGCATTTTGAGGTGAGAGGACACGTTCTTCATCTTTTTATTTCTCCTTGTACGCTCCTCATCATAGTTGGTATATTCCAACTTCATCTGAGTGTGCCTAGACTCCATTTTTTATAATTCTTAGAGTTCTGGGTTTGATTCCACACTTGATTTTAAATCAAAACCACCTTTTTCGTCATCTCTGTTTCAATTTCACAGTAACTGGTGTCGGTCCAGTCACCTTCATCAGTTACCCTCTGACCGTCACCGATTTTATCCAACCGGCATCGGTTTACTATTCTTTTGGTTAACCTACCCAAAAGGACACCTGCTTCATCTTCTTTGCTATTCAGAGTCTCTGTAACTCTCAATATCTTCTCTGTTATGATAAAGTCCATCCTACAGCTTATCTACCTGGTAGATTATCATTATTTTGCCTTGTTTGGAAAACTGTTCTTTTTTTTCACAGTGACCAACCACAGTTACCTCTGACCAACATCGGTTTACCCTAGCTGACATCGGTTAGCCTGTGCAGTTTTCCAGCTGACATTTTAACCCAATCCACCTACCACTGCCTGTTTTTCCTATTTTTTTTGTATTTTTGTGTCATTTACAGAAAGTAGTCCTACCAAATCAGCACTTGTTCACATGGTGCTGACTCATAGCCAAGCAAACACCCTCATATTCCATGCTAGTTTTCAACCACTCCCACCTAGTCCTTCACCACCTTCCATTCTATCACCCATGGATCCTACCCAACCTATCACCATAGCCACAGGTGATGAGGAGTTTGTATGACTCCTTGATTAGAACCCTACCGCCTTACAGTTATATCTTTCCCACTCAACCACTCAAGATGCCTCAGGTTAGTTGATATAATGCATGCTCGTATCTATTCCCCCGAAACTTGTTCATACTTCTGCGTCAACTGTTGCTAGCTCCGTGCTACCCGCACCTGCCTTGCCCTTAGTCGTTTCGCAGCTAGGCCCTATACCTGCTATGACCACCACATCTACCACATCTATTGCACCTGCAACATCCACTATAACTTTGTCAATCACCCAGAACATAACCTCATCCGCACCTATTGTCTCACATATACCCATAGAAACACAACCACCCCTGTTGTCGATGACCCCTACCCCATTTCAAAACATTTTCCTTTCTATTCCACAGTCCTTAGCCCCCATCGCTACTAGAGTCACCTCAACCCTTCCATCTACATATACGTACTATCAACAGCCTCTCGTTTCATCTATCATTCATTCTGGGTACGTGCCCCTATCTCACTCCCTCATTCTCAACCTTCCTATTTGGCATTGTAGACACCCATAATTACGCCAGAGCAATTTAAATACTTAAATTGCACTAATTATCTCCCTTCTCACAAATTGACGACATATCATTAAAAAGGCTCTCATATTCTTTCTTATCGCCGTTAATTAATTACAATACACTAATTAATTAAGTCACCTATCCAACAAATACCCTAATTAACGACCTTTCATTAATTAATCTCCCCTTATATCTAGACTAATTAATTATTATTAATTAATTAGCTCTCCCCATCAATATTAATTATTATTAATTAAATATTTGTAATCAATTAAATCAATATTTAATTGATTTAATCCCCTTCTAATAGCCAAAATCGTACTAATATTCCTCTAATTAGCTTCTATAATCTTACCCATCTACCTATTAATTAATCACCTTTGATTAATTACCTAACACCCCCCAACTCTCCATGATTTGCTAAGTATGCCCATTAAACCCTTCTAAAGTAAGGTTACCGTTTATAAAGCAACCTTATCCATTCCTAATCTTGTTAAGAACCTTTATCCCACATGCAAAGGGATGAAGTGTTTCCTTTATCCATTGGGCTATATAAGGAGCCCTCCTTCTACCTTTATACCTACACCTAAAATTCTTAGAGAAGACAAATGCACATTCCATATAGAAAAATAAACTAAATGCTTTCCTTTGTTTGCTCATAGAGTTCACCACTTGGAGAGTTAAGCCTACATTTTCTAGCCTAAAGTGATTAGGTCATATGGGAGGTGTCAAAAGGGTCTTGTAGCCCAGCTTTGATAAGCCTCCATTCCTAGGTTCTTGGAATGTCAAGAGCAACCTATTTGATTATCATGGAGCTTACATAGGTTCATTTTTTTGTTGTTAATTAAAGAGAATAGAGGATTTAGACACTTAGCATGTTAATTGTCAAAGTTTTATTTAGTGTCTAACCTTGCTTAATTCTCATCTTGATGGTGTTTTGTATTTTGTTTAATTTTGCTAATCAAGGCTACTAGGTGTTAGTCTTTATTTGAATTAGCATTAGTTTAAATAAACCATGCACACAAGCATCACCATATACTGGAATACCACCTCCATCATATTTCTAACGCCAACCCTCTTACGCTACAGGAGGTACCCATCCATCACTGCCTACCAATGACCTCATCAATTTAATGATGGATAAGATGCAGACAATAGAGGCATTGGTTTGTGGCTCACGTAATTCCCTCACCTATGATGAAATTTGTAATGATACCATATAACCATCCATTCCTATTTGTCCATATCCCATACATTAGGAGATGCCTAAAATTAATTGCTTCAACAACAAAGAGGACCCATAACAACATTTGCGGTCTTTCAAACATGGGTGTTATCTGATCACCGATGATTACGCTTTGCTTCTGAGGACATTTCCTATGTCTCTGACCGGGCCCGGATTAGATGGGTATAGTGGATTACCTAGAAATTCTATCTACTCATTTAATCAGGTAGCCCAAGCCTTCTTAGATCACTTCTCCATGAACGTTGTTAAGAAGGTTAGCATGACTAACCTTTACTCTACGCGTCAATATGATGACTAGTCTATTGCAGATTTTGTTGCTCGTTGGCATAGCCTGATCAATCAACTAACATTCCAATTACCATAAACCAAACTCATAGAGATCTTCACTTGGGCTTGTGCTAGACATATTTTTCCAACCCTACAGGTGAAGAATTTATGAACCTTCGATGAGGCATTCATCATGGCACGAAAGCTATAGATTCAGGCCATCGAAGAAAATAAAATCCAACTACGAAATAAGAATGCGGAATTTAAGTCAAATGATACCTCTTCTTCTTCAAAACCATAGAATAATTATTCAAAACCCAAGGGAACCACTAACGTGGTGGTTCTCAAGGCCGACCTAGTTCATCAATCAAATCAGGTTAAGCCCTCATCTAATCTTTACCCTATCCAGAATTTTCAATTCAAACGAGAACAACAGAAATACACCCCAATTGGGGAGCCTTATTCTTCTATTTTATAAAAACTCATTAAAGATGGGGCCATCACCCTTCCTCCTATTAAACCACACACTGGTTTTGATCCTGCTCGCCCCACACCTACATGGTACACAGAGCTTGACTTCTGCAACTATCATCAGGTGAAAGGTCATAATGATGGCAATTGCATCACTTTCAAGAACATTGTCCAGGAAATGCTCGAGAACGACGAGTTAGTCTTGGATAATCCAAATGCACTTGCTAACCAAAACCTATACATTTTCAAGAAACCATTTCTTAATCATGCCCCTTCTTCTAACCAAACTGGGGAGACCTCAACTAATGATAGCAATACCCGTGAGGTCCATGCTATTTTCAGTGATGCACCAGCTATTTCCCAATTTCCTCATATTCCTTCCATAGAGAAAATCCTAGCCCGAAGTCCTCCACCTACACATGAACCCACTTCACCTATTCCTCCACCCACAGAGGAACACCCTTCATCTCCTCCCTCACCTGTGAAGTAGCCTTCTGTTAACATCGAGATCACTTCACCTTTGGCTTCTCCACCTAGAGAGATGTCACCAGCAGTACCTCTCCAACCCATGGGAGATGCTTGTTCATCTCCTCCACATATCAAATATCCAGTAGAAACGACGTTACCTCTAGGTGACCATTCTCCATCAACCACCCAAGATCCTATTGACTTACTTTTGGCTCTCTTACCCACTGAGGCTGAAGCTAGAAATTTCCCTATTTCTAAAACACATTTTATGGGAATCGCCATTGGATCCACATCAACCTCACCTACAAAAGTGTCATTCTCCTACTTAGCCGATCGTATGGATTATGTTGATAGATCCTTAATTTGTGGGCATCTTCTACTTCCTGTCTCAACACAAATGAAGATGTCAATTGTTGACACCTCCACTATCTATCCAAAAGTGTTTCGGCTGACCAAATTGAACACAACCAAAACTATCACAAATTCTCCCATGACACCACTCATGGCTCAACTCACATCTCTACCCATAACCCAACATGCATCTACATCCAAATCCACACCTACACCATCTTCCTTGCCTCAACCTATTACTACTTTAGAGGTCATCCCAACAGCTAGCCTTACTCATCCACCCATCAAATTAGATTTAGCTACGTCTTCCAAAACTAACACCAAATTTAACCCAACCCCTAAATAGAAAAACAAATCTCCTAGATCTCATACCCCAACCTCACCAACCAAACCCTTATCACCATCACCCCTTTCATCCATCCTAGGACCTCACCCCTTGATCTTGGCTAAGAAACCCCCATCCAACAGTAAACCAAAAGTGCAGCAACCCATTTCCCCATCGCAGAATTCTAATATACCCAAACACCCTATACAACCTCCACTCTCACCTATAATATTTTTACCACCCATACCTCCAATACCATCAATAACTTCTTCACTACCCATGACACTTCTTTCCCTTTCCCTCATACCTCCTTCCCAACCTATGCCACCTATCTCCACAGCCCCTCAGTTACCCCCATAGGTAACCCACCCTCTTCCACCATCCACTTTTCCCTCTACATCTCGTGCACCTGTATCTCCTCTACCCAAGAAGGTGCAACCTAAAGGAAAAAATCCGCTACCCTCCAATAAGGTAATTAAACCCACCACACACTCTATTGCTAGTCCATCTACCATGCCCCTACCCAAGTAGATACGACCAAAACCTAAGACCACACCACACACCAAGTTAGTATCCCAACCCACTCCCCCTCTCGCAAAGACTCTTCTTGTACAGTTAACAAAACCTGCACCCAAACCCACATTCACCTCCCATTGTGATCCACTAGTGGGATCCTATGCCAAAATCTTAACCAATCTCCTCAAAACTTCTATCATCACATTACCACCTCTTAGACCTTATGACCCACTCAAACCCAAACCAAAAGGGTTTGATGAAACCAAAATTTGTGCCTACCATCGTGTTCCAGGACATGATGTAGAGAACTGTAAGGCTTTGAAAGCCACTCTTATCTAGTTGTGTCCTCCCAAAGAAAACTTTGATGATGATGATCTTCTTTATGAGGACCCCATTTCGCCAGCACCAATTGCCACACATCTTCCCTCATTGCCTACTCAACAACCAAAATCTCTGCCCCCACAACTCTTTGATCCATCCCCGAGATTCAAAATTAACATGGTTCACATAAGAGAGTTGGCCACATCACCACCCAAATGCCATTGCGCCTAGCTTAATTCACAAGGATTTTCTCCCCCAGTAGGTTTGTACTTGTCATACCATTGTAACACTCATCCTACGCCTTCTCCATTTACCCCCTCCCCTTAGATTAAAATGATCAACATTTCCACCTGTGCTCAGAAAGACAAGGGCAAGGAGAAATAAATTGGCCCATCAACTAATCCTGTACCCAATATACCATCCGCATCCACACCCAAAGTCATTATCCGCGGCCCCACATATCCTATTTCTAATGGGGTTACACATTACATAATGCTCAAAAAATTACACCAATCCTCCCTCAAAATGTCCCTATATGACCTCATCCAAACCTCCAAGTCCCATCACCAAGCTCTCATGGAGCTTCTTTGGTCTATTGAAGTTTTACCCTATGACCCTATACTTGTAGCCTCCATTATTACATGTCATCATGTAGCCTCTCTCACCTAATTACCACCTTCTTCTACACCTCCACCTACTCACCAAGTAGCCATCCTCAGCTTCTCAGATGAAGAGATCAAACCACACCAAATCGATGACCCTGATCCAACCCTTTTCATCTCTGTCCATATTCATAATATACATGTATGTCATGTTATGATTGATGGGAGCGCTAGCATTAACATCATGTCCTCCCATGCATTCGACCAAATGCGCATACTTGAAAATTACATGCATAAACATCCCATCATGTTGCATTCATTTAATGACGCTATCACTTCTACACTTGGCACCATCATCCTCCATGTTCGTGTGGGCCCTCGTATTGTTCCAGAGTTATTTTACATCTTGGAGGGGGAGTTTCAATATAACCTATTGCTTGGTAGACCCTGGATTCGTGTCATGGGTTATGTTCCTTCCACTTTGCATCGTTGTATAAAGTTTGAGCATGAAGGACACACCTACACCATTCTAGCTGACCCATCACCTTTTAAAACCTACAACATGCTTTACTGAATCAATGACGTGCTTGTACCCATTGAGGCATCTACCTCCATGACCACTTCCTCTTCACCCACACCTCCACTCATCAGTTCTGCCACTACCTCAACCGCACCTAAATCCTCCATTCCTACCACTGCCATAACCTCCATGGCCATCCCATCAGCCTCCCAATCAGCTGGCTCTGCCTCCGATCCAACCTATAACACATCATCTATCCCAGCTACCCACATATCGACCACCGATCCCTTGGAAGGTGTTTTTCAACGCCTCACTCTGGGGGAGTATTGCCTATATAATGACAACACATTTCTCACTCCACAAGAGTATGGAAGCCTTCACCAACACCCTCACTATGATCACCACATAGGAGAGAATATCCTTTATGGTCCTCCCCAACCTCGCACCAATCTCACCTATGGGGGACTTGATACTTCCACTTATACACCTGAACCATCATCACAAACCCACCCCTTTTCTATTGATCTCCATTCACTCACCAATCACCACTTTTCCCACAACTTCCTACACTGATGTGTGTGGAAAGGTTTTGGTTTTGGCTTTTATGAGCAAGGCCATCACAATGTTATTCCATGTACTACCTGTAAACATAATGAACGTAGTGGTATCGGCTTTGCTGAACTACCCACCAAGAAGGCCTGTATTGAACTCATTGAGGATATTGACCCTTATCTACCTTCTTTACCACCTTCACCGACAGAGTTGATGGATCCAGAATTCATTCCTCCTATTTTTTTTCCATAAACACCATTTCCTTGGGGCCTCTGACTTATCAACGTGAGGACGAGGCTCCCTCTTCTCTTCCCTTCCTGTATCTTGAAATGATCGATGATGATACACCTATTAATGTCATTCAATGTCAGGATGATGAATCTATACTCACCTACCTTAGTGTAGAAGACTCTTATATTCACCATTTGTTACCATCTGAGATGTAAACAAGTTGAATGAATCGACTATTAAAGTCAACATCTATACTCAAGATGACCCGCTCATTCTAAAGATCAGCGAATCTTTAGATACTCTTAAACAGGAAGCCATCACTTGTTTTCTCAAAAATCATAACCATGCTTTTTCTTGGTATTACGCTGACATGCCTAATATTGACCCCACCATAGTGGTCCACAATATCATAACCATTTCCGATTCTAAACCCGTAAAACAAAAGCTGAGGAAAATGCACCCTCGCATTGCTCTTCTGGTCAAACAAGAACTTCAACATCTTCTTTCCGTTTCCTTCATCTTACCCATTGATTATCCCTGATGGATTTCTAACATTGTCCCTGTCACTAAGGTGATAGGGGGACTTCACATTTGCACAGATTTCCATGACCTCAACCTAGGTTTCCTGAAAGATGACTTCCCTCTACCCGGTATTGACCAGCTGGTTAACCTTACTACTGGTCATGAGATGCTATCACTCATGGATGGCTTCTCGGGTTATAACCAAATATTTCTTGCCCCAGAGGATCAACACAAAACCACATTCATCACCCCTTGGGGGACCTTCTACTATCGAGTCATGCCTTTTTTCCTTAAAAACACTGGTGCCACATATCAACGAGCTATGACTTACATATTCCATGACATCATGCACCATATATTGGACGATTACATAGATGATCTCCTTGCCAAATCTAAATGCCGCTCCAATCACCTTGCCGTCCTAAGACCATCTTCGACTGCCTCATTAAGTATTGTATTTGCCTTCAGCCCAAGAAGTTTGTCTTTGTGGTTCTCTCGGGAAAGCTCCTGGGATTTATCATTTCCTTACATGGTATAGAGTTTGACCTTGCTAAAGTCAAGGCCATTCTCGAAATGCCTCCACCTACTAACCTGTGGAAACTTCGTATCCTGCAAGGTAAGTTACAGTCTATTCACCATTTCATTTCACAACTTTTTGATCAATGTCAGCCATTTCATCATCTTCTAAAAAATGATGTCTCCTTTAAATGGGGTGATGACTGCCACAAAGCTTTTGAGGCCTTAAAACAATACCTTTTCCAACCACCCATACTCATTCCACCTAAAGACGATCAACCCTTCTACCTATACATCTCTGCTACCGATCACTCCTTAGGGGCCATGCTCACTCATCATGATGAACAACATAGGGAGCAGACAGTTTATTACATAAGCCATACTCTTCTGGACTACGACACTAGATACACCCATTTCAAAAAACATTGCTTAGCCTTAGTTTTTGTTTTGACCAAACTCTGCCATTACATACTCAACCAAAAAACCTATGTTGTGACCAACACTGACCCCTTACACTTCATGTATGCCAAACCTTATCAAAAATAACAAGCTACACGTTGGCTCATGATTCTGGCTGACCTTGACCTCAAATTCATCCATCAAAAGTCCATCAAGGGCCAGGATATCTTTGACCAATTGGCCGATGCACCTATTTCCGGGGATCAACCCTCTAACTTCAACTTTCTAGATGTGTCTATTGCTACCATTTCCCTGGATAAGCCCACTTACCAAATGACACTCTTCTTCGATGGTTCCAAGTGTTAGCATGGGGGTGGGGCTAGTGTTATCCTCATTCCACTTGATGGTGAACCCATGCCTTTGTATTTCAAACTTGATTTTGATTTTACAAACAATATTGCGGAATAGAAGCACTCGTATTGGGTCTCCTGGCTGCTTATGCCTTAGATGTTAATTCCATCAACATCTTTGGTGATTCTCAATTGGTCATAAACCAAGTCAATGGTATATACCAGTGTCGTAATGAGATACTTAAAAAGTATAAGCATCATGTAGACATACTTTTGACTACCTTTGACCATTACGCCCTTCAATCCACCCCACATTCTACCAATAAATTTACAGATGCCATGGCTTGCTTGGCTTCTCAGATACCTGCTTCACTCGTTGAATATAAAATATTTGTCACCACAAAGACTACAATCACCCTCTTATTTACCTCATGAAGTTTACTCTATCAGAACCGCCACTCCTGACCTAAGTGACCTTTGGTATAAGCAATACTCAGACTATCTTTCCCTCTCCATCTTACCTCCCGACCTCACTCGTAATGGACAACGTACCTTTCTCAAAAGGGCCTCTCGTTACGTCATCATGGGTGGCCTCCTCTATAAGCGTGGCTTTGATGGTATTCTCTTACAGTGCCTTACGAGTTCTGAAATTCCCTATACCATTAAGGAAGTTCATGATGGCATATGTGGAGGCCACTTCAGTGGTCTTGCGGTTGCTAAGTGTATTCTTCACCTAGGCTATTACTGGCCGACCCTTAACCATGATTGTTGCAACTACATTAAGCATTGTGTAAAATGCCAACAACATGCCAATCTTCATCATACACCCAGTCATGCCTTATAGATCACCCGCGGCCTTACAGATCACCCGCGACCTTTGGCCCTTCTCTCAACGGGGTTTGGATATTGTCAGAGAGATCAATCCCCATTCTTCCCAGAGACATCAATGGATCATCACCACTACTGAATATTACACCAAATGGGTTGAATCCATACCTCTCATCTCCACTAAAGATGAGAAAATATGTGAGTTCATCAATTATCCTATTATCTATCGCTTTGTTGTTCCACATCGCCTCATCACTGATAAGGGAAAACAATTCAAAAATAAAACCTTGCAAAAAATTTGTGACACCTTCAGTATTCAACTAAGTTTCTCATCACCATATTACCCACAAACCAATGGCCAAGTTGAATCCACTAATAAAACCCTGAACAAAATTCTCATGAAAGTGGTTAATGATACTGGGAGGGACTGGCATACACACATTCCTTTCTCCTTGTGGGCTTCCAATGCTACCACTCCATTTTCTTTGGTCTATGATACAAAGGTTGTTCTTCCTCTCAAAGTCCAGATTCCATCTCTTCGTATTTCTCTCCATGACATGCTCAAGGCTGACGACTTTCACCATGATCATTTAGCACATCTTGAGTTATTAGATGAACACTATTTTAATTCTCTTGACCATCTTCAAGTTTACCAAAAACATATCAAACATGCCTATGAAAAACGTGTTCATGAATAAACCTTCCAAGTTGGTGATATCGTCCTGAAGGAAAATCAACATGTAACAAAAGTAGAAAAAAGTAAACGGGGAAAATTTGCTCCTAATTGGCTTGGACCATACATTGTGACTCATGCTTATGGATGAGGTGCTTATCATTTATCTTCACTCGACAGTAAAACTGAACCTGAGCCCCTTAATGCCTTGCATCTTCAACCATTCTACTGTTAAATTTTAGTCCTACCTCGCATTCTGCCTCTTTTCATGCTCATCCCTTAAGAGACATTCAATTCCCTCCTTTCACTATGCCGTCCCCAACGATTAAACAAGAATTATGTGTGTACTCATCACTCTTTTATCCTCTCTTAAATATGCATACCACGGCTCTGCACATGGCATGATTCTCATGGATAATTTTCATCTTCTTTCAGATGAGATCCCATGGTCATTTCACCTTTCTTTCTGAACAAGAATCTGATTCTTCACCTTAGTCTTGTCCATGACTTAAAATCCCTCATATAATTTTCACATGGGATCCAACTCCTTGAGTCAAACTTCCAATAAAAAGATGACTCCCTCAACAAAGACATCTTTCTCTCTACATCGTTGTTATAGATAGACTGCTCCCTCGAAGGAAAGCTATGTAAAGCCTGCTTAAAAAAAAAAAAAAAATCCGAAGCTTCCTGCATCAATCAGATTCGCGAAGACCTCAAGGAGATAATTTCCTCATCCCATATAGACTTACCACATTGATCATTCTATCTAAACTTTTTTGTCATGGAATTTCTCATTGTGATATTGGATCTCTTGCCAATAGGCATGCTACCTCATATCATATAACCTAACCAATTTTCACCTTCTCACCCTTTGCACCTTCATTTCCTACCACCTTAAGGGACCTTTGAAACTATGAAATTTGGTGATAATGTGACTATTCTTCACCTTTAGAATAATCAATCATGTAATGTCTTTAGGGTATTAAGTTCACCAACCTACCTAAGGTATGGTCAACCCATTATGATCCTCACCAATCAGGTGGCTCTCTTACCTCCTCTTATCTTTTAACTTCTTCATTATGCATTGATTATCCTATATAGGACTAGAACCTTGACGCTTATCTCTGGGAAATTTTCCTCTTTCACCACAATCAACTTAAAATCACCCATACCTATTTGCCCACAATTCAACTACACCTAAATAATCTAGACTCAATCATGCCTATAACCTACCAACCCATTCTCCTACCTCCTCGCATTTTTCCCTAGCTTATGGGAGAACTACATCGGCCTGAGGTCCCCTTTTACCAGGACTATGTAGGCAACACTTCAAGGGCATGGGGCCCTTGAAGGTTAGCTCGGCCACTCTCTACCCTTACCAATTTTCCCCTTAATTTCCTATTCATATTATACCTAATTTTTCCTTTTGTATATTGACAACTAGAAGTACGATCTCAACACACAATAACAAATACACATATCTACCATCCATGTTTCAAACATCATCAAAACATTCATAAATTCATAATTTCATATTTCCACACACAACAACAATTTGGAAAACTACATCATCATGTATATCTACATTACCATTTGTTATCTCTATCAAACTCAACCAATCTACTTGACTCCATCCATACCTAAACCAAAACCAAACTCCATCCATGCCTAACCTGACCATGCCTATGACTTGACTCATTCCATGCCTATGACCTAACTCCATCCATGCCTAAACCAAAAACCTGACTCAATCCATGCCTATGACCTAGCTCTATCATGCCTACACTACTTGGTTTTCATCACATATACAAATCATAATAACAAGTTACACACAACCATATATACATCATGCCATAACCACCATCATCTCTATAAATAAATCATCCAAACATGTGTATCCATATACATGACTCTCAAATATCTTCGGCACATAGGCCGGTGTATATAACAAAATCTCTAAAACTCTCATGTACATCATCACTATCTTCGGCATGCAGGCCAGTATAGATGTCAAAAATATGATGTCAATAATAAACTAATCATACATGGAGCTCAATCATCTCCCCATCTGATATCCAAGCCTATCACATTTGTCTCCTCCTCTGCTCCTCTAGCCTGACGTCTGACTGACCTCTCTCCGCCTCGCCCTAGTCTGGCCTCTGATGGTCCTGCCCCTAGAGTTGGCCTTCATGCACTAGTGGCCTCACCCTGACCTGGTCCCTAGGCTCTCTAGCCCCATGTAATCTCCACACTATGTGTGCGTGATTTGATCCTCTCACTTGAGGCCTGTTGTGCTCTGTACTCGGCATATAATAAGACATATATCCCTGCTGCCATCAAGTGATCCTGGTAGTATCTCACCTTGCCCATGGAATCTCACAACCTAGCTACAGGTACTATATGTGGTGGTGCCATTGGTATTTGACCCTACCCTACTCTTTCCTGAACAATGGGACCCTGTCCATGCCCGTGCGGTGGTGCTATCAGCCTCGGAACTTGCACTTGTACTTGGTCCTGAAGGGTTGCTATCTGTGCCTGTGTAGTTACCAGTTGGCCATGTAAACCTGTAACTTGTAACTATGCCATGGACAATTGGCCCTGTAAATCTATCGCCTACGCCTGTAGGGTGGCTACTTGCACCCCATCTCCATCTCCACCCTCTCCCTCTCCCCCTGGTGTGGGTATTGGTCCCTGTACTCCATATGCATGAAAAGCGGCCACCTGTGCCTATAGAATCACAACATGTGCCTCGGCCCCTGTCAGATGTCTCTGTAATATGCCCAACTGGGTCACTAGGATAGCCACATGCCCCTGTAGGGTGTTTCTCTGAACTGTGATGGTAGCTAAATCTGGATTCCCTGGCCTTGGCAGTACTTCTCATAGATGTGTAGCCCACCACTATCTATACATGTATGTCACCCCTTCATCATCTATATGTTGATTGACCAGCTCCTCTTCCGGTTGGCACTCGTAGGTCATGGTGAAGACATAGGCCTTTACACATCATCTCTCCTATACTATGGGAAGGGTGGAGGTATATCCTGCGGCAACCCGAACTTCTGTCTGACCCGGTCTATGGGTATCATCTCATGCTCCCCTGCTCGTCACCCCTCTATCCACCTGTAAATATGTAACCCATCCAAGTCTACTGCCATCCACCTATATGAGGGGAAGCCCACATATGGCCTCCAAATGATGTCCATGCCAGAAAACCCATCCAGTAATCACCTGTAATAGGCTATGTCATGTGTAGCTCTTACCACTCAATGCTCTCCAATAATCGGCACCCATCGCCTGTAGCCCACTCAAACAAAACCTATCTTGAATGCATCATCTCAGGGTATATGAACTAAGTGCACACACACAATGTGCTCATAGGCCCAATAATGTAATAGGAATGTGCAACACAATTTGAATTTCCGTAGTCACCCATAAGCCCACAGCTCCCTGTATAGCTATACCAAGAACATAGGTGCCCATGCAAACTGAGTCCTACTCTCCACCATGTCATGTAAAGACCCATTAGTGACCTTGGGAATCTCCCACCCTCTACATCTGGTAGTGAAAAATAGTAGAATGCCTCCATCAGAAGCATTACCAACCTCATCTCCTCGGGGTAGGCTCGGTACATCACCCTGTAGCTCATACTAGCACTGTGGAATCCTAACAATACCATCTCCTCTCCAAATACTGGTAATAGTAACTGTTAGCGCAAATCAACAACACCCCCTGGATGTTGATCAGATTTCTAGTTTGATCATTCTAAGCATCCAGTGTGATTGCACAACATTGAAACCTCTCTCCAAGTGTGTGGCTTGTAAGATGAGAGAGGAATCTCCAGAGAAATCTAGTTCTTGCTCCTAAACTACCTGCCACAATATACTCTAATGCAAGGGAAACTAACTATGCTAATCTAAAATTCCAAGGGACCAGGGAGAGAGAATGCATAAAATGAAAGCCTACACTAAAGTGGTGATACACCAGATAAGGAGTGGTGAACATCTATCAAAACTGCTATGAACACAGCTCCAACCTTGCAATGAACATTTAAACATGCAAAAATACCTGTAATGAAGAGAGGCAAGAAGAAAACAAGCAAAAATACGAGCAAGGATGGACAGATGCATCACAAAACACGTTTTTTGTTGCTCCAGAAGTTTGCACAGAACATCATTTTAATGGTAAAAGGAAAAAAACACCATTACAGAGCAGGGGAGGAGGTTCAAACTCCATTTTCAACCCTAGGGAAGAAAAGAAAGGAGAGCAGAGCAGAAAAGATGAACCACCTTTGAAAAATGAGCCAAATCTGGCTTTTTACAATGCATGGGTCCATCCAAGGAGAGAGAAAACATGAAAAAACATGGGAGCCATTCCTCATTGAATGCAGATGTATTAAAACAACATGGGCATCCTTACAGACCCATGCCTTGACATTTTTAACCATGCTGAAGAAGAGTGCGACCCATTCTGCATTAAAACTGGTTGTTGAAACGTCAGTTCTGGCCATTACCACGTGCCAGAGACGTTTCTTGATTTTCTCTCTCCAAACTGAACCAAAATACAAGATTTACCCCGGAATCGTGTAGAGAATTTCACCAGCTTTCCATTGATATAAAGAACGCAAAAATCCAAGCTCTGGATCGAAAGTTATGGCGATCTGAAGATTTAGGGAAAAAATAGGCCAAAACGGATCGGCGGGAAAATATTTGAATTTTTCCCGCGCTCTGCCACTTGGATGACATGTGTCAGGCTCTGATTCATCCGCAGGTTCATCCTCTGAAAATTCCTTTCAGGCCCTTAAACTTAAACACGTGGCACTATTTTATTGGTTCGGGCCTGAGGGGCGCATTTTTACCTTGTGCCAAACACTTAGCAACTTTTCAACCTTTTGACACGTGGCACGTTTTGATTCGTCCACGGGCCTCCTTGTCTCTTTTCATCCATTTCACCTTTTCGTGTCCCACGCATACTCTTTGTCCCGGCTGTCCCGGATGAAAACCTCCGAACCGCCCGAAATGGACCTTCTTGCGGCAAACCGGCCGATTCGCACCCCACGCATACCTTGCGTACCTTTGTCCCAACTGTCCCGAACTGCCCGAGACAAATATCTCTGAACCGCCCGAAATGGACTGACTTGCACCAAACCGGCTGATCCGCATCCTGCGCGTACCTTTTTCCCAACGAAACAAAAGACTTAGGCAATTTTTCCCTCTTTCGGCCGATTCGGCTTTTCGCGTCCCACGCGTCCCGATGTCCCAATTGTCCCGCAGACTTCCTGGACTAGGACTTAGCTGATTTTCTTCATTTTTTCGGCCCCAAGCTTGGTGCAACGAACCTCAGTATGACCTAAACCCTTCAGACCCGAAATGCCTTAACACAGTCCTGCAACCTTATTTTTTGCATTTCTTCCATTTTCTCAACCTGTTAGGATTTCTTCTTGGGTGGGGGAGTTAGAAAAAGGCCGAGGGGACCCTGAAAAACATGATTTTGGGCCTCGAATCAATCTTACTTTCTCAGGACTTAATAATCTGATGCATGTTATCAAAATTTACCCTGGGGGTGAATTTTGGATAACAATTTGGCAACTCAACGGGGTCATCTGCCTGCTAGATGAAGTTACCAGTTTCCTAAAGCATCCATTGGGCATGGAGTCATGAGTTGTAGCCTGCAAACTGATCTGAACTTTGAAAACCTCCTCTCTGAGCCACTTGGAAACCTACTGAAATGGACCGTGCAAGAGCAAAACCAGCACCACAAAAACTATGTACAAAACTGAAAATCATACATGCTCCAAATTTAACATGCAGAGTGTGCACAAGCACTTATTTTACTGAAAGCAAACCTACCTACTTTACTCTAATTGGAAGCAAAGGTGGGCTAAACAAACCCTGCAACTGGTTGTGCAAAATAGCTTCCTTTCTTCAAAATTGGCAACCATGCAACTGATTTGGCATTGAACATGGCTGATTGGATGAATGGAAAATCAACAAGAAGCTGGTATTCCACCCAAATTATCAAGGTATCAGCTGAAGGAAAATTCAATACCTCTTTTAGTTGCTCTGCATTTGGATTGAAGAGGTATGACAGCTGATCCTTGGTACTTTGTAGCTCACCCTCACGCTTAGAAGCAAGCATGACTGGTTGTGACTTCTCCTTTGACTCCAATGAAGTCAAATACCTTATCGGGAAAGGTATGATCTGTTTGATATGCCCATAGCTTTGATTTTCAACTCCAAAAATGGAGTCTTCTTGTATACCTTCTTGGGTGGGTGATGTGGAAGCAATGGTAGTACTTTTCTACCCTTTCTCTTCCTCCAATGAAGAACATGAAAGATTAAAATATTCCAATCTTGGTTCCAAAGAGTTGCTATAAGATGTAGGCTGCTGCAAATGGGTGCTCTCCTTCATGACAGTAGTCTCAGGTGTTTGGAACATGGATGATGAAAGAGAGAATTGTAGGAACTCAACCGGTTCTTCTTCATCAAAACAGTCCTCCAAATCTGACAGATAAACTATCTCATTGTTGTCCTGCTGAAAATGCTCAACTTCCTCCATGGTATCCTCTTGATCTGTAACTTGATCATCATGGTTTCTTTCATCCTCCAACATTGAGTTTGAGAGATAAAACTCTTCTTCAGCACTAGAACTCGAGAGAGATGAAGTAGAAAGAAGAACTAAAGGTTCTCTTGTAGCTTGCTCTGTACTCAAAGCCCTTGGATCTATAATTTTCTCCTCCACAGCTAGAATGTGCTCCTCTTCTTTTGGATCTGGAGCAGCTTCTCCTTTCTCTACTACTTGAAGACAATCCTACTCTTGATAGAACTCTTCCTCTAGCACGAAGTTCGTCAAGTCAAACTCTTCAATCTGCTGCTTTAGAGGACAACTTGGGACTGCAAGATCTTCTTCTGAGCTTTCTTCCTCTATGGCTGATTGTGCAACTTGAATTGAATCAGCATTCCCTTCAAATAGAGTGCCAACATGGACACTAATTTCTGAGCAAACTGACTGTTGATCTGCTTCTTCTTTTTGCTCTTCTTCTGTTGCCACAAAATCAGTCTTAACCACCACATGTTCTCCAACTCTGACCTCTTCTGAAGGCTTAACCATCAAGGGGATCTTTGTCATCCCAAATTTAAGAGCCCAACTCTTGAGACTTTGAATTTCTTTATCTTTGTTTGGCTCTTCTTTCTGCTGCTGTTTTCCTTGACTGGCATTCTGATTTTTATCCTCCCAACATGGATTTGGGAATGCAAGAGGAGAAGTGGATTGTAACTCAATTGATTTGGCAATTTTTCGTGGTGGTGGAGGAGGTAGAAATTCTTGTTTCTTTGGAGGGAATGACTGTTTGGAAGGGAAAAGGATAGAAGAATTGAGATGTGGTGGAAGAATAGGAAATGGAGAAATGGAATTAACTCCTGGGGCAGCATTGACTGGATTTAGAATTTGAAATTCCAAATGAAATGATGCTGCTTGAGTAATGGGAAGAGAAAAAACAGATGATGGTGTAGAACTTACCCATTGACAAGGTTGTTCAACACCAAGTGTATAGGCCTCTATTTCTGTTGTCCATTGTGTATGTTGGGGTAGCATCTTCATCATAAAGTCCAGATTCTCCTGAGGGCTGAAGTGTCTTGGAAAAGGGCCTCCCCATGGACAAGGAGTCCGGAAACCACTTCTGAAAGCCTTCATTTGAGCTGTTACTCTTGATTGCACCATCTTTTCCTCCATCTTTTGGATTTTTTCCACAAAATCTGCATCTTCCATTTGATTGTCTTCATTGCATGCGTACTCTTGCTCTTGATGTGTTTCACAACCAAACTGACTTTGGCACTGCTTCTCATATGGGTAGATATGCTGATTTTGAATTTGATCAAAATGTTGATTTGGAGGATTTGTAAAACATGTTGGAGGTGTGATATACTGCTGTTGTAAATGTGAATTCCATGATGGAAATGAAGTCATGATTATACAACTTCATGGAATGGACAAGGATGAAAGAGATGGAAAGAAGGATGGATGGAAATAGATGAAAAAGTGGTCTGCAACTCAGAGAATGAGTTATTTACCAGATGGAGTCACCAAATGTGCTTTTGAAAGTGCCTCCAAAAGGCTGAATCTTTAACAGGAACACACCAACCTATCAAAGATAAAGTGAAAGACCTCTAAGGTCCCACCGGGCGTGCCAAAACTGTTAGCACAAATCAACAACACCCCTGGATGTTGATTAGATTTCTAGTTTGATCATTCTAAGCATCCAGTGTGATTGCACAACATTGAAACCTCTCTCCAAGTGTGGGACTTGTAAGATGAGAGAGGAATCTCCAGAGAAAGTTGGTTCTTGCTCCTAAACTACCTGCCACAATCTACTCTAATGCAAGGGAAACTAACTATGCTAATCTAAAATTCCAAGGGACCAGGGAGTGAGAATGCATAAAATGAAATCCTACACTAAAGCGGTGATACACCAGAAAAAGGAGTGGTGAACATCTATCAAAACTGCTATGAACACAGCTCCAACCTTGCAATGAACATTTAAACGTGCACAAATACCTGCAATGAAGAGAGGCAAGAAGAAAACAAGCAAAAATACGAGCAAGGATGGACAGATGCATCACAAAACACGTTTTTTGTTGCTCCAGAAGTTTGCGTAGAACATCATTTTAATGGTAAAAGGAAAAAAACACCATTACAGAGCAAGGGAGGAGGTTCAAACTCCATTTTCAACCCTAGGGAAGAAAAGAAAGGAGAGCAGAGCAGAAAAGATGAACCACCTTTGAAAAATGAGCCAAATCTGGCTTTTTACAATGCATGGGTCGAGCCCAGGAGAGAGAAAACGTGAAAAAACATGGGAGCCATTCCTCATTAAATGTAGATGCATTAAAATAGCATGGGCATCCTTACAAACCCATGACTTGACATTTTTAATCGTGCTGAAGAAGAGTGCGACCCATTCTGCATTAAAACTGGTTGTTGAAACGTCAGTTCTGGCCATTACCACGTGGTAGAGACGTTTCTTGATTTTATCTCTCCAAACTGAACCAAAATGCAATATTGACCCTGAAATCATGTAGAGAATTTCACCAGCTTTCCATTGATATAAAGAACGTGAAAATCCAAGCTCTGGATCGAAAGTTATGGCGATCTGAAGATTTAGGGAAAAAACAAGCCAAAACGGATCGGCGGGAAAATATTTGAATTTTTCCCGCGCTCTGCCACTTGGATGACACATGTCAGGCTCTGATTCATCCTCTAAAAATTCCTTTTGGGCCCTTAAACTTGGACACGTGGCACTATTTTATTGGTTCGGGCCTGAGGGGCGCATTTTTACCTTGCGCCAAACACTTAGCAACTTTTCAACCTTCTGACACATGGCACGTTCTGATTCGTCCACGGGCCTCCTTGTCTCTTTTCAGCCATTTCACCTTTTCACGTCCCACACGTACTCTTTTTCCCGGCTGTCCCAAACGAAAACCTCTGAACCGCCCGAAATGGACCTTCTTGCGGCAAACCGGCCGATTCGCGCCCCACGCGTACCTCACGTACCTTTGTCCCAACTGTCCCGAACTACCCGAGACAAATATCTCTGAACCACCCGAAATGGACCGACTTGCGCCAAACCGGCCGATCCACATCCCGCGCGTACCTTTTTCCCAGCTATCCCAAACCGCGCAAAACAAAAGACTTAGGCAATTTTTCCCTCTTTCGGCCGATTCGACTTTTCGCGTCCCATGCGTCCCGACCTCCCAACTGTCCCGCAGACTGCCTGGACTAGGACTTAGCCGATTTTCTTCATTTTTTCGGCCCCAAGCTTGGTACAATGAACCTCAGTACGACCCGAACCCTTCAGACCCGAAATGCTTTAACACAATCCTGCAACCTTATTTTTTGCATTTCTTCCATTTTCTCAACCTGTTAGGATTTCTTCTTGGGTGGGAGAGTTAGAAAAAGGCCGAGGGGACCCCGAAAAATATGATTTTGGGCCTCGAATCAATCTTACTTTCTCGGGACTGAATAATCTGATGCATGTTATCAAAATTTACCCTGGGGGGTGAATTTTGGATAACAGTAACTCCTTGGATGCCTCAAAGGAGATCGAGTAAACCTGTGTACCTACTATAGGTAGTCGCAAGATCCTGTAAACATCATCTAGGGTGATCGTGATCTCACCCGTCATCAAATGGAATGTATTGGTCACTAAATCCCATCTATCGATGAGAGTAACCATTAAACTTACCTCCCGAACTACGTGCTGGTAGCGTCTGACCCCATTTCGACCCACCTCTGTAACATGGCTCCACTCCTCAATTTTCTTCCCCCTGTACCTCCACGAGAAAGGGAGGTACCCTATTCCTCATCCGCAACTAGTCCTTAGCCTGCATACAACCAATCATATTATTAAAACTTGACCATACCTACATGCAACCTTACCACCCTCACTATACCACTTACCCTAACTAAATCAACCTTTCACCTATATCTATGCCCTAAATCAACACTACCTATCAACCCATACCTCAGAACCTCATCTATTTTCATTTTACCTATCTACCCATGCATCGGACCCTCACCTATTTTCATTTTCCCCCTCTCATCGATCTTCCTTATTCACCCACATACCAATACCCATAACCCTTCCCCCCCACCTAATTATCCATACCCTACACCATTTATTTTACCTCCTTTTTTGAGCCTACCTCTCTAGCATGCCGACTAACATCAGTCATCATCGACTGACCACGGTCCAACAATAACCGACATCGGTCACTACATTTATGACCGATACCGGTCCTCACCCAATGACGCCGACTAAGAGTAGACTGACGTCGGTCACTGTCACGGTGAAAAACCCATGATGCCCTGCTCTATTTCTACCTACACTTCTCTTTTCTACCCATTTCCCCCCCAATACCTACCCAATACCTATTCCCATCCCTCATTTACCTAAATCTACCTTCTCTTGTTCCCCTTTTCTCATTAAATTCCCCACATTCAAATTTTAATATTTCCCCCCCAAAACTCACTTTCCTCCTACCCGATTTTTATCCTCCACCTACTCAAAACAAAAAACAATAGGAATTGACTCTTACCTCATCACGCTGCCATCTGTGTGGTGGCACCTCGGACTGCTGCACAGGTCCACCCGATCCCTCTCCTACCTCTGCCATCACCGATTACCTGTTGGCTCTCCACTCAATCAAATTGATCACACCGTGTTCATAGACCCACCTATCAACCAATGATCACTCACTCTGCAGCTCGCCAACTCAGCTCTCCATGTCGCTTGGTCGCTTTCCACCCCTTTCTCTCTCTCTCTCTCTTGTTATTTTCTCCTATGTGGCAAATGACAAATGATTTTCAAAAACACATAACGGTTTCTTTTTATAACCTTCCCAACTTTACTGGCGACGGTTTCACCTCGACCGACATCGGTGCTATGCCCTAGCATATTGTGGTTGGTTCATGGTGACCGTTATTGGTTAATTATGACTTTTTTTGTTATCCTGCTCAGTCTTATTACTACCCATTGCCCCTAATTTGCTGGCCTGAATCATTTCTACCTCACCCACACATGACTTGGACACTTCACTTTACCTTCCCAACCTCACCATTTACCACCTAACCTCTTCATCATTTGGGGACTCATTATTTTACCCATAATGTGGCTCTACCCATGCCGTGACCTAGCTACTTGGACCTAGACCATTGCTAGTGACTAGTGACCTCATGTACTCGCTATACCTTGCGACACTGTTACCCATGTTGTTTGACCTAATGACCTTACCTTGCCTCTTTCCATGATAGTTTATCCTAACCCAACCTTTTGTGTACCGAAACATACCTAAATGTTCCTGCGCCTGACCTGCGTTGTGTTTCCTGACCATATCCTATACCTTGGATACCAAAATCACCCCAACCTTGTTTGGATAAACCTATCAACCTTAGACAATGTAAAGTTTACATGCTCTTCAACCTAGTACCGTGGTGTAGTTTATATGTGTGTGTGCCTTTGACTGTTACTAAATTTGACCTTGACCCATTACCTAGATTAACCAATTGGACCTTTACCCCTTTTACCTCCATTATCCACCTTCCTCTTCATCAAATTCACCTTTTATCAAACCACTCACCGATTTTTTCTTCTGCCTCATCAATTCCTTGTTTGAGAGGGATCACCTTCATCCACACATGGGGTAACCATATCTTATTTTTGTCAGCATCGCTTACCAATACAAGCTATGCAACAAAAAGGGGAAAAATGTAGACACCAAAATTTGGTCACACTCCCCTCACTCCCTCGTCAAATAACCAACTCGAACATACTCACCTAACCATGGCCCTTTACACCCCACGCTAATATTAATTTAATTTATTTAATTAAATTAATCCATGTCCTCACAATATTTATTATTTAATTATCCTAATTAAGATAATTCCCACACCACCACCTCACCTAGCCACCTCACCCTAACTCTATTCTTAGTATGTTGCCATAACTAACTAAGACCTAACTAAACCCTAAAAAAACCAATCCCTACAACCTCTCTAACCACATTCCCACCCATTAGAAAAGAAGTTTCCATTCTAATATGTGAAATAAAACTAATTGGATCCAAGAAATCAAGCAGATCTGCCCATTTTAGAAAACCTAGGGAATCCCACCCTAACCGATGCCTGTCACCCCTCAATCGACACTGATAAACCTGGAACCATCGTCGGTCACCTTTTATTCTTATTTGGTAGCCTTATTTCAAGGTTGGTACATTTACGAGTGAAAGAGAGAATAATCACATCTACATGCAATCAGAGTGAGCATCCGATCACACCCAGACATCCACAACCATCCAAGCTAAGATCTGATTCAGGCAAGTAAGGAGAAAATATCAGGAAGCTCAAGCAAGAGTCTCCTCTCAACCGGTGGCCATTCATTGAAGAAATCTCTCACCACCATCTCACTCTTCACCCATGGTCGACTGGTAGCAAAGTCCAAGTAAGTATACTTCTTTATGCAGTCCAGTGTTGTTTGAATACTTTCAGTATTTAGATTCTTCTATGTGCTATTGCTTTCCTAGCCACTCACAGGTCCTCTCTGGTAACTATCCCCCTATAATTCTTCCAAAACCACTCAAAACCTTTTCCTAGTAATCCAACACTCCATTCCAACCTCCCAACCCTTTGTGCAGTCACAAAGAAGGTCCAAAATCCATTCTGAAACATCTTTTATTTTCCCATAGTCACTGGTGTCGATCTTCCTAAACTGCCATTGGTCGAGCCTCTATCGGCATCAGTCTACCTACCCGATACTCCCCCTTTTCTACCATTCAACAAATAACCCATAACTCCTCCCATCTTCACCAAAACCCCACTATAATTGCCCACTGACTTGCATCCCTACTCACACCTCACTCAGTCTCCCATTAACTTGGAAAATATACCTAAACCCTTGTTCTTGACCCCCTGTCATTTCTTTAGCGACCGTCGTTGGTCACCATTAATCGGCGTTGGTCAGGAATAGATCGACATTGGTCTCTATGTCTGTGAACATAGTATAGACAAGAAACCTACCTACTTACCCTTAAGTTACCTATAATCACCTGTGACCTTCATTAGATCTCTATCAGACCTACAGAAACCCAGAACCATTTATCCAACCTCTAGATCTAATCCTAGCCTAGCCTGTCAGATTAGATTTTGCTTATTGTGTTTATATGAGATTCCTAAATCATATTGACTACAGTAGGACACTATTTACCTTATTTCTTGTATTAATTTGTTTACAATAGTGGATTAACATCCTTCTAGGGATTATCACACTTCCCGGATTTAGGATTCGCTAGGCAGTCCACTACATATACTATTTAACTTCTATTTGGTGGTCTTGTTGTTTATTTCAGGTAGTTCCTCCTAGCCAAAAGGAAGCTCTCACAATCAGTTGTGGATCAAGAAGTTATACACACATAACAACCTTCAACTAGCGTCAACAGGTATTCCTCCTATCCTTTTTACCCTTATTTGTTTTGTCACATTCCAAGAAACATTCTAAGAATCAGGTGAAATAAAAAAATGTATATTTGTTTTTGATATTTTTTGATTTCCTGTAAGAGGTGCTTGATTGCATGGCTAAGGCTTCTTATTCTTCTTCTACAACCTTACTTGTTGTATCAAGTAACGTTGCTCTTATGTTTTCCAAAATTGGATTTAGTCTACTTAGAGTAAACACCATATTGGACATACTTTTGGGCATGTTGTTTAGTAATATGGCCTTTTCATCATTGGATTTTACCCTTTCATTTATACTAGCTTGTTGAGCCATTAGAGAGCGGAATTTTCTGAAATGAGACATAATATCTCCTCCTTCTTCCATTTTCAACCCATACAATTTTTTCTTTATAGTTATCTCTGCATTGTCAGTTTGTGATCCAAATAGTTTATGAAATGATTGAGATATATCTTTGGAGGATTTTTTGAAATCCACATGATGTAGATAGGGCTTTGATAATCCAAAACCAATAATGTCCAAATCTTTTTTTTCTTTGACTTTCCATTTCTGAAGTACATCGACATCTATTGGTGTAACCATAGTGTCGTTAAAAATGTCCCAAAGGCCTTATCCCTCCCACAATATTGACTCAATGGATGTCATTTTTTACCGATAATGTGTCTATAAATGACACTAAAAAATGACTTGACTCTTTTGATTTTATGAAATAATGTTCAAAAAATCATTTAGAAAAAATAATTCACGTAAAACTTTGACTAAAAAATAATATACTTCAAACTAAAGACCTAAACCACTCACCTAACCTCCACTGGCTTGTTGTGTTTAGAAAACTACGGCTTTTCCTTTATTTTTTATTTTTATTTATTTTTTGTTTTCCTAAAAAAGATATATATTATTTATTTTTCAATTTCTGAATGAAACAACGAATAATACGGAAATGAATACAATAGAAAGTGTGAAAAGAGTGAGAGCTTGAAGAAAATGTGAGTGGAAGGTGTTTTCCAACAGGGTCACACATGGTCCTCACTGTTCAACCATTGACAAAAATGAAGAAGATTGAACAAAAAATAAATGACATTATCTTATGGTCCGCATAACATATTCATTTTTTTATTTTGACAAAAAATAATGGATGCATGAAAAACAAGCTCAAAGAGGCTTGGACACCTTCTCTAATACCAAATGTGGGTTTTACCCCATATATGGAGAAAGAGAATACACTCAATAATCATTCAATAAACATATACTGTTTAATTTCATAAACTTGAAGGATACATATAATGAGGCCTTCTCCTATAAAATAGGATCTAACTCCAAATACCAAATCTACAATAATCTCTTCACACATAAATACATTATTTAGTTTATATAACTCACTATTTGTAGACACAAATATTGCACATTAGACAATATTTAGCCTGGTCTTATACTACTATTTAGAAGGTTCTCAAGTGTACAAATTACCAATTAATCCCATCTTTTTGCCATCTTTATTTTATATTTTACTTCTTCTTTCCAGTGTATTTCTTTATACCTATCCACCCATCTTGCAACTTCCCTAAGATTCTAGCCCTAATTCTAGATGCCCTAACTTGTATTGGGGCACCCCGGGGCACCTTGGTCCCACCCTAGGCACCCCTCTCTATGTTTAACCTCTTTCACTCTTCTTTGGGTCACTTCTAGCCTAGTGTCTCCCTTATCTTTTCCTCAGTTGGAATTGTCAGGATTAATTGCAAAATCAAACTTGAGAGCCCTATAAATATAAAGCTTATAAAACTATAATGAGGGTGCTAGGTCATTGCATCATATCACTATTATCACTCCATCTAGGGCTGCATCCGTTGCACCATCTCCATACACATAGCTCCATGCATCATAACTAGCAAATTCTGTATCACATCCATTCACACATTTTAGAGGAGGGATTCTATCTATTTTATTCTACATTCTACATCTCCTACAACTATCATATCTTGCTACTACACAAAGTGTGATTATCATGAGAGCACCTAGGGCATGACATACACACACTCACTAGAAATACATCAAGGTCTATAATGTAGTACAGTACTCAGCAATAAGTCAACCAGTTTGGCAGCTAAGGTCAGTCCGACCCCTTTTTCTTCTTCATGTGCATGGTGTCACCCAATTCATCTAGCAAATTTAGTGTGACAAATAGACATGGTTTCAGACCTAGTTACGACACTGCTAAACATAGTTCCTGAACCCCTGCACAATTTACAATGCCCAGAATCTAGACTAGGGCACCCTAATACACTCCCAGGCTCATGTTTCACTTAAGATAGTCTAGATCTACCCTTTGCAGGGTCCTTGAGTGATCACATGCACATTTGGGTTCCATTTTCAGATCTGCGACAACCTACGATATTCTATAATAATCAGCTAAGTCATTTACCTACTCCCCTCTTACATATTAGGGTTTCTATTTCACTTAGAGTAATTATTTGTAGTTATTACATATTAATTTACTTTATTTATTGCATTTATACAACGTTTTAGTCCTCCTATTTAGATTAACATTAGAACCCTAAATCCCCCTTTTTAGATCTGTAGATAGTTATTCTTGCTAACCATTTTCACGAACCCGACCCCCCTCTCTACCCTCTCATAATTTCATAGCCTTACATTCAATATTTTCTCTACATCTCCATCCTTTACCCAGACATCCTATCTCATCCTTCATAGCACACTCGTTACCTAATGACTCACCCTAGTGCTTCAGTTCACAATGGATTGTTGAGGGATCATTATTACACTGAACCCCACACACTGCACTACCATACATATACATATACATGCTACATCATCCTATATATGACTTATCTACCTATCACTTCTCCATCATCTATCTCATACATGCTACACTAGTCATTATTATCTGAGTATGGTTTTCCATGTCATCCACTAGATTCCTTATACTTTGGTCTAGTTTTATCTATTATCATTATGAATTATATTCCTATCTACATAATTCTTTCCTTACACCTTCCCTAACCACATTGCATTCATACACCCTACCCCTTCTACATCCTACACTATATTTCCTTATACTTGGGTCTAGTTTCATCTCTTATCCTTACACATTCTATTTATACCTACACATGTATTACATTACATTTTATACCCACTACACACTTTACATTACATTGCCGACACCACACATTCACCTACCTTGGTCATCTGCACTACATTGTTCTACGCGCTGCACTCATCACCCTATGACACACTCTAGTTCCTCTGTCCATATGTGATTGTCAAGGGTTTACCAATCAAATGGACCTTACCTATATGCGACATATCATCATACCACATTCCTCGGACTAGTGACCAATGTTCTAGGCTATATCATCACCCATATTTGTCATCATATCATGTAGTGGTATACACCTAAATTACCACTCCTTTCCCCATCCTACATTATCATCTTACTTGAGATCATCACCTATTATATCATCCTCTTTTAATTCATTCTACCATGGCATCATTCCTCCTACTCAACCATTAATGGTATGCACTTTAGGCTAAATCACCACCCTCATCTTATTCATCACATATTAGTGCTACCATCACTACCTTTGGTTATTCACCGCCTATTTATCTATGCTTCATACACCCTCATCTCCCATCTCATATTGACATACGATATAGGCTAGATCGTCACCTTATTCTTCCATCATGTACTGATATATGCTTAGGGATAAATCATCACTCACCCATTCAAACAAGTCATGGTTTACACTTAGGCTATAAGGTCCATGCATATATTTCTATACATCTTCTCACCATCCTCTCATATTCTATAGTGATATACACTTAGGGATAAATCATCACTCCTCTGATAAAAAAATTCATGACATATGCTTTGGCTATAGGGTTCACTCACACCATTTCTCCTCATGTCAAATTACATCACCCTACACATACAAACTCATCGCAGCATGCTAAACATAACCACAACTACTCTCCCATTTACCGATGATGCACTCTTGTTTATGGTTCATTCTTGACTGTTGAGGGGCCAAAAAAAATTAATATCACTACATACACTTCCATACACTCAGAGGTCACATTACTCCTATCATTCCATTTTGCATTCTATTCCATCCATTCACAACATACTGCATTGTCTTGGTAGTATTTACTTTTTCTTACTAGTATTTTACATGTTCATTCTTTTACACATGTTAGCTTGCTTTCCTATATGTCATTATCATACACACATGCAAGTTCATGCCTTTTTCTAGTGTGATCACAGATACAAAACTCTAAATGTGGCATGGATGCTCGCTTTCTACCCTTACTATACTGGTTGCTAGGGGCATCCACATTTGACTTATACATGTGCTATTATTTCATTTTGTACTTAACATCTTATACTACTTGCTTATACATTCTTTGACATATTGGTTTTCACTCTAACATGCTAACGGGTGTTCCATGTGCAACACTTGTTTTGCGGGACTACATGTTCCCATGACTACTCATATTTCTACTTGTATGCTTTGTTGGCCATTGTATGTGGGATTTTCCATTTGCTTGTGTGCACACTTGTCTGATGTTTGCAGCCAATGCAACCTAGAATTTACCAGATAACACCCTAGTCATGCTGGCACATCACTCAGCCTAGACTGAGAACTCACCTGAAGCATGCAAAGGTACCAAGTCCCTCTTTAGGGATGTTGTAGCAGGATGTTAGCGTGATGAAGGAATAAACATAAAGATCCATAACTAATTCATCATTCTACAATGCATACCATATTCAGACTATATGAAAGAACAAGTTTAAACAATAATCATGATTGAATCAAGAACATGCACTACTTGTTTACACACAGGAATGACACTTAGATTCATCCATTAATCTTCCATCTATTAATAAACACAGAAGCTCCTTACAATAATGGTAATCTATACCAATGCGCATATGGATCTGATACAATAATCCCTTTGTATACCTCTCTATATCTTTATACATCCATCTCTCCCTGTGTATATTTCTATATTTGTTCATGCCACACTACTATGTAATTCTCATCATATATATAGGGTGGGAACTTTCCCTTCACGAATTATCTATTACATAAATAGGCCGCATGATATTAATAGCCACACACTATTTACATGCATAACCACATATGCAAGTGTACTAGCTATAGACCTCTTATAGTTAACTAAAGTGATGATCTTATTCTTAGCTCGTCTCCATGTAAAACGCTTCGATCCGATCCTCTAAAGATAGATAACCACATATGCAAGTGTACTATCTATAGACCTCTTATAGTTAACTAAAGTGATGATCTTATTCTTAGCTCGTCTCCATGCAAAACACTTCGATCCGATCCTCTAAAGATAGATAGCTACATATGCAAGTGTGTTATCTATAGACCTCTTACAGTTAACTGAAGTGAAAATCCTATTCTTAGCTCGTCTCCATGCAAAATGCTTTGATATAATCCTCTAAAGATAGATAATGTGTGGCATGCATGTCTTTGCATCATTGGTGTGTTCCACACATCATCTTCTAAAAATAGGTCTTCAGGCTCAAAATAGGCTAAGTCCCGAATGCTGAACTTTTCCTCCACACGCGTGTTCTTCCTATCCTTTCACGCCCTTAAACCTTGTTTATTTTCCCATGCAAAGACTTCTTGTGTGAGTTATGTCAAGTGTTCTCTGATCAGCATTACCCCAAACTAATTTCAATGTTTCCCCGACAATGGTTATATTCAAAAATTTGAAGTAAAGAATATTAAATGGAAATAATAAGAAATAATTTAGATGAATAAAGAATTTTTTAAGAGGAAACATTCTCTGTATCAGTTTGAAGGTGTAACTCTGGATACTCCTCTTTTATTCTGGCCTCCAAGGTATGGCATTCAATGAGTGCTTGTTCTACTTTCTCGGGAATGTCTACAAAGCAATGGATTCCAACTCATCTCTCGCAACCTCTCCTTTTTCATTCTGCAGTACCAACACAACATTAGACAGTGATGTCATTCTTCCTTCTAGAAGCTACATCTTTTACACAATGAGATTCCCAAGCTCTTCCAACCAACTCTTGTGTGACTCTTGTGCTGCTGTCAGGGCCTCACGCTTCTTCTTAACTATTGACAATCTTTCTGCGAGGCCCAATGTCTCATCCTTCATTGATTTTTGGACCTCATTATTTTCTTCTAGGGTCTTTATGTTGATAAGAACCTCTAGATCTGTGCATATATTTAAATCCTGGTCTACTTTCTCTGATACTTCTTATAGCACTTGCAGCAGCCCTTCATATGATGCAATATTTCTCATGACTGACGCTTTCTCTCATTCTACCTCTTGTTCTAAATTCCTTGGCACCGGTATGCACAGAGGTTCATCTTCAAGTACCAAGTCCACCAACTTTCCTATATAGTGTATCGTTGAAGGAAATGTCTTGGTACCTTGGCCTATAGGTGTGGCCTGGATCTTATGACATTATCTCCAATGTCCTCTGCAAAGCTGATTAATACTTCATTCCTCTTCTACACCAAGTCCCTTTCTTGTGTTATGTGTGCTATCTCAACATCCCTTGTATTTAGCTCAATGTGCAGTGCTCTGATTGTTGCAACTTTGTCCATGTTTCTTCTAGCAACTTCAACAGAAACCTTCACTAATGCGTTGCTGACCTGCTCATCTGACATGACAGTAGGCTTTAATGTCATGTTTAGATTATGGTGCCTTTTTCAGCCGTCTCAAAACACATGAATCTTTGTATACATCAAATTCAGGCTCATCCATGTGGGTGTGCATTGACCATGATAGTTGCTTTCAAGTGCGCATAGTCACCATATCCTCATCCATTAGTTCCCATCCAAATAAATCCTTTTGTGCTATTGTGCTATGGAAGCTAGCGCAGATAATTTTACCTGTATCCTCTGCATACCCCATGGCTAGTGGAATGTGCTCTCCACTCATCCTCTTCAATCTAGGACCCCTAGGAATTTTAGCTTTAAGGTTAGGAGCCTATCCCATTACATCCTAGGTAGTCACATGGGCAGATCTGGAGGTTTCCTTCTCTTTTTCTTCTCCATCTTTCATCTCTTCATTTTTTTGCTCTTCCTCGTTTCGTGACTCATCTTCTTGCTTGAGTGGGGTAGGAGATGCATGCTCACTCTATTCTGATTTCTCCGCTTCTTTATCCAACTTCAACTTTATTCTCTTCTTTGGTTCAATGGTCTCCTTGTGGGGAGAGAGATGAGGTGATTTCTGTACCGTTTTTGGGGTTCCACTTTGAGTCCTTATGCATCTGAACACTTTCTTAAATATATACTCCACCTACTCAACCTCCATATCTTCCTCTTCGTCCTGTCCTTGAGGTGGAGTGGCCACACGCTGTGACTCTTCTCTATCATATGGTTGCTTTCTTCTGTGCTCCAAGCCTCCACTATCTTCACACTCCTCCTCTTCACCCTCTACTTCAACAACTTCTATGGGCCTTTGCGTCGGTATGTTTTCTATCATGTGCTTGCCCTTTAGCGGCCCTAGGAGCGCGGATTCATTTTCTACATACTTATTATTCTCCATCTTGGGCTTTAACTGAAGATATAATAATGCTGCCCCTACATATGCTACAACCAGACTTATTGGATTAATATTCAACACCTCCAAAATGATTCTCTCAGTGTAGGCACTTCTTTTAGGATACACATGCTTCTTCCTCAATGTATGGTAGTCACAATATACCTTATCTGCATTGAATACCAGTTGGCACATGTCTGTAAATATGTGAAAAGATGATTTGAAATACCTTGTAGTGAATGCATAACTAAATTTACATAAAGGGCTCTAGACTCTATCTCTCATTGGGAAGCGTGTGATGCAGAAATGCCGATATAAAGAAAACTAGACTTGTTTCCCTACTACTGATGGTAGGTCCTTTGGGATGTGCCACTCTTCTCCAAATGCCACGCGGAGCCTGTCGTACCATATCTCCGCCCTTTGCTTGACATCATTTGTCATGGCCCCTTCACATAGGTACTTGCTAAACCTTTCAGCTGGTGACTTATTCTCCATGGGGTATTCCCATACCTTTTCCTTCGGTCCATCTGGTACTCCAATTTCCATGAATACTAGTGATAGTATAATAACCCCAAAGCTGATCTTCCCTCTTGTGTGCACTTCCTTGACTATTTGTTTTGCAATGTAGCCTGTAATATTGTAGATTGCTCCTTTTGACATCTTACGTGCAACGTGTAACCACATAGTATTTACTTGTGACCACCACTCATAATCATTCAACTTTGTAACAAGGTGTGCTGCTACTTGCATAACTCATCAGTTCTTAAATTTTTCTATATCCATACCGTGCGGACCCTGTAGGTAACCCAACTCATGTCTAGTCTTTAAGATCACGACTTTATCTGTGAGATCATTCTTTATGTCCTCTCCCGTGGCCTTCAAACATTTAACTGATGAGATAAGCACATATGAGATTCTAAATATGTGTCCTGCAAAGTAGAAGAAGTCCTTGTGCACTCTGCTCATGAGCCATTGATACAAGGGCTCATACTTCTTGAAATATGGAAGCTCATATAATTGGTAGACCCCAATTCTCTTCAGAAGCCTCTCACCTACATCATCATAAACCAACATGTCATTTTTCGTACACTTGTTCGTCTTGACAGTGAGTAGGGAATCAAGCTCCTTCTTGTTCTCCATGGTCTTTTGATTGTATTCACTCACTTTTCTCTTTCTGATAGGTGAATCCCATTCTTGGCCGACGATGACTCCTTCTGGATATTGCATTTCTAAAAAATCACTTTCAGGTGCCATATTTTCTTCCTTGACAACCACCTTCTTCTTTCGTTTTTCTCCTGCTGCAGTTGCCTTCTTAGGTGCCATTTTGTTTACCTTGCAAATGTCTCCTCTTTTTAATGCTGCAATTTGTGAATCAAACCCTAGCTCAATTCAATCATGCCCTAGGTGGAAACTTCATGCCCTAACTCCTCTCTATCTCCCTGCTCAAACCCTTCACCACCGGGGATGCAAGCTTCTTTTCACACAGATCTGTTTGTCACGCTTGGTTTCACACCCTTCGCACCTTAACCCGATGACTTGGCTCTTCGAACTTAGCTCTTTTCTCAATTTCTCTTAGTTACAACGGTAAAAATGTATCCACATCCCATCCTTATATATATATTTCAAATTTTGATGCATTTATTACTCCTTCATCTACCAAATATCCTCTCATTCATTGACCAAATTCATTCATTCCACACGGTACATCTTCACGCCCTAGCTATAACCTTTTAGCGCACCTTCCTACCCTCTGGTCATAGACTTCTCTTTAGCGTGTGCCATTGCACCTGAGTACCTCATCACTTTGCCTTCTCCTGGTGGTTATCATGGCCTCCAGTTACCTCACGTTATATTGTTCCTTTCATTCATCTCCATCATTGGTCACTTTTGAGAAGCAATCTTCTTTTAACTTAAAGCACACCCGTAGCAGCTTATTCCTTTATCCTTTCAATTCCCACTGTCTTGTAACTAGATATAAACAACCAACCCACACTAAAATTATGTGCATTCCTCTACGCATAAACATTCTTCATATAGTAATTAGCTTCATGTGTGTAAGCGCGCTTATTACACAAGAACAACAACTAAATTGACAAAGCATAGCGATAATTAAGGAAATACATTAAGGAAATACATAAGTGAAAACATAATCTAAATGGCAATACTACCTTATTAAAAACACCAAGAAGACTTATTTATAGTAGGGCTTAAACCTACTCTTGTTAAAGTAACCGGGTAGCCATGTTCCATAAAGTGCTTCTAACTGGAAAACACTTGATTCAAGTATGTAAGTGATGACATATGGTCCCAACCAATGTACTTTGAGCTTTCCTGAGCTTTCCTGGATGGCACAAGACCTTAGATTCATAAAGAAGTACCATTTGTCTAATCTCAAACTTCTTATCCCTTATGTTTCTGTCATGCCATGCTTTCTGCTCAGCTTTTTCCTATTTTGAATCCATAGTTCTATGGCTCATCGCTCATCCAGTTGAATCATTTTCTCAATATGCTCTTCTAAATATTTCTCATCAGCTAGACCTCCAATGCGCACAATGTGCAAATAAGGTAACATAAATTCTATAGGAAGAATGACTTATACGCCAAACACCAACTGAAATGGTGTGGCTTTATTCAATCTCTTGTAAGTTGTTCTATATGCCCAAAGAATAGCTGACACTTTGTCATCCCAATCCTTTCTCCCAACATCATAATTTTTTTGGTCAAATTTTGGCTCAAAATATTTTATGAAAGCCTCAGCAGTTTCATTTTCCTGAGGATGATAGGGTGTAGTTTTATGGTGTGCAACCATAAACTCATCTAATAGGATCCTGATTGTCTCATTCAAAAAGTGTGTACCCCTATCACTTGTCAAGATTAAAGGACATCCATATCTTATAATAACATTCTCCTAGAGAAACCTAGCAGCTGTAAGTGCTGTACAATTCTTCGTAGGTGTTGCTTCTACCCACTGTGTGAGATAATCTATGAAAGTAATAATATAGCGCGATTTAGTCCTACACGTGGCTGTCAAAATAGGTCCTACATAGTCATTGACCATTTTATCAAATGGTTTAGGACTAGTAATCGATCTCAAAGGCATCTCATCTCTTTTCCCTGGTTTTCCTAGGCACTGAAAATTATCACACACCTTACAATATTCTTTACAGTGTTGATACAATGTCTCCCACCATAATCTAGTAATTAGGATCTTTCGGGCATTCACATCACCTGCTTAATGTCCTGCTACAATACCACCATGGGATTCTTCCATAATATCCTTGCGCTCATGCTCTAATACATAACAATGTAATAATTCATCTCTGCCTAACTTGTAGAGGTCACCACTGATTAACATAAATGGTGCCGCATGTATAATAAGCTATTTATTTTCTAATGCCTTCATTCCTTCTGGTGTCATACCAATCCATAAAAAGACAACAATGTATTCTAATTCTGATGGCACACGTTGTAACCTATATAAATGTGCATATGGAATGGTTTCTTCAATTGTCTATGCTTCTTCTCTTGAGTGAATTCTAGAAAAGTGGTCTAGTCCATAATTACTTTTCCCTGGCTTCACCACAACTGTGAAGTCAAACTCTTGAAATAGGAGTACCCATTTGCATATGTGCCCCTGTAAGACTAGTTTGTTCACCAAATAATTTAATGCCATGTGATCTGTATAAAACAAAAATGGTGTTGCTAACAAGTACTATCAAAACTTGTGCAATGCATAGATCATTGTAAAAGCTTCACGCTATGTAGTTGTCTAATTACTTTTAGTAGGAGTCGGCTTGCTACTAGTAAAACAAATTGAATGATCTATAATACCTTCACCAAGTTTAGCTAACACAGTGCCAATGGCCATGCTATAAGTGTCCACATGCACATGAAATGGTTTATCCCATGAGGGAAAACATAGAATGGGCGTGGTAGTAAGTTTCTCTTTTGATATCTCAAATGCATGCTACTACGGTTCTCCCCAATAAAATGTACCTTTCCCTTTCAGTAATTCTTCCAAGGGTGCATCGATTTTGGCATACTCTTTGATGAACTTTAGATAGTACCCTATATGACCCAAAAATCCACGCACCTCACTTTGACTGGTAGGCACTTCCAGGTCTAGAATGACTACAACCTTAGATGGATCAACCAACAAACCTTCCTTGTAGATTATATGTCCTAACAGTATTCCAAATGGTGTAGCAAATATGCACTTCTTGATGTTCAAAGAGATACTCAATTTTTTGCACCGTTCAAACATTAAACACAAATTTTCATAATGATCTTTCATAATCCCATATATTGTCTAATCATCTAGATAAACATGTAAAAAGTTGTGAATAAAATCAATGAATGCTTGAACAACTATACGTGAGAATACAATAGGTGCATTTTTCAATCCAAAAGGCATCACAATATAGGCAAAGCTTCCCCATTCAGTAGTAAATTTAATCGATTCCTAATCCTCCTAAGGAATCCTAACCTGATGATACCTTAAAAACCCATCTGTGAAGGAATATATCTCATGCCCTACAACTCCTAGTATTTCCTCTGTAAATGGCGTAGGGAATGGGTCTATTATATAGGAAGAAATTAGCTCCATGTAGTCCACACATATTCTAATTCTTCCATCCTTCTTGATACTGATCACCATTGGAATAACCCATTCTGACTCATCAAGGGGCTTGATAATTCAAGATTTCAACATTTAACAATTTCTTCTTTTACCTTTTCACAAAAATTAGGATTCATTCTGTAAGGTCTCTTTCTCACGGGGAGTGCACCTTCCTTAAGCTTTATCTTCATTTCCCCAAGTGATTCATGCATGCCTTTAAGTTCATGATACCCTCGAGGGAATAAGTCCTGATAATCCCTGAGTAACTCAATGATCTTTGCCACCTCTGAGTCTAACCAGTAGTCTCCAACTATGGCCTCCTTAGGCTCAGCCATCAAACCTATATTCACCTTCTTTATCTTCATGGATTTGTAATAGGTGTGTGTATCCTTGTCTGCATTATCCAAGACCTCACGCACCCCTTATGAATGTTCAATATCTAGGTTCTCAACTTACTCATCATCCACGATGTAAACCATATTTCCTTTATCTTTCTCAAGGCAAGAACATTCAAGTAATATGGAGTCAATTTATTATTCCTTTTCAAAACATGCTCTAGACTCTGCCTCACCAAATAATTCTTGAATATGCTCTTCGGATTTTGCACTATCTCCCATAGTTAAGCACTTGAAAATTTTTAATGCCTCTTCTATTGGAGGTTGGGAAGAAAAGTAGTCAAAGGTCTGGATCATTCCTTCAGTCAAATTTTGCTAGTTTCCAGTCTCTCGATGTAGTTATATGTATACATACTAGGCGCGTGCACATCCTTGTAGTGTAGAGTACAATATTTGCACCTAGAGTGAAGGTGGTAATGCTTCCTGTCCCATTGTCCAGAGCATCTCACACTGCTGAATGTAATCCTGAATAGGTTGATCATCATGATAAGTGCATATCTACGTAGGTGCATTGTTCCTTACAAACCTAATAGATAAAGCGACTTCAATCTCTTCCCATTTTAAAAGATTATCTCTGTGGACTACCCACCAGTGTGCTGCTATCTCGTGCAAGGTATATACTAACATATCTCTTCTCTTAATTTGATCTTTCCACTGTGTTTTCATGGATTTCAAAAATACAAGAAGATCTTCTGCTCATGTATACCAAGGTACTATGCTACCTATCCGTTGAACTGAACGAAGTCCATTCTTGTGTGCAACCACGCTTTTCACCTCGCACCATACTAGTTCATACATACCATGAGCCCAATTATCACAAGAAATACTCGTAGTATCACTAATAGAATGAGAATCCTCCCACTCTAGGATGCCTTCCTTTGATGGCTCATTGACCTCTAGATCCTAAATAATGCATATATAAATTATTTTAAAGTCCTCCTCACTTAGAGGCTCAACATATGGTGTAGAATTCCCATCTGTCAAAGGTATCACAACCCTTTACTCCTTGTTCTCAAAGCTGATATACTGCTTATTGAATCTCAAGTTAGTATTATTCGTATAACACCAAGGGCATCCAAGCAAGGCTGGAAAACTGTTTGCTTATGCAAGTGCTAATACCTCAAAATCCCCAGTAAACTTGGCCCCTTGTATAGTTATAGATGCATCCTTCAAAACTCCTATGGGAGTGGCCTTAGTCCAGTTTTCCATAAACAACACATTAGCTGATGGCTGCAATGGAGGCCTCCCATTTTATACCCATTCATCTAATGTAAGCACATTTGCTTCCACACATGTATCAATCAATATGTTGCTCAACAATCATCCATCTGCAACAAAATTTAGAGTAATTTCTTTATCATAGTCAATGCTATCAGGGGGAAGATTTACATGCAGGATCTGCCGTCCTATCTCAATGCTTGCGCACGAAGTGTTCCCTTTCAACCATCTTCCCAATAGTGGAATAATGTTCTTCTGGTGCAACATTTTACACAGTTCTCTTAGATCATCGATATTAGTTTGAACTGTCTCTGATGCTTTCTTATGCTCTTTGAGGTACTGTATCTCACCCTGAAGATTCCTTAGCACTTCCATGGTATCCTGATAAAATTATTTCTAATGAGCAGGTTCTGGGTACATTGCATGCAAAACCTCCTCCTTGGTGATTGTAGGTTTTTAGTGTAATGCCTCTCTTGCACGTGCCACTTTAGCATGTGTGGTAATCTTTACAGTTAAGGCCTTAGGTTCTTCTACTATCTTGGGCATCCAATGATCTTCTATCACACATTAGATTCTAACCATCCCAACAACTTTGTTTTCTTGCTTATGTTACTTACTCAGATGCTCATATAAGTTCAGGCACTCTTCATAGCTATAGTTCTTTCCATAGAAAGAACATGTAATATTCTGAGGACATTCACACTTGTAGTGGTTAGGAGATCTACACGTATAACATGTTCCATGAGGGAACTCACCTCTTCCTTCATCATGGCCTCATCCTCCATATCCACCATGATATCCATGTCCCCTTCTACGACTTCCTTCAAAACGCTCCTCATTCCTGTCATAGCACATTTGATTATGATCCCAATCCTGGTGCTCATTCTTACTCTTAGAATTATCTATTACACTTGTCTGTTGTACCCCAATGTCTATAACATCCTGGATATGACCAATCAACTAAAAATCTTCAGTATCATGCGTTGTGGATCGGATTTTTTTTCAAAATCTAGATACATTTTTCCTTATCATGCTTTGTAACAAAGGATGGTGACTACCATCATGATTCAAATGACAGATATCATAATCCAACAGTAATGAGCATACAGATCTACGATGGAAACTATCCTTGATATGACCTTCCACTTCACAATCTATACACCAAATTCCTGAGCATGTTTCATGGGATCAATTTCTGATAGCTTCTCTAACTACTTTTCCATAGCTGCAATTTATGCCTCTAAGAACAAACTAATGCCAGTGTCATTGCTCCTAACTACCTTAGCCTGCAAAGCTACTTCTAGTGCTTCGCATGGATCAGTGTATGTCTTATATGACAGTGCTCTTCTGAATGGTGTAATCAATCCTCTAACGAACCATTATGCATGTTGGATAGCGTGAATATCATAAGATAGATTAGATAAAAGTGTCTTAAAATGGGCATCATACTCACGTACACTCTCAGTGGTGCCTCTTTTGATATCCTTGAGTGCACTAATACTCTTCTGCTCAAACTGAGGGATATGGAACTCCTTCAAGAAAGCATCCTTTAATGCTACATAATCCACACAAGTTTGATTAGGGTAAAAATTCCTATACCAGCTGTGTGCATGCCCCTATAATGTAGTAGCAAATTTACTTGCCTTTCACTCTGAAACCATGATCCCTTTAGTGTGCCACAAGATCTCACACATGTGCACATGCTCAGTAGCATCCTCAACGCCTCTATACTCCAGAAGATTAATAGACATCTCTATATAAATGTTATGTGGTTGTTATGGACCTTGATCACCTAATTTAGAATCTCTTGTGTTTCCTCTACCTCTAGAACCACCAGATCCACCAAAACTAGAACCAACTATACCTCTTGATCCTCCACGTGTAGCTAGAATAGGACCTGTAGATGCACTCTCCTATGCTCTAACAGTAGTAATATACTGAAACCCTATAGTTTTTGAGGTAGTTCCACTTCCAGAGGTGAATCTAACATTCTGCACACTCACGTTCTGTGTGGATGATGCGCCTAAAAATGTTCCTCCAAATATCATTGAAGTCATCTATCCTGCCATTGATGTACTTGCTCCCTAACTTACTCCTGCTCTCCTACTTCCGAAGTTAGCTTAGTAGTTACTTGTCATACTAGAAACTGGAAAACCAAGTGCAAGGGCTAGGTCACTAGGTGGATTAAGATCCGTGACCACGGCCCAGGTAATATTTGCTAGCACACTTCTATGTGAGGCCAAGAGGGGATCTCTGCCATGTTTTCCAAGATGGGGGAGTTCCTGATGCTCTGGCTCCACGTCTTCTATGTGAGCTGTAAATCCTTCACGAGCCATCTCTCTCCTCAACGCCATACTTTCTACAATAGAACGATGCTTTTCTATCTCCCTCTCATGCACCTCATTATACTTAAGTTGCCTCTCCTTTCTTTGCCTCTCTGCCGCTAGGTCTTCCATATTTCACCAAAACTGATCCTTCCCTCGCGCGTGGTGAGTTTTAGTTAGCAATTGATTTACTCTCTAGGTTCAAAGTTACCATCAAGATTTTGATCTCCAGTGGAATACCTTGCAGATATACTCCTCTTGGATACTGCAAAATCTGAAATTCCTCTACCTCCAGGAAAGAATACGTAGAAATTGAATATTCCAAAATATAATTGTTTAGAACACCATAAAACCACATATATACAACGTGAGTCAATATCAAATCAACATCATAAAGGGCCTGAAATTCTTCATGTGTCCAGACAAGTGTGGGATACCTCCAATTCCGCTGAGATGCATAAGTAGTAAGCCACTCATATAATTATACTGGGAAGATGGAAAAAAATATCTCATATAAGCTATCATATAGATTCTATTCTACCCAAATTCATGTATTAAATTTAGATCCACTACTAAACCACCATGCATATTCTTCCTCCCGATCTTGTATCCACTCCTCAATACTTTCTAGAGTTAACCAGTACATATTCATTGCGAACCATCCTGAAAACAACTGAAAAAGAGGTCCCAGAAACAAAACTAATGATGTAGCCTAGAATTTACCAGATAACACCCTAGTCATGTTGGCACATCACTCAGCCTAGATTGAGTGCTCACTTGAAGTGCGCAAAGGTACCAGGTTCCTCTTTAGGGTTACTGTAGTAGGATGTTAGCGTGATGAAGGAATAAACATATGGATCCATAACTAATCCATCATTCTATAATGTATGCTACATTCAAGTATATGAAAGAACATGTTTAAGCAGTAATCATGATTGAATAAATAACATGCACTACTCAATTACACACAGATGACACTTAGATTCAGCCAATATCTTTCATCTATTAATAAACACAGAAGCTGCTTACAATAATGGTAATCTATACCAATGCATGTATGGATCTGAAACAGTAATCCCATTATATACCTCTCTATATCTTTATACATCCATCTCTCCCCGTGTATATCTCTATATCTATTCATGCCACGCTACTATGTAATTCTCATCATATATATAGGGTGGGGACTTTCCCTTCACCGTTTATCTACTCCAGAAATAGGCCACATGATATTAATAGCCACGCATCATTTACATGCATAGCCATGCATGCAAGTGTGATATCTATAGACCTCTTACATTTAACTGAAGTGAAAATTCTATTCTTAGCTCATCTCCATGTAGAACACTTCGATCTGATCCTCTAAAGATATACAATGTGTGGTGCACAAGTCTCTGCATCGTTGGTTTGTTTCGCATGCCATCTCCTAAAAATAGGTCTTCATGCTCAAAATCGGCTAAGTCTTAAATGTTGAACTTACCATCCGCGCGTGTGATCTTCCTGTCCATTCGTGCCCTTAAACCTAGCTGGCTTTCCTGCACGGACTTCTTGTGTGAGTTCTGTCAAGTGTTCTTTGATCAACACTACTCATATTTCTACTTGTATGCTTTTTTGGCTATTATATGCAGGATTTTCCCTTTGCTTGTGTGCACACTTGTCTGATGTTTTCAGCCATGATGGCATTTGCGTGTCTTAGGACATCATGAGTGATGTCCCATGTTTGAAACCTTCTTTGTGCATTCTCCTTGTTTTCTTATGTGTTTTCACTACTATACTTGGTAGTTTTTCTATACTATTTTTGTTTTATAATTATTTGCATGCATGTGTTCATACTAACACTTGTATTGGCTATCCATACCCTTTTATGCATGCCTTGGTATTTACCAAGCATTTTCCCTTCCCCCCTACAGGGTTGAGTTGGTTACAAGGTCAAAGTGCGGTTGGTCCTCTTTTGGGGCCGCATTCTCCTTCCAGGGTTGTCACATACATCCCCAAAGGGGGGGCATCATTATGGGTTTTCTACTAACACAACAAATCTACACTGGTTCAGACACAATGAGTGACTTCAAATCAGACTAAACTCCATACATAATGAGTGAGTTCAAATCAAACTAAACTCCATACACAGTGGCCTCAACAGGACATGGTGTCCTTCGATAATCCTGCGGAGTAGTCATAGGTTTAGGGGTTACAGTGGGTAACCTCTTAACAATTATTTGTCTAGTGGCATATGATCACCCAAAAAACTAGCACAATAAAAAGATCTCTTCAACAAATTACAACATAAGCAGTTAGAGTTAGAGGACACATAACATTTCCTCCCTACACTTCTTCAGCCAAGGTGGCATGAGATCACCCCAAAAGCTTGCAACATCATAGGATATCCTTCTACACCCTTTCTATCGACATGGATTAGGTGCACATGTTCCATTTTTCCATTTACACTTTCTATTCTAGTGTAGTTTACATTGGTTTACTTTACACAACATTTTTACATACATACATATTTGACTACTTGAGCATTTTCTCCTTTCAGGTCCACCGTATGAGAAACAAGCAGTCGAATTGGGGGTAACAACAACAACGAAAACAAACTGCGAAGGTACTTACCATACTAACCTTGCAAGTACACTACACACATGCAGCAACTACACATGCCTTCCGCCCTAGGTTCACTCTCATCACTTTTACTTACATTTTTCATCTTTAGAATCCACACTCCTCCACATTTGAGTCTAGTCCACTGGCGTGGTTTCTTCTACACTATGTATGGATTTCAGGTATGCTTCTCTGACTACTTTATGTTACCGAGCTGTTCTCTCACGAACATGAAGTGGGGGAAAATGTAGACATTGTAACACCTTTGACAAACTGTTCTAATTCTCTTTTGCATTGCAAGTGTTGACATGTGATTTTCTTTATGCGGTGTATTCCTTTAATATTTGAAGATCATTCTTGCCATGGATAAATCATTTTTGCACTTGGATTCATTAGGCTGAAATGATGTTACTTGCAAGAATCCATTTTCACTTCTGATAGGTGAGTTGTAATCTGGTAATGATGGTTGCAAACTTATCTCTTTTTAAATTAATACATCCTTGGATCAATTCCATTGATCTAAGGTATGTTATAACCTTCTTACCTGATCGGAATAGAAAACTGACATTCAGAGGTTGAGAGACATAATGGACTAAACTTTTGTATGTTTACAAATTCTTTATTGTCTTGTAAGATCATGCCTACATTTTGTTGTATGTTTTGTGCTTAGATCTTCTTGATTGATCTCAGTAGGACGCTTAATGGCGTTAAGTCAAAAGAGGCCTGCATCCAGACTATTGAGGAAAAAAAATAAAAAATAAGTCCTAGACCTAGGAAATCTATCCTAGCAGGATTTTAAACTAAGGTAAGAGTACCTATCTCCTATCTATGTCTACTCTATTGGGATGACATCCTAACCTAATTTGCATATACTAAGTTAGGATGAGGGGAAGAAAACCCTAAGGTGATGCTAGATTATTTCTAACCTAATACCTAATACTATTTGGTTATTAATTATGATCTAACCTAAGATGACTATTTACCTATTGTAATGTTTATAACCTAAGGTAAATATTTCTAAACTAGCATATGATCTATCCTAAGCTAATGGTATCTATCCTAAACTAATGAAGTGTGGAAAGGGGACCTAAGAGTCATATGGTAAGTGGGAAGCTAGGCATTGGTTCCTAAGCTATTAATGTGATTTGATCTTGGGAATTAAGTGACAGTGTACTAACAGATTAGGCAGAGGCATGAAATTTAGAGGAAGCCTACTTAGAGGCATCACTAAGGTTTAGTGATGCATGCAAAAGTTCAATTGGGTCTCACCAATTTTGGATGGCAGTGGAAAGGAGAGATACGTGGGAATTTGAGAGTAAATGACATTAATGAGCCTTGTTTTTGGCGAGTAAACTGCCTTAAAAACAATGTGGGTGGATTTTTTGGGGGTTGTTTTGTCTTGCATGCTTTGTGATTTTTTCTTTGTATGGAGCTATCTGGTTCTTCGAACCAGCACTTTAATTTTCTCTTTGTGGCTATTTTTGGTTTCCCTAGTCTATTTTCGATTCAAGGAAAGTATATGAGACATTGGGGAAAGAAATTTTTGATTGTTGATCTTGCTTGGAGGAGAAGAAGAGTTGAAATCTCGGTTGGAAGTCTCCTTTGAATTGGCAGAAGCACTATCAGGCATGATAGGCTCTATCCATTAAGATTTCTTGTTTTTCTCTAAATGTTTCATTAAAACAACTCTGCTCTCATGAGATAAATGTTTTCGGTTATTATTCTAGTTATTTTCTCTCTTGTTGTAAGAATCTCCGTGCTTTTGGTTTTGGGACCCTTGCATGATAATGCAGGTTTTAGGTGTTTTCTCTGAGTAAGTTTAAATGTGAAAATACATTTGGAACTGTAGAGACTTTAGTGTTTTGATTTAAATATGCGTTCTAGACTGTCTACTCGTAAAAGAGTTTAAGTAAATGGTTTTTGTTTTGAGCTTCAAACTGGAAGTCTCTTTGGAAAATAGAAAATAAGTGAATACTTTTCTCTGATGCATCTTTGAGTTTTATAAGTTGTATCATTTCTCTTTCAGTCTGTCTGGGTTGATATTTTGACCCTTTTGCATGAACACGTATTTATATGAAGCAAGAAAATGATGTCTTGTTTCTTTATCTGTATTGGTAAAATGGCATTGTTCAGACTAGATGCCTTTGATGGTTTAGAAAGGTAGTTGAATACTCTTTTAAATTGTATCTTGTTTTGTGAAGATTTAGTACTTCTTTTTCGGGACTGTATTGTATAGTTTGCTCTACAGTATGAACTCGAACTTGTGTTAAAAAAAAGATAACTGGAGGAATGTGGTTTATGGCATTGTATGCGTCCTGAATTTCAACTTGTATAAGAACTGAGAATTAATAACTTTCTTTTTCTCTGTACTGAACTTCACTGCTTCGAATTTTATATTTGAAAAAGCTGGGTAAGTTATAGTATTTGATGTTACTGATACGGTTTGAGCTCGTAAGGAAAATAGAAGTAATGTTTGACATTAAACTTTGCGTTTGGTTTGTATTCTCTATTGGAAATTTTGAAAGAACTTCTAGGTTTTAAAAAGGGTTTTAGAATTCAATTGTTAAAACTGTGGTGATTAAGCTCTCGGTTCATATCCTTTCTATTAAGTCTTCCTTTAAAAGTATGGAAGTCGGGTTTGGTTAAATGGGTGAAGTTCTGTTTGTTTAAAATAAATTGTTGATTGAATCTCTCCAAGTCATTAAGGTGAATACCTTTTCAAGTTTGTTTGAACTTCTTAATTTTGATTCTTTGTCCTTTTTGAACTTGGACGAGGTGATGCAAAGTTGCTCGCTAAAACTGGAAACTTCTTTGTAGTTTGTTAATGCATCATGTTATGAGAAGACTGTGGAAAGTTAAAGGGATTCGTTTGATGTGTAAACAACTTTTGGGACTGATATTTTTGGTATGTTGAACAAACAAAACCATTCTTGTTTGGTTACTCTCTTGATATCTGTTTATTTTTGTGGAATCAACGTCTTTTCGATTTCACGACCGTGAACAATTGAGCCTGTCCATTGGAAAGGAAAACTTACACCTTTCTTTAACTGATTATTTTCAAGGGAAGAGTCATGTTTCTCTTTCGATGCATCTTTAGGTAACTGCTTCTGATGGTCTTCTCTCTGTGATCACGATAGATAATATGACCCTTCTCTGGATGGATATGAGTAAGAAATAATCCTTTTGTAAATCTATTTGTTTGAAGGAATGTATGGTTTTAAATCACTAACTGATATCTCCAATAATGTTGAATAATTCATAAGGGTTGCAAGTGAGTTGATAACTGTTTTAATTCTCTTCCTTCTTGGATTGGATTGAGATCCCCGTTAGCAGTTGCTGTCTCTGAAATGATGAATCTCTTTATTGGCTTCCTTGTTTGATTTATTTATGTACTTTCTGAACCTGATTTCTTTCTCTTAGAAGAATGGTGAGTTTGTGGATAGTTCATATTGATTCTTCTTCTTATTTATTTAAGTTGTATGATGTTGACTCTCCTTTTCTGATGTTGCATATGAGAATTTGGTTTAACCAAATGATAAAGGAAATTGTAAACTGTGTACGTTTTAGTTCGTTCTCCTTTATTTTTATAAAAACATGTCATAGCTTTAGTTGAATCAATTACATTAATTTTATTAAGTAATTGATTAATAACTATTATTAATTACTCCTCTACTTAAAAGATATTTAATAATTGTTTCAGTTATTTAATATGAAACATTGTTGTTGGGAAATACTTATCTAGTATTGATAAGAGACCTAATCTAAGAACCTAGGTTACATTATTTGACCTAGAATTAGGTTGCCACATCTGAATTGTGAATCTCTTATTTATTTAAGTTGTTGGATGATTCATCTTAAAAACATTACAATGCTGAAATGAACTCAACTGTACATATTTTCTGGAAACTTGGTAAAGATGACTAGGAGGTCTTTGATTATGAAAGTAACTCTTTTTGTTTATATAGTAAAGTTAAATTCTATATTTCAAATTCAGAAATAATTATGAAATAATTAAATGACAAGAGTTGTTGTTTGATATAAATAACTGTTTGGGACAATACTTATCTAATATGATGCAGTAGTTTGCTGATTATATTATGATATTTTCTTAAAAGTGAATTCAAACTTATTATTTGTACTTATTTTATGGTTGTTATTACTTATGCTTATTTGTATGATACATTAATTATTTAATTAAAGCAGAGTTGTTTTAATGGAACAATTAGTTGAATGCACTTCGTTTTAATGCTTAGTGCTTATCATGCTCAGTTCAATGAACTGACCCGTGCTAGCAATTTTTGCAGATGGACTTCGTAAGTGATAAAAGAAGGCAAAATTTTTTATGATGTATTGGCTGATTTAAATTCTGACTCTTCTGTAAAGAATTCCAATTCATTCATGAGTTGTATTGAAAAAATAAAGTTGTATTCTTCTATTATCTTAATGATGTTTGACATGCAGTATGCTTGAAATGCATAGTCTTGTAAAGTGTATATTTTTATCATGATGAATTGAAAAGTTTGGAGACTGACTTCAAATTGTTGTGTAAATTCTCTTGTACTTTTTATGAAGGAAATTGGAATGCTATCTTGTCGATATTGTTCATATTTGTTTGTGTACTTATTACTGTTATCATTTAATAAGTTGGATGAAGGGAATAGTTCAATCTCCCTTACTAAGATGCAACTTGCTAAGTTGCATAAAATGTCATTCTCTATCTAAACAATTATAGTATAATAATGGAATGTGTAATAGACATACAATTAAACTATAGGATTTGTTTCAAATAAAAAGGGTATGATAACCGTAACACTTAATCATGTAGAGGAAGAATCTTCCTCTCTCAAAAGAATGTAAAACAAAAAGAATGGTGTTTATGATCGTTAATCATTGTAATTAATTTTCTATGAAATCTACTCTAGTTGAACCTATGTGGATGCTACACCTTCTTTGAACAATTAAGTTACATTAAATTAACCTTATGATGTTTGTTGTCCTTTTTTTGGATAACTGCTTGTTGTGCCAAAGTTAATGAAGTTCTTAATATTAATTAGATCAAATATGGAATGACTACTATAGAATTAGTAGAGCTTAAGGCACAATTGCAAGCAATTTTGTCTAAAGGTTTGATTAGACTGAGTGTTTCACCTTGGGGAGCACCGGTAATTTTCATGCCTAGTCATCATCCACATCACTTGGTGAGTCATCTCACCTTACGAGAGTCATAGGTCTTAGGAAGTCAAATGACAAGTGTCAGATTCTGTCATAGAATTTGTCATTGTCATTTGCATCAGTGCGTCATAGGAGTTACATTCCTTATTTGGAATTATAACTCCTCCTTTAGTGGTGTCATATGCATCAGTCACGTCATATGCGTCAGTGGCGTCATTGAGGTTCTTTCCTTGTTTAGGCATGGGGGTTACACAACACCCCTATTTGTACTTCCTTTTTTCGATCTATGAGCATGAGCAGACCTGTTTTCTTATTTGCATATTCTTTCCATTGTTTGAATCTTGTTTATTGCGTTGGAGCTTGACGTTACCATCGGAGTGTAACTTTGTTGTGGTGCATTGTTTTTGACATCGGTTCTCGTGAATCCCTCTTTCATGGTATCAGAGTTGGTTTCGGTAAAATGTGCACTCTTCGTTTATCAAGTTGTTTATTACTTCTGGTTTCTTCTTATTTCCTTGTGCAAGTTTTTATTATTATTATTTTGGACTTGTATTTCTCACCTCGTATTGAGGTTTCAGTAGTTGCAAGTTTGAGAGTATTTGGTTGGTTTTCTTTATCATGGTTGCTGAGTTCATGTTTGGGATTGCTTCTATTTTTGTGAGCTCATTTTTACTTGGCATGGACCTGTGGTTCATTGTTGTGATTTTCCTCGTTGCATCGACATTCTCTACATTGGATTGTTAACTCATTTTACGTTTTGGTGAACCCACCACTCATGCACGTTTTTGGATTTGGAGGCTTGTTTTTGGTTTGCTCGTTGCATTGCTTTTGCAACATGCATTAAGGTATTGATACCTCTGACATCAGATATCTTTGTTCTTGGTTCAACACTCTCAGCATGTTGGTTTCATACATTTGTGGGCTCATCAATTTAAGCTTGTGTCCTCCCATGTATCTTAGATTCACCATTGGCTCTATGAGTTTTCATCTTGACTCACCTTGCTGGATCTTGGAAATAGTGTTTTTGGTGGTCTACCCATCAACGGATCTTGTTTCTCATGCATTGCTTTTATTCTCTTGCATTGGTTCTTGCATCTTCATGACTCATCGCATTGTCTTGTGCACTGGTTTGAAAGGCCATGTTGTTTGTGCTTCGTGTTTTTCACACTATCTCTACACGCTCCAACTCGTTGTTTCACTACTTCTCCGTGTTCGTGGTTGAGTGACCCTGACGGATCTCTGTCGGTGGTTGTTGGAACTCCCTTCATGTTGTTATCTCTGCTTGTTCATTTCTTGAACGGGCTTGTGGCCTCTACCAGTGGTGCCTTTCTTAGTTTTCTTGTGCTTGTGTCTTCCTTGCATTTCCTTTTGATTGGTGCCCTCCTGTATGTTCATCTTTGGATTCAACACTGGCTCTCTGTCAGCGTTAAAATGTGCATTATTTCTCAACGTCGATTTGTGCTCCATTGACGGCTTCCTCCCTGCTCTTTCATGATTTCTTCATTAAAACCAACTATGGTTCATCTAATACATGGAGGTTACGTTAAATAGTCATTCAAACTCCCCGACGCATGGGCTCTTCCCCTGGAACTCTGCTTAGTTGTTTCACTTCTAGAGGCTCATTATTTTGCATCAACGTTACCTTCTGTACTCTCAGCTGCACCTTCTCTTCTTAGTATCAGTTGCACTGTAAGAATATCGGTGGTTTCAGTCAAACACATGGATTAGTTAGAGATATTCATTTCCACAAAGGTGGTTTTCCAACAACTCAACTCAGGTACGTGGCCTATAATTAATCCTATAATGTTTTCACGTGGATCCTGCCTTGGAACACTAGCTCAGCTTGGTTGGTATCATCAGCTCGGTCAACATGGGCCCTTAAACATTATTTTTAATTGGTAATCAATCTCCTTTTAAATATTTTAAGGTGTAACATTTATTTAATTTGCATTGTAAACCTTTTTTTGGGTATATTTTGCTTGTTTTATTATCCTTCCTTCGAGTGTCGAAGACGGAGGGTGAGGTCCGGGGTTGGCAGGAGGCTAATCCCCCCTCACAATTAAAACAAACCCTATCTAAAATTTTAATGTCATTTCCAACGAGCATACATACGACACACTTTACATGTGTTTAGGGCACTTTTTAAATCCATTTGCAGGCTTATTAGCATTTTTCCATCAGTTGCAAGAATTGTTTTTTGCTATAACTTTTGACTCATTGCTCGGTTTTGAGCACTTCTTTAGTCAAAGTTGCATGTTTTTTCACACTCTAGATGATGGGATTATCAGTTTTGTAAACACACTATTTTATAAAGTGCCACATTCTGGGGGGTGTCTTTGTATTGCTTAATTCAGCTCATTTCAAATCATCTTGAGCTTTGTTCTATCCCTTTTATTACTTGTGGACTTGTGAGCGCGTCTGCCACAGTCTTACGGTAAAGGGATTATTTCATGCGACATGAGACACTATTTCTCACAAGGCCCTCTCTTCCCCTTCTTGTTTTCACTCATTCTTGTGCTTGCTTACGGTGTCAAACTGTTGTGCCCAATGAACCTTGATTGTTGTCTCCACTCTTGTGCATTATTACACTGATTGCAAGGTGAGTGATAGACTGGTTCTCAACACACAGTCACATCTGATTGTAATCAATGCACTAAACTATAAAGTTCCGCAAAAAGGGGGGGTTAAACTTGTATTCTTTGGAGGCTCCTCTCATCATGGACATTGAATTTGATTGCTCTGTTGTTCAACTAGCACCTTAGGAAACTACCTACAATGGAAGAATGGAATACTCAAATCATTGCATTATGTATCAACTTGTTACCACATCTTCTTGGGATGACACCTGAACCTATTGACCACATTCATCACCAAAATTGGTTGAATGAGAATGACATGGCATACAAGGGCTTCTTTCACACTTACTATGCTTGGGAGGACCTTCAACTGATTGATTAGTCATTCACATGAGTTTCACCAATACTTGGAATGTTCATTCAAAATTTTGATGGATACTTTGATCCTCCTCTCATCTGGTTTATGGAAGATCTTATGTCTGGATCTTTCATCCATGGATGGAAACCCAGTTCACCGATTGTTTTTCTTACTAAAGGGCCACCCACACATATTTCTTCATGTGATGACAGTTCCACTGACACAGACTCACTTGGTTCTACTTCTGATGACAAGGATTGTGCACCCAGTTCTGATGTCAAGAGTACTACATAGGACTCTTCTCCTCTTTATCTCACTATTCTAGAGAGTGTTGACACATCCCACATCTCATCAGATATTGAGCAGTCTCCTATACAGTCTCATACAGTCATCACACCCACCTCTTTTCCACCTTTAGTGTGTGAGGCCCCTTTCACTCCTCTACCTTCATTGGATGACTCATACCTATCTGACATCACTCTTCTGTTTGTTGAGCCCCCTCATTGGGATGAGTATCTACCTGACCTTAGTCATCTTTTTGCAGAGTACACTTGTGATGTACTACAGGTTCCTCATCCATCTACAGGTATTTCAGAGGAGTTCATCATCTCTGTTGTTGGGAGTGCCCCTTCTGGGACTCTTACCACTTCCACTTTTCTAGAGACCTTCATTGATCCACCCTTACTTGTGGATCCATTTTCTATTGTGGGGGATGTTTTATTGCCTTCACATTAGTTGGACATCCTTTCTACAGGTGTTCACCCTTCATACTCTGACAGTTCTACACTCGTGACATTACCTTTGGTTCCATGACACTCACTTGCTAGACCTATGTCACACTTTCATGGACCAGACTCAGAGTTCTTCATGTTGCTGCCTTTAGTTTCCTTCACGGAGTGGGCAGACTTCCATCACATCATTTTTGTCCTTCCTAAGGGTAGGCACACAGTTCAGTGTGGATGGCTCTTCTTCAGTCCAGAGGCAGAGGATCTCATGATCGACATTCTTCTGGGAGACTTCTTAGAGTTGTAGAGTTCATATCCATCCATGGCATCTTCTACATCCCTCTCGTCTCCCTCTCCTCCTCCTCTTCTTCTTTCCAGAAAGATGTTGTTTGTATATGGGCACCTTATCAGGCCTTTAGTTGTCGGGCCCCATTGGCACATCTTTCTTAGTTGTCTAGGGGAGTCTTATTTTCTATTTTGGCTTACCATGACCTCTTCCTCAGCTTTGATGAAGGGGGGGTGTTGGTGTGTGTGACATGCCTAGTCATCATCCACATCACCTGGTGAGTCATCTCACCTTGTGAGAGTCATAGGTCTTAGGAAGTCAAATGACAAGTGTCAGATTCTGTCATAGAATCTATCATTGTCATTTGCGTCAGTGCATCATAGGAGTTACATTCCTTATTTGGAATTGTAACTCCTCCTTTAGTGGTGTCATATGTGTCAGTCACGTCATATGTGCTAGTGGCATCATTGATATTCTTTCCTTGTTTAGGCATGGGGGTTACACAACACCCCTATTTGTACTTCCTTTTTTCGATCTATGAGTATGAGCAGACCTATTTTCTTATTTGCATATTCTTTCCATTGTTTGAATCTTGCTTATTGTGTTGGAGCTTGACATTACCATTAGAGTGTAACTTCATTGTGGTGCATTGTTTTCGACATCGGTTCTCACGGATCCCTCTTTCATGGACATTATGAGTTCATAGTTTTACCCTTTGGATTAACAAATGCACCAGCAACTTTTATGAATTTGATGAACAATATTTTTCAAGAATACTTGGAAAAATTTGTGCTTGTATTCTTGGACGACATTCTCATATATTCTAAAAGTATTGAGGAACACCATGAGCATTTGAAGATATTTTTGGAAATTTTGAGAAAGAGACAGTTATATGGTAAGCTATCTAAATGTTCTTTCTATGACACAGAAGTGCACTATTTGGGTCATGTTATAAGTAAGAATGGAATTGTTGTATATCCTTCTAAAATTGTAGCTATAACTGAGTGGCCTGCACCTAAGAATGTACATGAAGTTAGAAGCTTCATGGGTCTTACTAGTTACTATAGAAAATTTGTAAAATATTTTTCTAAAGTGGCTACACCAATAACTTCATTGCTAAAAAATGATAAGAAGTTTGTTTGGAATGAGAAATGTGAATTTTCATTCAAAACTTTGCAGGATCAGTTAACATCAACACCTATTTTAGCTGTACTAGACCCTAATGGAGACTTTATTGTTGTAACAGATGCATCCGGGGAATGTCTTGGAGGTATTTTGTTACAAAATGATCATGTCATAGCTTATGAAAGTAGAAAACTAAAGTTACATGAGTTGAATTATTCTCCTCATGATTTAGAGCTTGCTGTCATTGTTCATCGCACTACAATTTTAGAAGCATTATCTACTTGGCAAACCTTTTGAATTAAAAACTAATCATCTTAGGCTGAAGTATATTTTCACTTAGCCAAATCTAAATGTAAGACAGCGAAGGTGGTTAGAGTTTTTGTCTCAATATGATTTTGGCATAAATTGCATTAAAGGAAACAAAAATATAGTAGTTGGTGCTCTAAGTTGTAGGAAGAACATTTATGCTCTTATATTATTAAGAACTCAGTTTAAGGATGAAGTAAAAAGTGTTATGGAATCTGATTCTTACTTTCAGTAAGTAAAAACAACACTTGTTGTAGATCCAAATGATGTGAGATATAAAGGTTTTCACTTTGACAATGAAGGAATCTTAAGATTTGAAAAAAAAGTATGCATACCTTTGCTAAATGATTTAAGAAAGAAATTGTTAGCATAATTTCACAATTCACCTTTCTTTGGACACCCTGGTATTACAAAGATGCTTGCTGATATAAAATAGTAATATTTCTGGAAAGGGACCTCGAAAAAGGACATTATTGATTTTGTGACACATTATTTGGAATGTCAACGTGTTAAAGCTAGACATATGCATCCATCCATGCTTTATTGTATCCTCATAGCATACCTGGAGCTACAAATGTGCAACGTAATAAGCATGGGATTTTTTACAAGGGTTGCCTATGTCAAGAAATAAACATGATGTTATTTTGGTAGTTGCTGATAAACTGCAATGCAAAAGTAGCTACCCATTTTACTGTTGGTATTCTGAACCTGGATGATTCTCTCTATTTTGGCAAAGAGGTTTGTACATGAAATTTTTAGATTACATGGAGTACCTAAATTAATCATATATGATAGAGCATCCTAGAATGAAATTCACAGGTTTTGGATCATAACAGTTAATGCATCTCTAGGAACTAAGCTGAATTTTTTCAGTTTTGTGTATCATCCAGAAATGGATGGACAGACTGAAAGAGATGATCAAGTTATTAGAGGATATGTTATGACATGTATTGTATGGAATGTCAACATGTATAAATGTTGAAGAGTATGCTTCCAACTAGTTGAGTTTTCATACAATAACAGCATACTCTCTTAAGATGACACCTTTTGCAAGCATTATACAGCATAGAAAATGTACAAGGGTTTCCTATTAGTTAGGACAACATTGAGGATAGAGAGGTATTTTGGACCTAAAATCCTTCATGGAAATGGAACATCAAGTTAGCACATGATTCGTGAACGCTTGACTAGTAAGTAGTAGATAGGAAAAAGAGTCTCATGTTGACTTGAAGCGGGTTGATAGGAAATTTGAACTCGGTGAGAAGGTCTTTCTTCGAGTTAAACTGAAAAAGAGTTCTATAACTTTTGGTAAGGTTGTCAAGTTATCACCTCATTATGTGGGACCTTTTGAAATAGTTGAAGTAATCAACTCCATAGCTTATTGTTTAGCACTTACCTCCTGCTTTGTCAGGAACTAAGTTGAATTTCAGTTCTTTGTATCATCCGGAAACAGATGGACAGACTGAAAGAGTTAATCAAGTTTTAGAGGATATGTTACGAATGTATTGTATGGATCAGTAGTATAAATGGGAAGAGTACCTTCCACTAGTTGAATTTGCATACAATAACATGTATCATGCCTCTCTTAAGATGGCACCTTTCGAAGCATTATACGGAAGAAAATGTAGAACCCTCGTTAGTTAGGACAACATTGAGGATAGAGAGGTAATTGGACCTAAAATCCTTACGGAAATGGAACAGCAAGTTAAAATGATTCGTGAACGCTTGAAAGAAGCAGCAGATAGGAAAAAGAGTTATGCTGACTTGAAGCAGGTTGATAGGAAATTTGAACTTGGTGAGAAGGTCTTTCTTCGGGTTAAACTGAAAAAGAGTTCTATAACTTTTGGCAAGGCTGCCAAGTTATCACCTCGTTATGTGGGACCTTTTGAAATAGTTGAAGTAATCAACCCCATAGCTTATCATTTAGCATTACCTCCTGCTTTGTCATGAATGCATAGATGTTTTCCATATTTCTTTGCTTAAGAAATACATTTCAGATTTATCACATGTATTAAATTAGAATTCCTTGTAGGTCCAAGACCCAAGAATAATCATGGTTAAACCCTTGCGAGTGCTAGAAACTCACCAGTTGCACTTAAGAAATCATGAATTAAGTCAATGTAAGGTCCAGTGGGACCAGTTTAATGAAGAAAGTGCAACCTGGGAAAATATGGAAGATATGAAAACTACTTTTCCATATTTATTTGAATAGAATTAATTCTGATGACTGATAAAAATTTGTGATTTTATCTTTATATGACAATAAGTCTACCAGTTTTGGGCAGATATCTATTTATTTTAAATAAACAACTATGTGAATGTTGATTTCTGGAACTTTAAAATTATGATATGTTACAAACATATGAAAAGAAAGTGAATAAATTGATTGTCCTTAATGCAAATTGTCAAAATAAGATAATCATCGGGACGATGATTCTTTTTAGGAGGGAAGTATGTAACACCTTTGACAAACTATTATATTTCTTTTGCATTGCAAGCGTTGACATGTGATTTTCTTGATGCAGTGTGTTCCTTTGATTGTTGAAGATCATGCTTGCCATGGATAAATCATTTCTTCTCTTGGATTCGTTAGGCTGAAATGTTGTTGCTTGCAAGAATCCATTTTCACTTCTGATAGGTGAGTTGTAATCTGGTAATGATGGTTGCAAACTTATCTCTTTTTAATTAATACATCCTTGGATCAATTCCATTGATCCAAGGTATGTTATAAATCTTCTTACCTGATCTGAATGGAAAACTGACATTCAGAGGTTGAGAGACATAACAGACTGAACTTTTGTATGTTTACAAATTCTTTATTGTCTTGTAAGATCATGTCTACATTCTATTGTATGTTTTGTGCTTGGATCTTCTTGATTGATCTCAGTAGGATGCTTAATGGCATTAAGTGAAAAGAGGCATGCATCAGCACTATTGAGAAAAAAAATAAAAACTAAGTCCTAGACCTATGAAATCTATCCTAGCGGGATTTTAAACTAAGGTAATAGTACCTATCTCCTATCTATGTCTACTCTATTGGGATGGCATCCTAACCTAATGTTGCATATACTAAGTTGGGATGAGGGGGGGAAAAACCTAAGGTGATTCTAGATTATTTCTAACCTAATACCTAATACTATTTGGTTATGAATTATGATCTAACCTAAGATGACTATTTACCTATTGTAATGTTTATAACCTAAGGTAAATATTTTTAAACTAGCCTATGGTCTATCCTAAGCTAATGGTATCTATCCTAAACTAATGAAGTGTGGAAAGGGGACCTAAGGGTTGTATGGCAAGTGGGAAGCTAGGTGGAAGTTCCTAAGCTATTAATGTGATTTGATCTTGGGAATTAAGTGATAGTGTATTGCCAGATTAGGCAGAGGCATGAAATTTGGAGGAAGCCTACGTGGAGGCATCACTAAGATTTAGTGATGCATGAAAAATTTCAATTGGGTCTCACCAATTTTTGATGGTGGTGGCAAGGAGATATTGGCAGGAATTTGAGAGTAAATGGCATTAATGAGCCTCATTTTTGGTGAGCAAACCACCTTGGAAACAATGTGGGAAGATTTGTTGGGGGTTGTTTGGTCTTGCATGCTTTGTGATTTTTTCTCTGCATAGAGCTATCTGGTTCTTCGAACCAACAGTTAGATTTTCACTTTGTGGCTATTTTTGGTTTCCCTGGTCTATTTTCGATTCAAGGAAAGTATATGAGACATTGGGGAAAGAGATTTTTGATTGTTGATCTTGCTTGGAGGAGAAGAAGAGTTGGAAGCTTGGCTAGAAGTCTCCTTCGAATCGGTAAAAGCACTATCAGGCATGATAGGCTCTATCCATTAAGATTTCTTTCTTTTCTCTAAATGTTTCATTAAAACAACTCTGCTCTCATGAGATAAATGTTTTTTGTTATTTTTCTTGTTATTTTCTCTCTTGTTGTAAGAATCTCTATGCTTTTGGTTTTGGGACCCTTGCATGATAATGTGGTTTTTGGGTGTTTTTTTCGAGTAAGTTTAAATGTGAAAATACATTTGGAATTGTAGAGAATTTAGTGTTTTGATTAAAATATGCGTTCTGGACTATCTTCTTGTAAAAGAGTTTAAGTAAATGGTTTTTTTTTTGAGCTTTGAACTGGAAGTCTCTTTGGAAATTAGAAAATAAGTGATTACATTTCTCTAATGCATCTTTGAGTTTAAAATTTGTATTATTTCTCTTTCAGTCTGTCTGGGTTGATATTTCGAACCTTTTGTATGAACGCATATTTATATGAAGCAAGGAAATGATGTCTTGTTTCTTTATCTGTACTGGTAAAATGGCATTGTTCAGACTAGATGCCTTTGATGGTTTAGAAAGGTAGTTGAATACTCTTTTAAACTATATCTTTTTTTGTGAAGATTTAGTACTTCATTTTTGGGACTGTATTGTATACTTTGCTCTACAGTATGAACTTGAACCTATGTTAAAACAAAGGTAGCTGGAGGAATATGGTTTATGGCATTGTATGCGTACTAAATTTTAACTTGTATAAGAACTGGGAAGTAATAACTTGATTTTTCTCTATACTAAACTTCACTGCTTCGAATTTTATATTTGACAGAGCTGGGTAAGTTATGGTATTTGATGTTACTGATATGGTTTGAGCTTGTAAGGAAAATAGAAGTAATGTTTGACATTAAACTTCACGTTTGGTTTTGTATTCTCTATTAGAAATTTTGAAAGAACTTCTGGGTTTTAAAAAGGGTTTTGGAATTCAATTGTTAAAACAGTGGTGATTAAGATCTCAGTTCAGATCCTTTCTATTAAGTCTTCCTTTAAAAGTATGGAAGTCGGGTTTGGTTAAATGGGTGAAGTTCTGTTTGTTTGAAATAAATTGTTGATTGACTCTCTCCAAGTCATTAAGGTGAATACCTTCTCAGGTCTGTTCGACCTTCTTAAGTTTGATTCTCTATCCTTTTTGAACTTGGATGAGGTGATGCGAACTTACTCGCCAGAACTGGAAACTTCTTTGTAGTTTGTTAATGCATCATGTTATGAGAAGACTGTGGAAAGTTAATGGGATTCGTTTGATGTGTAAACAACTTTTGGGATTGATATTTTTGGTATGTTGAACAAACAAAACCATTCCTATTTGGTTACTCTCTTGATATCTTTTTATTTGTGTGGAATAAATGTCTTGTTGATTTCACGACCATGAACAACTAAGCCTATCCCTTCAAAAGGAAAACTTACACCTTTCTTTGACTGATTGTTTTCAAGGGCAGAGTCCTGTTTCTCTTTCGATGCATCTTTAGGTAACTGATTCTGATGGTCTCCTCTCTGTGCACACAATAGATAATATGACCCTTCTCTGGATGGATATGAGTAAGAAATAATCCTTTTATAAATCTACTTGTTTGATGGAACATATGGTTTTAAATCACTGACTGATATCTCCAATAATGTTGAATAATTCATAAGGGTTGCAAGTGAGTTGATAACTGTTTTAATTCCCTTCCTTCTTGGATTGGATTGAGATCCATGTTAGCAGTTGTTTTCTCTTAAATGATGAATCTCTTTATTGGCTTCCTTGTTTGATTCAGTTATGTACTTTCTGAACCTGATTTCTATCTCTTAGAAGAATGGTGAGTTTGTGGATAGTCTGTATTGATTCTTCTTCTTATTTATTTAAGTTGTAGGATGTTGAATCTCCTTTTTTGATGATGCATATGAGAATTCAGTTTAACCGAATGATAAAATAAATTGTAAACTATGTACCTTTCAGTTTGTTCTCCTTTATTTTTATAAAAACTTGTCATAGGTTTAGTTGAATCAATTACATTACTTTTATTAAGTAATTGATTAATAAATATTATTAATTACTCCTCTACTTAAAAGGTATTTAATAATTGTTTCAGTTATTTAAAATGAAACATTGTTGTTGGGAAATACTTATCTAGTATTGATAAGAGACCTAATCTAAGAACCTAGGTTACATTATTTGACCTAGAATTAGGCTGCCACATCTGAATTGTGAATCTCTTATTTATTTAAGTTGTTGGATGATTCATCTTAAAAACGTTATGATGCTAAAATGAACTTGACTGTACATGTTTTCTGGAAACTTGGTAAAGATGACTAGGAGGTCTTGGATTCTGAAAGTAACTCTTTTTGTTTATATAGTAAAGTTTAAATTTTGTATTTCAAATTCAGAAAGAATTATGAAATAATTAAATGACAAGAGTTGTTGTTTGATATAAATAAGTAATTTTTTGGGACAATACTTATCTGATATAATGCAGTAGTTTGTTGATTATATTATGATATTTTCTTAAAAGTGAATTCAGACTTATTATTTGTACTTCTTTTATGGTTGTTATTACTTATGCTTATTTGTATGATACATTAATTGTTTCATTAAAGCAGAGTTGTTTTAATGGAACAATTAGTTGAATGCACTTCATTTTAATGCTTAGTGCTTATCATGCTCAGTTCAATGAACTGACCCGTGCTAGAAATTTTTGCAGATGGACTTCGTAAGTGATAAAAGAAGGCAATTTTTTTTATGATGTATTGGCTGATTTAAAGTCTGGCTCTTTTGTAAAGAATTCCGATTCATTCATGAGTTGTATTGAAAAAGAAAAGTTGTATTCTTCTATGATCTTAATGTTGTTTGACATGCAGTATGCCTGAAATGCATAGTCTTGTAAAGTGTATATTTTTATCATGATGAATTGAAAATTTTGGAGACTTAACTTCAAATTGTTGTGTAAATTCTCTTGTACTTTTTATGAAGGAAATTGGAATGCTATCTTGTCGATATTCTTCATATCTATTTGTATACTTATTACTGTTATCATTTAATAAGTTGGATGAAGGGAATAGTTCAATCTCCCTTACTAAGATGCAACTTACTAAGTTGTATAAGATGTCATTCTCTATCTAAACAATTATAGTATAATAATGGAATGTGTAACGAACATACAATTAAACTATAGGAATTGTGAAAGATAAAAAGGGTATGATAACCCTAACACTTAATCATGTAGAGGAAGACTCTTCCTCTCTCAAAAGAATGTAAAACAAAAAGAATGGTGTTTATGATCGTTAATCATTGTACTTCATTTTCTATGAAGTCTACTCTAGCTGAACCTATGTGGATGCTACACCTTCTTTGAACAGTTAAGTTACATTAAATTAACCTTATGATGTTTGCTGTCCTATTTTTGGATAATTGCTTTTTATGCCAAAGTTAATGAACATCAAATCAATCATGAGTTAATGAAGTTCTTAATATTAAAAAAATCAAATATGGAAGAAGAACTTAAGGAATATTGGATTTAGGGTTTTGCAAGGTTGCTATAATATGAATCTTAATCCAAATTTAATTAAGTGTTAATGACCTCCTAGGGGTATGTACATCATGATGAAGTAGTTCTAACGGATGTTGGCACACACCAATTGTAGGACTGTACCTTCAAAAAGACTAAGGAATTCTCGAGGATACAGTGTTGTAGTTGACATGTGGCAACACCCTTCCGCATTTCTTCATCTAGATCTACACACATCTGTACTTGAACTTAGTTTCTCTCTAGGTCAAGTTAGTAGCATAATTTGAATAGAAAGTGTTAGAGTAGGTATTTACCTTAGCTCATGTTCACCTAGGTACTTTTTTTACTTTTATTGTATTTATCCTCACCCACTTATGTGTGTGGATATTTATTTTATCTTATTTAGATATTAGGAGATATTATCTAGTTGTTAGGTATAGTTCTTTCCTTGATCTATGGTATTGACTAGATCCTTAATGTCTAGTTCGATCCTAAATCTATGGTCTTGACTAGTTCTTTGATGACTAGTTATTTCCTTGATTTATGGCTTGATTTATGACCTTGACTGGTTCTTAAATTGTTATTCCTTTCCTATTTAAGCAAGGCCCATTCTCAATGTATTGCATCGAGTTCCATAATAATATATGATATTGCTGCTCATTTGTTTGCAAAGGTTTTATGTAAAGCTATTCTAGTGAATTGCTTTCATCTTATTGATTGTGGTGTTTAATTAGCATTTGTGTTCTTGGCTTGGTATGATCTGGTTATCGTTCCTTTCATGGTATCAGAGCTGGAGATTATTGTTATTATCCGTCTGTAAATTTTATTTTACAAATAAATTATTTGTGTATTCATATATTTGAGATTTGGTCGTATTTTTTTGTTGCAAACATTTTTATGGAAAACAGAGGCTTTCGTTGGATCCGGAAGGCATGAAAACCCTAAGATCGACTGTAAACTCGGTCATTTCTGTAGACAGTTGTTTTTTGTGGAATTTTTTGTTGTTGCAGAGAAGCACATTGGTTCACCTCGGGATTCGTGCCCACCAGAAAATAAATCACGAGGTTTTTTTGGGTCTGTTAGATTTTTTGAGATCTGTGCAGGGAATTTTTTTTTCGTGGCATAGCTGGCTCGGTTTGCGCGCAGGAAGGTTTTCAGATCTTTCCTTTTTTGGCAGGGGTCCACGGATGTTGTGCACATATTTACTATTTTGGGCAAATCCGCAGGTTGCTATTTTCGGCAAATGAAGGTCACTGTCTACACAGTCCAGAAATAGTAATTTTTACCAGAAACGGTAGTTGGATGTGACTTTCTCGAAAACATGTGGCACACCCCAAAATAGTAAGTTATGCAAACACCCATTAAAATCCTTAGCCCTTGGTCATATGGTATGGTCATATGAGGGCTTAAAACTTGTGATTCTTACTACCCCCTTTAATTTTATTTTTGTGGTGAAGGCAACAACATTTTACTTTGTTTTAGTGGCAACTAAAACAAATAACAGAGCAAAATATTAAAAGCTTGTAACTTTTGATCGGTAATTCGGTTTTAAGTGCCGTTTTTTGCAAAAGTGCTTGTTTTTTTGTGCTATTTCCATTAGAGTTATTTATTTTGAGACTTAAACTATAATTATAAAGTGTCAAATATGGAGGAGTGTTGTAATCAATTGTGGAAGTGATTTCGGCTAAGCCCGATGTCCTAAATTTTTGGGAGTTACAGTTTGTACCTATCATGGATTCTGAGAATGATATGTTTTTCTCTGAAGTATGTGGACTTCAAGAGGATATTGTAAAATTTTTGGAAGAAAATAGATAACTCAAGAAGTGAAATTCTCTTCTACAATCACTCATTCACGATAAGGATACAATAATACACTCCTTGCAGAAAAAACTTGTTAGCCTACAACATCACCATCATGCAGTTGTTGCTCTTGTACCCACTGACATTGATTTGACAGTCTTTGAGCCTGAACCTACTTTTGATGCTTCTAAACCTATGAGGCTTGTTACTGCATGCTCTTCCACATCTATGCCTATTACAGTACCACATGTTGTGTATCCTACTTTTGCTTAGCTGCATAGATTTTTTAAGAAGCATACCACTGCATTCAGTTCTCGCATGCTTCGTTCTATGGGTCTCACTAGCGGAGTCATTGACAAACATTCACAGGGTATTGTTTCCTCTATTCCACATGTTAAGTGGAATTCTCATCATGACATTGGTTTTCAAGTAGATACTTCATTGGGATCACACATTGACAAAGCTCATTTTTTTGTTCGATCGACTCTTTCTAAGGATCATGAGCAACCCATGAGTTCTGCACCTTCACTCAGGCTTAAGAACCCTAAGATTTCAGTTGTCAGACATGATCAACCTGACACACATTCTGATGTTCTTTTACATGCACCCATTGTGCATTTTGCACCAAGTCATATGCAGGCATCTTCTTCATCCATCCATGTTGATTTGGGATGGATATCTGATCGCTCATGGAGTTGACATAGGCATTCATTGAGAGGACTCTGCAGGCGTGGCTACTCCACCATTCAGCCTCTTGATCCACTTTCTATACCTTATGCATTGTGATGCTTCTTATTTTGAGCATTTTTTTAGCAGGTGTAGTGTATCTCTCTTGTTTGTTGAGAGATTTTGTATCTGTATTTTCGACACTTTTGGCATGTTGATAGTATCTCTTGTGGGGGATCTATTCTGGTGCATTCCATTGTTAGTTTGTCAGTGTTTGAGTAGTTATTTTGATAACTCATACATATTTGTAGTGACACTCCACCCATTCAATAGTATGGGAGGGTGTGGTGCTGATCCTGCTTCTTCAGGTTTTATGTCCTTGCCTTGTTACCTTGGCTTTTCTTGGATTGTGACACTCTATATTTTGTGTCCTTGCCTTGTTGCTTTGGTTTTTGTTCTTGGATCGTGGCACACCTATTTAAATCAGTTGATCAAATTTTGTTTGGTGTTTCTTTCTTTACACTTTCGACATCACTCCGTTGACAGTCTCCTTGTATGGAGCTATTCTGGTGAAACCCAGTGTCAGTTGTTTTTGAGTTTTGTGATCGAGCAGTGGATTCAGACCACAGTGCACACCAAACTTCTTCAGCATTGTACTAGTTTTCTGAGCCAAGCTTCTTAGGATGCCTCGGAGCGGGTCTTTACTCTCTTTACTTTGTTGTTACTGGTTTTGGGTACCTTGCGGTGTCCCTTTTTTCCCAGTTATTGGACATGAGTACCTCACCAGGCCTAGTTTTTAGGACTCATACTATGGACATGCCAATTCTATTTTGGCCCCTAGCTTCACTTGAGGGGGGGTGTTAGAGTAGGTATTTACCTTAGCTCATGTTCACCTAGGTACTTTATTTACCTTTATTGTATTTATCCTCACCCACTTATGTGTGTGGATATTTCTTTTATCTTATTTAGATATCAGGAGATATTATCTAGTTGTTAGGTATAGTTCTTTCCTTGATCTATGGTATTGACTAGATCCTTGATGTCTAGTTCTCTCATAAATCTATGGTCTTGACTATTTCTTTGATGACTAGTTATTTCCTTGATTTATGGCTTGATCTATGACCTTGATTGGTTCTTAGATTGTTATTCCTTGCCTATTTAAGCAAGGCCCATTCTCAATGTATTGCATTGAGTTCCATAATAATATATGATATTGCTGCTCATTTGTTTACAAAGGTTTTATGTAAAGCTATTCTAGTGAATTGCTTTCATCTTATTGATTATGGTATTTGATTTGCATCTGTGTTCTTGGATTGGTACGATCTAGTTATCGTTCCTTTTAGGAAGTAGCTTTCTATGACTTAGGGTACTTAGGCACATTCGACCAACTTAGGTTGGTTGAGTATGCCCATATACCCTAAGTCATCGTGAGTGTCTCCTTATAAAAAATTATGTCGCTAAGCTAGGTTAGGGTCAAACCTTGGGAAAGTGGACTGACAGAATTCAGTAAAGACCATTCTAGATAACAAAAGAGTGAGGTGAAGGATGTATTCTGATTTGACGAATATGTCTTCTAGGAATAGTAACATGAAAAGTATGTTGGAAATCTTTGGCCAATGTATCACAAGATGCTGATTATGTTGTCATATGTCACCTAGTTTAAAGAAATGTGATGTCAGATGAATATTGGTAAAACATATTCAGATAGGTTCTTTAAACAGATCACTCAGTACCTAGAATAGTGTAAGAAAACCATTTATATGTAGTATACATAAAGTATTCCATACTTAAAGACAAACATGAGAGATCGGTTAGAAACTGAATCATGAAATGAGATATCATTAGTTTACCAAGTCATTTACAACTGCATATGGCTATTTGTTATGAGATTGATTGGCATGGAATGTGTGTTCTAAATGATGTTTTATTTAGAACAGAGAACATTGTGTAAATTTTTTTTCCCTTGTTTCTAAAGTCTTAAAATGGGAATGTTACAGACACAAATATTACACATTAGATAATATTTATCCCAATCTTATAATACTATTTAGAAGGTTCTCAAGTGTATAAAGTACCAATTAATCCCACCTTTTTTCCATATTTGTTTTATATTTTACTTCGTCTTTCCTACGTATTTCCTGATACCTATCCACCCATCTTGTAACTTCCCTAAGATTCTATCCCCAATTCCAGGTGCCCTAACCTATACTGCGGCACCTCGGGGTGCCCCGGTACCACCCTGGGTGCCCCTTTCTATGTTTAACCTCTTTCTCTCTTCTTTGTGCCACTTATAGCTATTGGTCTCCCTTATCTTTTCCTTAGTCTGCATTGTCAGGATTAATTATGAAATTAAAATTGAGAACCCTATAAATATAAAGATTATAAGACCATAATGAGGGTGTTATCTCATTGCATCCTATCACTACTATCACTCCATCAAGGGCTGCATCCATTGCACCATATCCATCCACATACCTCCATGCATCATAGCTAGCAAAGTTTGCATCACATCCATTCACACATTTTAGGGGAGGGATTCCATCTATTCTATTCTACATTCTACATCTTTTATAGCTATCAAATCTCACTACTACACAAAGTATGACTGATACCAGATAATCTAGGGCACGACATACATGCACTCACCAGAACTACATCGGGGTTTGTAATGTATTGCAAATTTAAACAATAAGTCCACCGGTTTGGAAGATGAGGCCAGTATGACCCCTTTTTATTCTTCATGTGCAGGGCGTCATCGAGTGAATCTAGTGTGAAAGATAGGCAGTGTTTCAGACCTAGTTGTGACACTACCAAACATAGTTCTTGAGCCCCTGCATAGTTCACAACACTCATAATTCAGACCAGGATGCCCCGGTGTGCCCCACTACACTCCCAGGCACTTGTGTTGCTTTAGATAGTGCAGATATACCCTTCACAGGTTGCCTGAGTGATCTTCTAAACATTCATGTTCCATTTTCAGATCTACGACAACCTACGACAATATACAATAATCAGTTAAGTCATTTCCCTACTCCTCTCTTGCATATTATAAACCGTCCCATAAGTTGGATTTTCCTATTTTCTTGCCACCATTTCATTAACTTGAAACATGAGCGGGAAAATTTGATCAACTGGAGAAACAGTTAAATAAATAAAAATCCATGATTGTTAAGACAACATTTCATGTACATAATGAAGAAAATCAGTGGTACATTGATAGTCATTGGTCAAGCCACATGAATGGAGAGAAAAGTAAGTTTCTCACTTTGCAAAAGGTAAATGGAGGTAATGTAAAATTTAGAGATAATGCCACTGTAAAAATTTCAGGTAAGGGTACCATTAGCTTGTATGTTGAAGGAATAAGGCATAATCTTTTGAGTGTGAGTCAATTGAGTGATAGGGGATATACATTAACATTTAATGCTATAGAATGTGAAATTGAAATGTAAGTACATATAAAGTTATTGTTGATGGATGAAGGAAAACAAACAATCTTTACATTCTTAGTGATATTAAAGGTGAGAAGTATTGCACGAGGCATATTGATGAGAGCTAGCTATGACATATAATAATGGATCATATGAACTTAGATAATCTAGTAAATATTGGTTCCAAACAAGCTATTACAAACATGTTGAAGATTACTAAACCAACAAATATCATTTGCAAACAATTTCATTTTGGAAAGCAGACATGAACCTCATTCAAAAGAAAGGAGTACTTACTACAAGGTTGTTGGAACTTGTGCATACTAATTTTTTTGGGCATACATGAACTAAAAGAGTACAATTTGAGAGGTATTTAATGTTATTTATTGATGATTATTCTAGAATGAAGCATTTGAAATATTTAAGGCATTCAAAGCATTGGTTGAAAATTAAATGGATTTGAAAATCAAGTTTTTAAGATATTACCAAGGATGAGAATTCAATTCAAATGAATTTATAAAGTATTGTGAATGTCATGGAATAAAAAGACATTATTCAGCTACAAGAACTCCATAGAAAAATGGAGTTGTTGAAAGGAAAAATAGAACTGTGCAAGAGATGGCCATAACCATGCTAGATGAATCCAAAGAGTCTGAAAAATTATGGAGAGAGGAAGTCAACACAACAGTCTATATTCTGCATAGAGGGAAAATCAAAGTAACTAAAAATAAGAAACCTTATGAACTATGGAATGACAAAACAACTATTACCAAACACTTCAGAGTATTTGGAAGTAAATGCTATATCAAGAAAGATGATGAAGACTTGGGTAAGTTTGAATATATATCTGATGAAGGTATTTTTCTTGGTTACTCTTCAATGAACAAGGCCTATAGATGTTACAATATGAGATATTTCAAAAAAATTGAAAGTTCAAATGTGAAGGTAGATGATATCAAGTATAAAAAGAGCAAGATACAAGAAATTGATTATTTTGAAGAAGATAATAGTGAAGATGAAAATGAAAATGAATAAGTTGAGATAAAGGAAACAAAAACACCATCCAGATCAGTCCAAAAGAATTAGTCAGAGTACAAACCAAAAGAAGACTGGAAAATACAATAGAAAATGAAAATATTTCTTTACTTTCCAAAACTGAGCCTAAAAGCTTTATTGAAGTTTCTAAAGCAAGATAAGACAAGCAATGGATTGGAGCTATGGAGGAATAACTTGATTAGATAGAGAAGAATGAGACTTGGGTGCATGTCCAAAGACATAAGGACAAAAATGTGATTAGGACCAAATGGGTATTAAGAAACAAGCTAAATGAAGATGGGAAAGTAGTAAGAAATAAAGCAAGGTTAGTATCTAAAGGCTATGCACAAGTTGAAGGTATTAATTTTGAAGAAACATTTTATCATTTTTCACATTTAGAAGCCATTAGGATGTTTTTGGAATTTTTTTGTAATGATAAATTTAAAATCTATCAAGTGGATGTTAAACTACTTTTCTAAATTGGAATTTGGAAGAAGAAGTTTACATTGAAAAACTATAAGGATTCATATTATCAAATGATAAGTACTATACATGCAAGTTTAATAAATATCTTTATGGATTGAAACAAGCCCCTAGAGCTTGGTACTCAATACTGGATAAGTATATACAACAACAAGGGTTCAAGAAAGGTATTGTTGATAGTAATATGTACATCAAAATTGAAGGTGAGAATCAAATGATTTTTGTTGTTTATGTTGATGAAATCATTTTTAAAGGAAGTAAGGATAATATGTGTTAAGATTTTGATGAGGAAATGCAAAAATAATTTGAAATGTCCATGCTTAGTTATTTTTCATTATTCGCTAGTTTACAAATTTCTCAATCTGAAAAAGGCATATTCATTTCACAACCAAGTATATCAAGGAAATGCTGAAGACGTTTATAATGGAAGATTAAAATCTAGTAAGTACACCCATCATCAAAAGCTATAAGTTAAGCAAGGATGATGGATCTCGTGAAGAAAATAAGATTATTTATAGATGAATGATTAGAAGTTTGTTAAATGTAACCACATCAATACCAGATGTGATGCAATAAATAGGCATGATATCACATTTTCAAGATGCTCCAAAAGAAACTCATATTCATGCTATGAAAAAAATATTTAAATATCTTAAAGGTATGGTAAATTATGATTTTTGGTAAAAAAAAGGTGAATATTTTTCTTTAACAACATATATAGATGTAGATTTGGCCGGTTGTATTGATGATAGAAAAATTACAAGTGGAGGTGCATTATTTTTGGGCAACAATTTAGCATATTTGTTAAGCAAGAAGCATGCTTCTAATTATTTATCCACAACTAAGGAGTATCATATTGCACATAAGTTATTTTGATGAAGTAGACCCTGAAGGATGTCAAGGTAGAATTTGATTCTCCAATTTCCATACTCTGTGATAATACTAGTACAATAAACATATCAAAGAATATAGTTATGCACTCTAGAATAAATAATATTAGCATTAAATATATGTTTTTGAGAGCTAAAGTTGCAGATCAACATGTTAAGCTGGAGTATATTGCACAAAAATAGAAGATTACTGATAGTTTTACAAAACCTCTTCTAAAAGAAACATTTGAATATCTCAAATTAAAGTTGGGAGTGCTATCCTTTTCAGAAAGTCATTAAATGGAAGCATATTTTCAAGGGGAGAGTGTGATGAGAGTGTTTTCCTTTTCCATTGATGTCAAAGGGGGAGAATTGAATTTTATGAGAAGTAATATGTAATGGGGGAGCAATAGGAGAATTAGATCCAAGGGAGAAATAGATCAAGATGGAAGGTGTTGCAAGATGGTTCGTTGCTATAAAAAACAAAGGGGGAAATTATTTGAAATATCATCATTGATGTCAAAAAAATACCAATAAGTATCTCTTATGTTATAAATATTGTCGTTGATGCTTACATATGTGTGCCTTATATTTTTACTTTGATATATGATTTTTGTTTTGTTTTTTGAATATGTAATTTTATTGTATTTTCCAAAGATCTTTAAGGGTACACGAGGGTAGATCTATCCCTAGTGGACTTGAAAAAAATTGTTGGTGAGATAATTTTTTTGTGCTGCAAATTATTGAGTTTTCATAAATGCTCTGGGGATAAGCCCCTTCTTCTTGTGTATGGGTAGGATCCCATTATTGACTTCAAACTAAATGTTTTCCATTTTTGCACCCCTGTAAAAATGTGACAACTTGAGGGATTGGGACTTGGGGAAAATCCATGGAATTTTCAAGAAGACTCTGAAAAATAGATCTTCACTTGGCCAAAAGACTTAGAAAAAATTGAGAAAAATGAGAAAAAGCCTTAGAAAAAGTGTAATGAAGACATTTCAGGTTCTGGAGGCCCACATAGTACAAGTTCCTTTGGGGATTGAGTTCCCTGCGTCCTTGATTTGGCTGATTTGAAAAGGAGTAGAAGCAGGGGGAGTGTTTTGCGGATAAATCAGAGTTTGGGGACCTTGACGGAACAAGATATGTTGGTTCAAGTGTTCCCCAAAATGCCAATAAATCCACAATGCAAAGGAGCAGGGATGAGATGGTGTATTGCGGGCCAAGATGGAGTTATGGACACAAAGGATAGAGGAGGAACAGATCCGCGGGGACCTAAGTTCCCCACAAATCTGAAGTGTCCGCAATATAAAGGAAAGAGACGGGGATTAAAATGCAAGGAGTTTGGATAAATGAGGCCCAAACGACCCGATACCCTCTGTACCCTAATTTCTCGATATGCCTGATTCATCCGTAACAAGGGAAATAATAAAAGGTAAAAAGGTAAAGAATAGTCAAATGCATACTGTGGAGTGATGCAGGGAACTCCATTGACCACCTTGAGTTGCTAAACTTAAAAGTGGAAAACATCTCCAACATTAAAACAAACAGTTCCAGGTAGTTGAATAACCAAATTTAATGAAGTATGGTGTTCATTCCTTCTCCCAAAAGTAAGGTACATTGTGGGAATGGGATTTTAAGGCTTCCCATGTTATTTTTAGGCATTTATTGAATGTCGTTGGTTGGTGGAGGGATAATTTTGAGTTTCTTTCTTTTCCTTCTTCATCTTCAACCATCTCTATATATATTAAAGTGATGCTCATTGGTAATGTTGGATACTTTGGGAATACAAGGGCATCCTTGTAACTGTTGCACAAGTGTTCTAGAGTGCATGCCTTGGATTATGATTTTGTAAATGAATTCACACCTCATTTCTTTATTGTAATGATCTATGAATCATCTTGGAGTAATAAAACTACTGGTTTTAAGGCTATTTTATGCCTTAGCTAGTGATTTATTACATCTTTTTACCTCTTCATTTACTTCTAGGTATGTTGTGTATGTGTCTTCATGTTACAGGGTTCATTTCTATTGTGCATTGTGTAAAAATGGGAATTTAGATGTTTTTTGGATTGTGGTCACCATCTCTGCCCTCTCCATCAATGTTTTATCCCCATTTTCTCTCTTTCAGAAGTATATTTCCCCTTATTTTTGTTATTATCACCTCCTGCAGTGTAGGATTTTAGTTTATGTAGCTCCTTCTAACCTTGGTCCCTTAGAAAGTTAGTTTAGGATATGATAATTTCATTTCTAGCATTAGGAGTAGTTTAGTAGTAGGAATAAGCTGAGGAACCAAAATTCTCTAGAGTTCTATCTCAGTTCAAGTCCCACAACTTGGAGACAGTCACATGTTGCCTTAAAGGCCTAGATTATTATAATTTAGGACAGGGACAAAGTTGAGCTCCAACAATTTTGGAAATCCCAGTGGGAGTCTCAAAAATTTATATTTACAGTTTTACCAAGTTTGGATGTATATCTTAGTAAAATTATAGCCTTTGGAGGCTCTGCAGCAACACATCTGGAAACTCCAAGAAGTAAATCTATTAGTTTCAACAGTCCACATGTTCAGGATTCATGAGAAGGATCCAAACAAGGTCTAGAACAATAGAAGAAGTATTTGAGAACCTACATCTATCACCATGAAGAGGAAGAACATTTCAGAGATCACCATATCCAAAAAACAGAACTCTTTCTATACCACCACCTAATAGGACCTTCTTGCAGTCTACTAGAGTTCTTAGACCCATCATAATGGTAGCATAACAGAATATGGGATTTGTAAATTTCACTCACAGCAGTCCACTTAATCTTAATGCTCATAATCCCATCCCAGTAGTAGCTCTGAAGAATATTTCATTCTTTACGGGAGAAAATCACACTACTCCAGATGATTATATCTAGGACATTGAAAATGTTTATGTTATGCATGAAATTAATGACATGGATGTAGCTATGAAAATTATAGCTTCCTCATTCAAAGGGAAGGATTTACAGTGGTTTAGGAGTCTAACAGTAGGATCAATTCAAAATTGGAATGCACTATACACAGCTATGTGCAATCAGTTTGGAGAGAGGGAAGATAATTTATCTTTGTTAGAGAAATTGACCATCATAAAGAGGGCTCCAAATAAACTCATGAAAAACTTCAACTTAAGGTTACAGAGGATGTGGGATATAATTCCAGTTCTTATAAGACCAACTACTGAAGGTGCATTTCTTTACTTCTTAAAATCCCTTAATTAATATATTTTTGTTATAGTGTAATCTATGGGAGGTATAACATTGCCAAGGGCTTATGCATTAGTTATAAGGGATGAAAATTATTTAATACAAGCCAGGAAATTAGCTCTTAGGCCACCAATGCACTTATATCCTGAATTGCCTGAAGTTTCTCAGCTTCTAATTGCTTGCTACTACTACTGAGAAAAAATATCAACCCACTGCCTCCACATCTCATTATCCTGTGCAACAAAAGGAAGATGAGGATATGAAATATTTAATCATAAATTTTACCAACAAATTCATATCCCTTGAAAAACAAAAAGCCCAATCCTATAGAAGTTATCAAAATTAGGAGTAATCTTCAAATCAGGGATATCAACCACATAGAAATCAAAAATCTAATAAAATATATGGACAAAATAAAAATAATAATAGATGGCATGGTCACAATGCTCCTCTCCCATTAGCAAAAATTCCTCCTCCACAAGCACTTCCTACTCCTAGTTCAAGCCAATAATTTGTTCCAGTCTTGAATAATATGGTTTAGGAAAGAAAATGGTGTTTTTCATGTAATCAACCACATAAAAAAATTTAATTATGAAAGGTCTTTGCATGTCAAAGCATACATGGTTCAAACTTCTTCCAATCATCAAGAAATGCAAAGAAAATTCATGAGTACAAAGTTGAAAATAGTATTAAGGAAGGTGATAAAGTGGCCTCTAAGGTCACTCATGAAGAGAGGAAAGAGTTTACAACTAAAGGAGAAGATAAGAGAGGAGGAAAACAAGTTTAAAATGATGAAAATTTAGGGAAAAAACAAAATAATGAATAAATCAGAGATGGAATCAAAGAAGCATTCATTGTTGAAGAATAATTCAAAGCAGAGCAAGAAATCAATAATTTTCAGTTTGTGTATATAAAACAAGAGGATCTAGAGGTAGAAATACAAGCTATTGAATGTGATTTGAAAGGTGAAGAAGTGAATTATGGTGAAGAAGAAGTTGGGAAGATGGGAGAGAAGATTGAAATGGAAGATGAAACTGAAGGAAAAACAGGTGAAGATACTCAAAATTCTCTTGTTTTTTGAATCTAAGGTTTTGTGTATTTATGAATGTGCATGTATGATAAAAATAATTGAAAGAGAATCTCATTTAAGAGCTCAAATGAATATAAGAAAACTTTAATAACTCGTTTTAGAGGGTATAGACAAGAATAAAATGAAAAAAAAGAGTGAAGATTCAGAGAAGAGTGGAAGCATGAAGATGGTGCAAGTGAAAATGAAGATCACAAAGAAAAGAGCCAAGTGAAGGGAAATAAAAGACAAAATACAACTATGTGGGACCCATGTGGACATGAGGAAGATAAGAACATTGGGATCATGTAAGGAAGACAAAGAACCAACAATGAAGATGAAGGCATGAACAAACAAGCAAAGTGTATGGACACTTTTCTCCACCTTGGGAGTATGATGTATGAGCATCGTCAAGAAGCCATTCAAATACAAATGTTCCTAGGTATGAGGTAAATGGAGGTGTCTATGGTATGGGGAGTCATGAGAGAGAGGGAGTTAAGAGTGAGGGAGTTTGAAAATTCAAATTGGAGCTTTTCCCTCTAAAAGTGTAATTCAGTTATTTAGGCATATCAAAGAGTCCTAGAGGTTGATTAAGGGTTGGTAAGTGTATTATATGGTTGCAGGGTGTGTAGTGTGTCTTCATGTGAGGATGAGATTTATGAAATATGTGAAATAATGTAAAAATGCCAAAAAAAGGTAATAGAAGCACATAATGAGTCATTATGGAATTGAAGGTTTGGTAAGAAGTTCAAGTAGGAGTTACATGCAAGAGAAAATTTGAATATAGGAGGGATATGAGGGAGTTGGTGATTCATTTCTCATAGGAGGAATCAAAATGAGTTGGTGATTCATTCCTCGTAGAGAGAATATCAAGGATTTGAATTCTAATTTTTTTCATGCATCTTAGGGATGTTAAAAGACAACTAATGAAGCTTCCACATTATCCTGGGTGTCTCTAAAAGTTCCCATCCATGAATATTACAGGCATGCATTGTCTTAAGGGCATGAGAGGACAATTTTGATAAAGAAATGGAGTTTTATGTTTTTAGTTGTTTTGAATTCATTTTGTGGTTAGTTTAACAGTGGTTTGAGGTGGTTGAGAAGGGATCACAAGTAGAGGGGATACAAGGAGACTTGAAAGAAAAGGTTGCAAGCTTTGGGACTAGAGGCTAGTGAAGAAGAACATAGGGCAGTTGGGTCTAATGAGTAAGTTATTATTTCTTGGATGTGAATCCTTGTTGAAATTTTTTCTATTATGAATTAAGCATTACAAGTAGGGCATAGAAAAAGATAAAGTGCTTGGTAGAGGCCATTCAAGGTAAAAATTTGAAATAATAAGTCAATTTGGACTTGTATAAGATCCTCAAAATGCAGAGATAGGTGTAGTTGATGTTTGAAAGATCTTGAAAGGTGAATATATGATTTATTGTTTAATTCTATTTGGTATCAGATTGAGGATAATCAATGTATTGAGTTTAATTTTGTTATTGAAGGAAGTTAATGGTGGATACACATTTTGTATATATGTGAGTTTTGAGTTATTTGAAAATTTAAAGATGATTGATATTGAATGATTTCCTCCTTGTTATAATGTTTGTGTGAAGTATAGTGATAGGTTTCTCCTTTAAAAGGTGCATAAAAGTGAAGAAAGGAAGAAAATTCAAAAGACTTGTAGTCATTTTTGCTCCCACCAAGAACAAGGGAACCTCATGCGCACCGGCCTATCACCCAGTGGGCGCTGGGTGCTCACCTGAGGCGCGCGAGAGGGAGCTGAGTCTCTCTTTTATGTGAGTTTAGTGGAAGGCATCATTCATGATCTTGAATTAGTGATTTTAAAGGACATGAAAAATCTATAGAGCTCAGAACGGCTTCTATACCCTTTTAGTCATATCAAAAGTAAAAGCACTTAACAGAATTAACAGAACTAGGAAGTTGTAAATCCACAAATAGACTTAACATTCAAATAAGGTTCATGATTATACAAGAACAAAAGCATAATAGAAATATGCAGATAATACAGAGAGAAGATCTTAATACAATTATCATGGTATCCTTATCATATTCATTCATAACATTACTATAGAATATCACAGAAGGGGAGACCGTAGTCATGTGCCATATCTGGATCCATAAATGAAGACTTTTGAAACAATATTTACATTCCACATTCCCTTATTACATCCTTCCTATAATCATCTACCCCTTTTATCCCATAGTTCTCACAGTAATTCTGCAGAGCTCCGTTTCCTTCCTTGTGTTCTCTTTTTTTCTTTGCTAAGGGCATGCATATATATAGGCATCTGATCTCCAACAAACTCCTCTGCAACCTCAGATCTGGCCCCAAGTGTCAAGGTGTGGATTGCCTCAGGTGCATGCCTCTCCATGTCATGATTAGCTTTTTGGATCTTCTTATCGTAAGGTATATTCCTTCTAGGACACCCTGTTGCTAGGCTGGAACCTTATCCAAATGGAACACATTCTTCATGTGTTCTATCCAAAAGGCTGAAAATGGCTAAGTCCCGAATTGTGCTTTGTTGGCGTGCATCCTTGGTTCTCCAAGAACCCTTTTTAAATCTTGCCTTACACGCCTTAACTTGCACGCTTCCTCCGGTCGTGCGCGTGTGGTCACTACATTAGGGTTCCAATATTACCCCACACTTCACCTGTTCTTTACCCTCGGGAACCTTTTCAAAGAATGCAGTACAAAAAGGAAAGGTCTTACCTTGGAAAAGAAGGGAGGGAAAGAATAAAGAAATGTGGAAGAGAGAGAATAGAAGGAAAACTACCTAAAGAAGAAGAAGGGGAAAATTCTGCCGCAGGTCGGCCTCTAGTGTATTCCAAGTGCTGACTTCATCCTACACCCTCTTGCAAAGGTTCACTAACCAATGCACTCACCTCATCAAAGGTTAATCCTTCCCCCTTTGTGTTTATGGTATCTACCACCATTTCCTGTTCCTTAGCTTGATCTTCCAAGGCATCCATCTTCCTCGTAATGACCATGTAGAGCTCTTTAAGCTGGGTTTTGATTGAGACCTAAAGGATCTCAATAGCTTCAGATTTTCTTTCTACTTCGGCTAGAATATTTTCTCGTTCTACTCTATTGCCTTTATTATTTTCCCTGAAGTCCTTCAGCTCGGCCTCATCATTGGCAAGAAACGTGTTTGTCACCTTGTCCTGATCCGTGCAATGGTCATATGTGACCCCATTGGTTTGTCCAGATAATTTTACATTAGCAAGCACCTTGTTGTATTCAGCTACGAGTGTGATGACTTTCAACTTGTCCTCCTACTCCAAGCGCGCAGCTACATCCTCTACCGACTCCAAGGCCAAAGGCTTCCTTTCCATGGTGAGGATCCGAGTCAAGTCCTCAAGACACTCCAAGGGGGAACCATATTTTTACGCGGGAGGGTTAAGGTCTGGGTGCTTCATGACAATATCCTGGGAGATGAGCTCCACCTTCTTGGAACATTCGTGCACTTTAGCTTTCTCCTCTTGTAATTCTCGCTGTAGTTGAGTGCTGATCAGCTTTTCAAGGCTGAGTTCCTTCGTTAGCTCAACTATTTCTTCCTTCCTCTTCTCCATTAGGTCCTTTAATACCTTAACCCTGTCATTTTTGCAGAAGAGCCTTGCCTCTACCTCCATGGAGACTTTGTTGAGTGCATTACATATTTTCTCTTCTGACAGTTGTGGATTTATGATGGGGTTGACCCCATTTGTCTCAGATAGCTCTAGTATCACCCCTTAGTTAACCTCAAACTCAGGCTCATCAAGGTGGGAGTCAAACACCCACGATAGCATCTTTCTTGTGTGTGGGTATCCACCCTCAGGATCAAAGGACTCCATGGCGGTGAGCTCCTTGGTGGGAACGGTACTCTAGAAGCATGCATGAAAAACTTTTCTAGAGTCATTAACATACCCCATCATTGATTTTTCTTCCTCCGAATGTTTAATTCCCATGCGCACACCCTTTGGAATAGTCATTGTAAGAGTTGGGCCTTTTGTGCTACTCACACTCTTCTCCCTTTGCTCTTCCTTGAATTCACCGAGCATGAGCTCCGCACTGCGCTCCAATTCCTCATCGACCAAGGTATTAATCATCTTCTCCACCTCCCTTGTCGCTTTCTCATCCACCTCCTCCTGAGTGAGCTTGGGCATATCTGGCTCCTTGGTACTTGCCCCCTCACTCCTTTCTTCTTTTTACACACCTTCCTCCCCTTGGGTGCCCTTCCTCCTTGCAAAGATGAAAGCATCGTTTGCATCTTCTGCTTCCTCTTCCTCTGAATCATGGACATCAATCAGCTCTTGATTTACCTCCAGCTCTTCCTCTTCATCATCATCCTTTTTGCCTATATAGGATTTTGTGTTGTCTGTATCCTTAGACTCTGGTTCTTCCATCCCCTCTTCTTCTTCCTTTGCTGAAAAATCCAGAGTCGAGGATGTGGTCTTCTCTTCATCTGAGGGTTCCCTAGGGGATGGTGGCTTCACAGGTTCTGGGGTCTTCTCCTTGACCACCATCCTCTTCTTCTTCCAGATGTAGGTACTTGTCCCCGTGGTACCTACATCCTGCTTCTCCACTACCCTCTGTTCCTCTTTCTCTTCCCTCTCCTTACGCTTTGGTGTGGGATTCTTCCTTCCAGTAGGGTCATCTGGGATGGATATCTCATCCTCCACATATGCACCTTTTCGAATTTTGGCCTTATGTGTAGGTAAATCCTTGTGGTATTGCTCCCAGCAATAGGTAAGGTCAAAGGCCTTACAATATGCACATCATGTGACATGTACCTTTCAACATACGCGTGCTTCTCTGGGTAGACCAGCTTCTTCCTCATTTCCCTATGCTCTCTGTCAAGGGTGGACAAGTCAAGGTTTAATTTCTTCGACTCCTTGTATTTGTTTACTCCCACTTGGAAAAATTGGGTAGTAAACGAGAATGGGAGTTTGCACCATGGACTCCAGCTTCCATCAACCAAAATGAACCTGCCAATACAGAAGTGCTGGTAGACTACAAACTCTACTTCTCCTTTGGTCGTCCCGGGGAGTTGTTCAGGGATCCACCATTCAACCCCGAATGCATTCCTAAGGCGCGTATACCATTTGTCTAAGCATGCCTTGTGTACCCCTGTCATTGATTCACATGTGTATTTCTAAAACCTCTCCGCAGGTGAAGGATCTTCAGCAGGGTACTCCCACATGAACTTGTCAGATGCATCCGGCACCCTGACTTCTGAGAACACAATTGTCAACAGAATGTTTCCAAATAAGATCTTTCCTCCCTTCTCCACGCTGCTTATGATTTCATCTACAATATATTGGGAGAGGTTGTATATGGTGACCTCTATGACTTTCCTGTAGACATTCAACCAGGGCTTGCTCACCTGGGTCCACCTTTCTTGTCCATTCAGCTTGGAGACTAGGTGTGGCCATCTTCATCACCAGACTGATATCCGAGATGTCATAGTACCTTGATCCCTTCTTCAGTTCCTGGGATGCTATGGTTTCTTTGATTGCCTCCTCATCCAGGAGGTCATCTTCGAGCACGTCCCCTTCATAGTTTAGGCCTGTGAAGTGTGAAATTAGTTGGGGAGTTATGTGCATTTTGTGCCATGAGAAGTAGAAGAAGTCTTTGTGTACATGTGTCATCAACCACTGGTACAAGTGCTCGGGCTTCCCGAAATATGGTAACTCAAAAAGTTGGAGAAGCCTTGCCTTCTCCATTTTCACCTTGACCACGTCACTGTAGATCAGCAACCCGTCAGGTGTTCATTTATTTGTGGGGCGCACCAGCTCCAACGCCATTTCCTTCTTGATTGTACTTGACCGGTGATTATAGTCGATCACGGTCATCTTTCTTATGTGGGACTCCCACTCTTGCCCTAGAAAAACCCCATCTGGGTATTGCATCTCCGAGTACCATTCCTCATTTGTATCCAAGGGTATTTCTTCTTGTTTCTTCTTTCCTTTTCCTTTACCCTTTCCCTTCTTGGATTGTTCTACAGGTTTATCAACTGCTTTCATGGCCGTCATTGTCACCCTTTGCTTTCATTCCTAGGTTAAATTGTGATTTGTTTGAAATTTTTCGTCGTGCGCCTCGTGCCCTAAAACACAAACCCTAATTTCAGATTTTTTTCCTTTGATCACGGCACTTCTTCACAACATTCCTCACACCCATGAATCACTTCTGCTCTAGTTTGTAGATCCAATGGACTAATTGTGCTTAAGTTCTTGGGATTTTCCTTCACACGAGTCAGTTCTTGAAACCCTAGCTCTTGAAATAAAATCACTCTTCTTGTGTTCACAAAGTAAAATAATGAAATGCCCACTCTTGTATTTATAGCTTTTCCCACTTTTATGCATTTAAGGCTAGGCTACCTACCACCGTATGACAATATTTAATGCGGTGTTTTCAAACAAAACCTGACTTCAGCGCTTCTCCTTACGTGCCCAATCCTTGCACGAAAAACTTTTCCAACCTTCTAGCGTGCAAACAATCCATCTTGACAGAAGACTCTTGTGCACGTGTTATTGGTGCCAAAGGCACTTCTTCCATCCTCATGATTCTTGCTTTCACCTACCTTGTGTTTTTGCTGTTTTTCTCCTTTGTACGTGGATTTCCAATGTAACCTTATTTTGCCACCGACCCAAATCCTCCTAGCAGAATAACTCCAAGTTTCTCTTCATCATCTCACCCCACACTAAAATGATGCACGGTCCTCTGTGCATTCATAAGTCAAAAAGTAATAAGGTTACCAGTGCCCAAAGCGTAAAACAAAACAACAACATGAAAGGGAAATACAAGAAAGGAAAAGCATAAAAGGAAATTCTAAACTAACTGGAAAAACTACCTTATTTACAAACACCAAGAAGCATTATTTATAGTAGGGCTTCAGCCTACTCCCATTGAAGTGTCTAGGTAATTTTGTTCCATCCAGCACTTGTAACTGGCATGCGCCTGAATCAAGGATGTATGAAATTACATAAGGACCCAACCAATGCACCTTCAACTTTCCAGGATGGCGTAGAAATTTTGAATCATATAGCAATACCATCTGGCCAACCTCAAACTGTTTGTTCTTAATATGGTGGTCATGCCATGCCTTTTTCTTTGCCTTCTCAGTTGTTTGGCTCCATCTTGCTAGTGAGCACCTTTCATCCAACTTTATCAATTCATCTATTCTTTCTTCCAGTGCTTGCTCATCGTCCAACCCTCCTACGCGTGCTATACGTAGAGATGGTAGCATGAATTCGATTGGTAAAATTACTTTCGTGCAGAACACCAATTGAAATGGTGTGGCCTTGTTCAATATTTTATACATTGTTCTGTATGCCCAAAGAACTGCTGACACCTTGTCATCCCAATCCTGCCTACCCACATCACATATCTTAGTCAATGTGTGACTAAGGATTTTGTTGAATGCCTCTGCAGTCCCATTTTCCTGAGGGTGATAAGGGGTAGTCTTGTGATGGGCTACCATGAATTCTGCCAATAGAATCCTGATGGTTTCATTTAAAAAGTGAGTGCCCCTATCACTTGTTAAACTTAATGGGCACCCATACCTGCTGATAATGTTCTCCCACAAAAATCTAGCAGCCGTGGCTGTGGTGCAATCCTTAGTGGGCAAGGCCTCTTCCCACCTTGTCAGATAATCAGTACAGGTAATGATATACCGTGAGTTAGTCCTTTGCACAGCTGGTGAGATTGGTCTGACAAAATCTATTGCCCATTTCTCAAAAGGTTCCATGCTGGCGATGGGGCGCAAGGGCATCTCATCCCTTCTTCCAGGTTTTCCAAGGTGCTGGCAGTGGTCACAGGCCTTGCAAAACTCAATGCAATCCTGGTGAATCATCTCCCACCATAGTCCAAGTGACTAGGATCTTGCGTGTGGTTGCATTCCCCGCATAGTGTCCTCTAACAATCCCACCATGGGCTTCTTCTATTATGGCCATGCATTCATGTTCTAATACACACCGGCGCAAAACCTCATCGCGGCCCATTTTATACAAATCCCCATTGATCAACATGAAGGGCGTGGCACGTATGGCTAACCTTTTCCTTTCCAGTGCTTTCATCCCTTCGGGTGCCACACCTTCCTTGAGAAAAACAACAATGTCTTCTAACTCTGAGGGCACGTGCCGCAACCTAAATAGTTACGCATCTGGCATGGTTTCCTCGATACTTTGCGTGTCCTCTCCCGAATCAATCCTTGATAAATGATCCAGCCCACAATTGTTCTTTCCAGGTTTTACCACCACTCTGAATTCAAATTCCTGAAATAAAAGTACCCAATGACATATGCACCCTTGCAACACTGCTTTGTTTACTAGATACTTCAAGGCCATATGGTCAGTGTAGAATATGAAGGGAGTCACCAGCAGATATTGTCTAAATTTGTGGAGTGCGTAGATCATTGACAATGCCTCATGCTCAGTCATTGTATAATTCTGTTCTGCTGGTGTCAACTTTCTACTTGCAAAACACAAGGGATGATCAACAATCCCCTCTCCTGGTTGAGCAAGAACGGCTCCCATTGTTGTACCAGAGGCATCCACATGGACATGGAAAGGTTTATCCCATGATGGGAATCGTAGAATAGGTGCGGTGACAAGCCTTTCTTTTAGAGTGTCAAATGCCCTCTGCTGCGCCTCTCCCCACTGAAAGGCACTCTTATGTCTGAGCAATATTTCCAAAGGCGCGGTGATCTTGGCGTATCCCTTAATGAACTTTCTTTAGTACCCAGTGTGTCCAAGAAATCCACACATGGCACTTTGGCTGGTGGGCTCCCCTAATCCCACAATAACTGCAACTTTCACGGGATCCACCAGTAAGCCCTCTTTGCATATGATATGCCCCAACAACGTTCCAAAAGGAGTTACAAAGACACATTTCTTGATGTTGAGGGAAATCCTCAACTGCCAACATCTTTCAAACATCAATCTCAAGTTATCACAATGGTCCCTGACCAATCCATACACTGTCCAATCATCCAAATATACTTGAAGGAACTTGTGGATGAAGTCCTGAAATGCTTGTACCACTATGCATGAAAATATAGCGGGCGCATTCCTCAATCCAAAGGGCATGACCATGTATGCAAAGCTTCCCCACTCGGTGGAAAAATTTGTCTTTTCTTGGTCTTCCTTGGCAATCCTTACTTGGTGATATCCTGAGAATCCATCTGTGAAGGAATAGACCTCGCGCCCAGCAACTCCTTCCAAAATCTCTTCAGTGAAGGGGGTGGGAAAAGGATCTATGATACAAACAGTGTTCAACTCCCTGTAATCCACACATATCCTAATCCACCCATCCTTCTTTATGTTGATCACCATTGGACTTATCCATTATGATTCCTCCACAGCCTCAATGATACCAGATGCTATCATTTTGTCTAGCTCTTCTTTAACCCTTATGCACATGTTGGGATTCATCCTGTAAGGCCTCTTCCTGACCGGGTGCACACCATCTTTCAACTTTATCCTCATTTCCCCCAATGAATGGTGGATGCCTTTCAACTCATGGTATCTGTGTGGGAATAAATCCTCAAATTCACGCAAGAGATCGATGATCTTTGATACTTCCTTGTCTGACCAGTAGTCCCCAATGATAGCTTCCTTGGGCTCCTTCTCCAAGCCGATGTTAACTTTCTTGGTTTTGAGTGGTTAATGATATGCGTGTGCACATGCATCCACACTGTTAATTACCTCACACGTCCCAACTGAATGGTCGAAATTCAGGCTCTCCATCTCCTCTCCATCAATAACATATACCATCTTTCCTTTCTCCTTTTCATCACATGCGCGCTCGAATTGTATGTCTTTTGGTTCCTCCTCTTTGAACCTATGCTTCCAAGCTAGGTCCACCAAGTAAGTATACTAATCTATCTTCCACCATGGTGCAATCCCCCAGAGTGAGGTGCTTGACAGCCTACAATGCCTCATCAACCGGTTGCTTGGTACTTCGGTACTTGAATGTGTGAACCAGGTCAGCCGCTAATTCCTGCCAATTTCCCGTCTGACGGTGAGTTTCAGAATGGATGTACCAAGCACACACACAACCTTGTAGTGTCGAATATAGCTTGTGCACCCAAAGGGAGGGTGGTAAAGCTTCCACGCCTTCTCCCCAGACCCTCTCACATGCCTGGATGTGGGAAGAGGCGGGTTCATTGCCATTGTAATCCTTGATAGTGGTGGGTATATTGCTCCTTGAGAATCAGACAGTGAGTGCAATTCTAACTTCATGCCATTCCAACAAGTTTTTGCTATGCGTGGCCCACCACCTCACTGTTGTGCCTATCAAAACATAACCCAACATACCTCGTCACTCGTCCTCCCTCCATTGAGCTTCCATTTCTCTCAAAAAGACCTCAGGGTATGCATCCCCAGAATACTTGGTTATTGCCTTTCCTCCCAGGTGCCAAACTGTACGCGCCATGGTTACCTTGGTCACCGATCCTTTCAGATGTCACCCAATCAATTCATAAGTCCCATGCACCCAATTATCACATGCTATACTGGTAGTATCACTGACAGATTGAGCATCATCAAACTAGATGACTCCTTCTGTAGGGTGGATGGTCTCTGGATCTCTTATGGAGCGCACATATATTCTGTCCAGGACTTCCTCTCCAAGGGGTTCAGTATAGGGTGTGGACTTTCCATCAGCAAGTGGTATAATCACCCTCTCTTCCTTGTTTTCAAAGCTTATGTACCCCTTGTTAAACCGGAGATCTGCATTATTCTTATAGCACCATGGGCACCCAAGTAACGCTGGGAAATTATCTACCTCAGCAAGTGCCAAGACTTCAAAATCCCCAGTGAACTTAGTCCCCTGAATGGTAATGGTCACATCCTTCAAGACACCTATGGGCATTGCCTTTGTCTTATTTGCCATATACAACACATTTGAAGATGGTTGTAATGCAGGTCTTCCCATTTGATGTCAGGCATCCAGAGTGAGAACATTAACCTCTGCACCTGTGTCAATGAGGATGTTGCTAAGAAGCCATCCATCCACTACTATGTTTAAGGTGATCTCTTTGTCATAATCAAGGCTGTGAGGTGGGAGGTTTGCATGCAGGATCTACCTTTCGTGCTCTTCCCCGATGTGTGGTACCTTTTCTCTCAACCATGCTCCTAGCAGGGGAATAACATTCTCTTGCCTCAGCAGTTTACACACCTCCTTAACCTCGTCCAAGTCATCCTTTGGTGCTTCTACTGGTCTTCTTTGCTCATCTTTTCTAGTTTTCTCTTTTAAGCATTGGATCTCCCCTTGTAAGCTTCAAATTACGTCCATGGTTTCCTGGTAGACTTATTTCTGGTGAGCCAGGTTTGGATACTTCCCATGTACTACTTCTTCCCTTGAAACTAGAGGTCTATGCTTAGGCACTTCCCTTCTGTGCGCGGACTCCACCCTTGTTGTTACCATAATAGGCTCTAGTTCTGATTCACGTATTACTCGCGGGAGCCATTGTGCGTCAGCCTTCTTAATACTCACCATGGCAGCACCCTTATCCTTCTGGTGCTGCTGACTCATATGTTCATATAACTCTAGGCACTCTTCGTACTTATGTTTTTTTCCACACTAGGAGCATTGTAGAAGATCTAGACATTCACGCTTATAATGGTCTGTGGCTCCACAATTAAAGCATGTTCCATGCGGGAACTCACTTCTTCCCCCGTGGTTACCATGGCCATGAAATCCTCCACAAAATCCCCTCCTGCGCGCACCTCCATCTCCATGTTCTTCATACCGATGCTCATCTCCTTTGGAACTACTGGCAATGCCAGTCTGGTGCACACCAAGATCAATTGCCTCATGAATCTGGTCAATCAATCTACAATCCTTGGTGTCATGTGTGGTTGAGGTACATATCTTACAATAACAAGATATGTTTTTACAGATCACACGCTGTAAAAGGGGGCACCTACTTGCATCATGATCCCTATGACATATCTTTCACAATTTACCACTACGGTGCGTACCACCTTCTCGAGTACATATCCCACCATTATCCTTTGTGTGCCCTTCTACATTACAATCTGTGCACCACATCCCACCGCGAGTCTCTAGAACTATGTTGGCAGATAATTTCTCCAACTGCTTAGCCATGGCAGTGATCTGAGCCTCCAGAAATGGGCTAACACCAGTGTCAACACTACCAACTACCTCAGCATGCAAAGCAGCTTCCAACGCTTCGCATGGGTCTGTGAATGTTTTATGAGACAAAGCCCTCCTAAAGGGTGTGATCAACCCTCTGACAAACCACTGAGCATGTTGTGAAGGGTGGATATCATAAGACAATTTAGACAATAGAGTTTTAAAGTGTGCATCATATTCCCACACGCTCTCTGCCATTCCCTGCTGGATTTCCTTGAGAGAGCTGATGCTCTTCTGTTCAAACTCAGGTATGTGGAATTCCACCAAGAACACATTTTTCAGCGTGGTATAATCCACAACAGTCTGATGAGGGTCATACTTTCTATACCAACTATGTGCGCATCCTTGCAAGGTTGTTACAAATTGACTGGCCTTTCGATCCTGGGTCATGATCCCCTTCACGTGCCATAGCAGCTCGCACTTATGCACATGACTCTGTGGCATCTTCTATCCCACTGTAATCTGGTAAGTGTAGAGACATCTCGAAAAAGACTTGAGGAGGTGGCTGAGGCCCTTGTCCTCCTGACCCAGTCCCTTAATTTCCTCTGATGTTTCCTCCCTGCCAGACCCACTAGATCCTGAGCCATTAGCTCCACCACTTCCACCTACAGTTCCTCCTGTGTTAGGTACAGGGTCTATGTTTGTCATGCCGAATGTTCCCATCATCCCACTGAATTACACGCCGATATTTTGTGAACTAGTGCCACTCCCAGTCATATTTCCCCCACCACTTCCTGACGTGCTCCCAAAACCACCTGTATATGTGCCTTGTCCAAACATTCCACCAAATACTAGAATAGTGTGTGAAGCCATAGAAGTCCCAAACGAGAAGTTGTATCTTTTGGGTGCCGATCGGTTGCTTCCACTGATATCAAAAGGATTAACTATATTTTTCCCTCATTCGAAAAAACCAAGTGCTAAGGTTCGGTCACTAGGTGGGGTCAGATGCATGCCAATGACTCTTCTTTCTCCATGCGATGGGCTCTCATCAGAAGCCGAGGGGTTCTCTCTTCCGCGCTTGCCAAGATGGGGTAGCACAGACTGTTCAGGCTCCACATCCTCCATGTGAACCTCTTCTCCCAAAAACATCTACCTCCATGGATCCATCGTAAATGCAACCTCATGCCATCTCGCAATCTCCCTCTCACGCACTTCACCATACTTGAGCCGTCTCTCCTCCCTTTCCTTTTCAGTCATTATATCAGCCATTTTTCCCCAACCTGGCTTCCTTGCCAAGTGCTCAGAGTGGTTTAGTTGGCCATTGGGAATGCCTCTAAACTCATGGTTACCATCAAGATTTTGATTGCCAGGGGGATAGCCCACAAAAATGATCCTCTGGGCTCCCGTAAAAATTCAAACTCAGCAACCTCCAGACAAGAATACGTGGAAATTGTGTATTCCAGAGTGTAGCTAGCCAATACTCCCTTCCACCAATGATCTATAACAGGGGTCCACATTAGATTAGCATCTTGTAAGTTCTGGTATGTTTCTTGGGTCCAAGGGTGTGATTTATAATACCACCCTGACCTAGATGCATATGCCGAGAGCCACTCAAATAACTCTACTGGGAAACAACAGAAGAAGGTTTCGTATAACTCATGATAGAGAGTGTCTTCCACCCATCTTCACGTATCAAACTCAGGTCCAGTACTGAATCTCTGAGAAAACTCATCCTCCGTGCTTTTAAACCAATTTTCAAAACCTTCAAGTGTTAAGTGCTCTGTCATCACTTTTTGCATAGACCATGATGTATGCCATGTTCCACTACAACTTCAAAAAGAGGTCCCGAACAACGGAACCAAGATGTAGTCATTTTTGCACCCACCAAGAACAAGGGAACCTCATGCGCATTGGCCTATCACCCAGTGGGGCACTGGGCGCTCACCCGAGGCACACGAGAGGGAGCCGAGTCTCTCTTTTATGTGAGTTTAGTGGAAGGCATCATTCATGATCTTGAATTAGTGATTTAAAGGACATGAAAAAGCTATAGAGCTCAGAACGGCTTCTATACCCTTTCAGTCATATCAAAAGTAAAAGTGCTTAACAGAATTAATAGAACTAGGAAGTTGTAAATCCACAAATAGACTTAACATTCAAATAAGGTTCATGATTATATAAGAACAAAAGCATAATAGAAATATGTAGATAATACAAAGAGAAGATCTTAATACAATTATCATGGTAACCTTATCATATTCATTCATAGCATTACTATAGAATATCACAGAAGGGGAGACCGTAGTCATGCGCCATATCTGGATCCATACATGAAGCTTTCAAAACAATATTTACATTCCCCATTCCCTTATTACATCCTTCCTATAATCATCTACCCCTTTTATCCCATAGTTCTCATAGTAATTCTGCAGAGCTCCACTTCCTTCCTTGTGTTCTGCTCCTCTTTGCTAAGGGCACACATATATATAGGCATCTGATCTCCAACAAACTCCTCTACAACCTCAGATCTGGCCCCAAGTGTCAAGGTGTGGATCGCCTCAGGTGCATGCCTCTCCATGTCATGATTAGCTTTTTGGATCTTCTTATCGCAAGGTATATTCCTTCTAGGACACCCTGTTGCCAGGCTGGAACCTTATCCAAATGGAACATGTTCTTCATGTGTTCTGTCCAAAAGGCTGAAAATGGCTAAGTCCCGAATTATGCTTTGTTGGCGCGCATCCTTGGTTCTCCAAGAACCCTTTTTGAATCCTACCTTGCATGCCTTTACTTGCATGCTTCCTCCAGCCATGCACGCCTATGCACCTTTAAGATTTGGTGGCTACATTAGGGTCCCAACAAATTGGCCTCTAAGGTCACTCATGAAGAGAGGAAAGAGTTTACAGCTAAAGAATAAGATAAGAGAGGATAAAAGCATGTTAAAAATGATGAAAATGAAGGTAAACAAACAATAGAAAGAAGAAATCAGAGATGAGATCAAATAAGCATTCATTATTGAAGAATAATTCAGTGGAGAGAAAGCAAACAATAAATTTCAGTTTATATATATATATATCAAGAGGATCTAGAGGAAGAAATACAAGCACTTGAATGTGCTTTGAAAGGTGAAGTATGGTGAATAATAAGTTAGGAAGATGGTAAATAAGATTGAAATGGAAGAATAAACTGAAGGAAAAGCAAGTGAAGAGACTCAAACGTCTCTTGTTTTTTAATATAGTTTTTTGTGTATTTATGAATGTGTAGGTATGATCAAAAGCATTAAAATATAATATCATTTAAGAGCTCAAATGAAGAGAAGACTTGAAGACCTTATTTAGAGGGTAAAGACAAGAAGAAGAAAATGAAAATAAAGAGTGAAGATTCAAAGATGAGTGGAAGCATGAAGATGGTGCAAGTGAAAATGAAGAGCATAAAGCAAAGAGACCAAGTGAAGGAAATTGGAATACAAAATACAACTATGTGGGACCCATGTGGACATGAGGAAGCTAAGGACATAGGGAACAAGGAAGGAAGACAAAGAACCATCAATGAATATGAAGACATGAACATACAAGCAAAGTGTAGGGACACTTTTCTCCACCTTGTGAGTATGATGTAGAATCATCATTAAGAATCCATTCAAATACAAATTTTCATAGCTATGAGGTCAATGGAGTGTTCTATGGTATGGGGAGTTAAGAGTGAGGGAGTTTGAAAATTCAAATTGGATATTTTCCCTCCAAAAGTGTAATTCATTTATAAAGGCATATCAAAGAGTCGTAAAGGTTAATTAAGGGTTGGTAAGTGTATTGTATGGTTGTAGGGTGTGTAGTGAGTATTAATGTGAGGGTGAGAGTTATGAAATATGTGAAATAATGTAAAAAATTCCAAAAAAGGTAATAAAAGCACATAATGAGTCATTATGGTATTGAAGGTTAGGTAAGAATTTCAAGTAGGAGTTACATGCAAGGAGAAAATTTGAATATAGGAGGCATATAATGTTGTTGGTGATTCATTCCTTGTAGGAGGAGGAGCAAGAATTTACTTGTGGTATAGAGGAAGAAACATACAAGTTTTGTAATAGGATGTAATATAACAAGCCTAGTTTTGTGTAAAGGTATTGTCTTAGTATTACTGATTATAAGCTTTGTATACTAGATAGACCAATGTTGTTGATATTTTAGTGATCCTACTTACATTCCATGAATGAATTCTGAATGGTTACGCTTGGTATATACTTTTTTTTATGGTTAAAATGGACCCTTGACTAGTATGATATTATATTCTAACTGTGATAGTTTTTACAGAGGAGAATTTTGAGTGACTCTTGTGGGAATGAAGGTGAGAGTTGTGTCCATAATGGTATCAAAGGTATTTGCATGGTTAGAATTGAAGTTTTCATGTTCTTTGCTTTTACATGCTAAGATATATCAAAAGTAATGAGAACTGTGGACGTGAGTGTTATTGAGTAAGACTAAGGTTCATTTCAATAAGTAAAAGCTTGTATGTTAGTGAAAACCTTAAAGAAGGCTGTGGAGATACATTTCAATATTTTAAGATAATCTATCATTTGAAATAAGACTCATAATTTCATTGTGAAATTGAGGATTTAGGTACTCTACCCTTGAACCATGCACATACCCCCTGTCATGTGTAAATGATGATATTTGGCTTAACAAACTCCACTCAAACTTTATATCCCTGAGGGAGGTGGTACACAATGATTCTGGTGAACTAGTTTCCAATTTTTATAATCAAATAATTAAACTTAATATAAAGCCCTTTTTATATTATTGGGATTTAGTCCAAACACACTTAGGGTATATTACATGACTACAACAAAAGGTGGCCAACCCTAAATAGAAATACATGAGTTAAACCTTGAAAATCCTGAAGAGCTCAGTGGTTTGGATGTCACTTATAGAGGTTGATCTGAAGAATAAGTCTTGAACTTTCAGTATGGTTGATTTCTAAACTTCAGACACTCCCCCTGCTCATCTCCACTCCCAAAGGACTGTAACATAGTCTAGTTGCCTAAGTTGTGTGAGTATAGCTTCCCAAACAGTCTTCCATGTCCTTTCCAAACCCTGCATCTATGGCAAGAATCCTTTATTTTCCTCTTTAATTGAAGTTTGCAGAGAACAAATTTTTTCCATTTCCTCCTTTAAAATAGTCTTAGTTGATCTTGAGAAGATTCTCGTTAATGAAATGTTTTGAATTTAGCCTTAATTTCTTAGATCTACTTTAGGGTTAGTAAGCCAAAAAGAGAAATTTTCTTTATAGAGTTAGCATATGAAGAATCTTGGAATCTAAGATATTATACAAGCATCTGTAGGGATGCTTAAAGGAAAACTATTGCAACATGTTTCTTACCTTCATCAATTGGGTTTCATCTAAGAACTTTCATCTTCCAATCAATTTTGAATACCCATTTTTTGGCCATGAAGTATGTCTTAAAGATCATCAGAGGACAAATTTTGGCCAAGAGAAGGGATTACATATCTATTTGGTTGTCATGAATTCATGATGTCTTGAGTGAAATTCAGTCCACATTTGAATTAATTTTTGTGTTTTTGGTGAAGGATGCACAAGTGGTTCTTGCCAAATTTCTAGACAAGAATATTTCAGTGATGATTTTGATAGCATATGCCTTGTAGGATTCCTCGATGAAGTTAAGCCTAGTGACTAACATCTCCTCCACCAGTATATTACCATATCTTTTCCATAGGAAACATGCTTATGGACTGGTCCTTAATAACTTCAACTATCTTCAGTTAAGTGAGGATAGTAGGAGCAGGCATTGCTTTCAAAGGATTTAGATCAGATCACCTTATTACTTGCTAGAAAATATCTAATAAAATCTAGAGAGCCAGATTTTATATGTACCTTTAAGCTACTCTTGAGATCGTTTTCCCTTTTGTAACTCTCTCAATCACTTTATACATGAGATTCCCATCTTGATAAGACCAAGTACATATTCACTCTCATGGATATGACTATCCCAAAGGGATCCTTGAGTCAATTCCAAATCACTCAACACCAAATCTTTCTCATCTTGTGAGATGATTTTAGGCTTAACAATATCCAAGAATTGCTATCCATGGAGAATCTCATATGGAGGATCCAATCTTAGATGCTTATTCCTTGCTTTATTGGTAAGTGGAGCTGGATGTTCTCATTCCCATTAGGAGATGAAGATGCCATTGCATCAAATTTGGCAGCAACAATCTTGAGATGAAGTCATTCATTTTCTATGATGATCCATCAAATGGTTTGAACCCAAGTAATAATAAGTACATAGATCTCCTAAGAGAGGAATAATAGAGCCCCAATGACCCTAGAGTGCTCATTGACCCTAAGTTATACTACAGCTGATACAAGCCAAAATAAATTTCCCAATGTTAGAGAATAGTCATTTGATTTAGCAGAAGCTTTCTCTCGAATAGGTGGCTCTTTAATAACCAATGTCTCATTTTCTATTATGGAATATTTTGGTAAATCCGATGTTCCTCCTATTCTAGTCCAGTTCCTATCCTATGCTTTCTCATGAAATGTAGGCATTTCTCATGTTCCCCTACTGAAGATGAAGACTTCATCCTCACATAGATCAATAATTTGAAGCAATTACTTTTGATTTCTTTGGAGAAGGAAATTATGTTTCTTCTTGACAAAGGAGTGATATCCTCTACCTGAGTTTCAATCTTCTTACCTTTCCCATTTCTAGATAGTACACTTAGAGATTGAAGATTCAAGATTCTTCGAGGGGGTAGATTGAACTTGTGCCTACTGGAACTAACCAATAAGAATCTCTTTCTGAGGAGTATTAGGATGCGGTTGAAGATGTAGAAGATCTTAAGCTAATTCTTCGATCTCTTATGTCCTCATGCTATTTCTATACAGGACCAAGTACTTTGGTTACTTCTAATCTTCCAGTTAATATTAGAGAACCTCATAGTGGAGTCTCTTGAAACTATAGGTCTGAGGTTTCCTTCATGGAAAACAGGTCAATGAGTGTTAGACTGGGGGTATGATTGATGGATACTTTCAATATTAAAGAGAATGTGAACTCAACATCATCATCTGGGGTAGTTCGATCAGGAACCTTCTAAATTGCAAGAATACTTGATTTATTGTAGGTATAAGCATGTACCAGGAACATCTGACTTCTATGCCTCATAGATTGTCTAAAGATAATGAAGCCCATATGATTTCTAATCGAAGGTCTGAGAATACAACAGTAAGCTCATGTATGATCATTGTTGGCAAGTACAAACCCTTGAGATCGTGAAAGCAAGTTGATTAGCTTGAAATGAGTAGAAGGATGAGAAGAGCAGTAAGTTCATTCAACATTTTGGGCATCCAGAGTAGTCCTACATGGTGTAATTATCCCAAAGTGTTACCTTGGGAGAATTAATGCCTGTTGATTTTCTTATCTTTGTAGATGAACTTTTAAAGTTGTTGGATACCTTAGGTTTATGGGACAAATATCACCCTAAGGTAATTTTATCTCTGAAATACATTGGAAATTTGAGGAACTGTGCTCTTCAAAACTAGCCAACCTGATGTAAGAAATTTTTTTGAGACTTAACGTAAAACTAGCTTCCATAGGTGGAGTTTAGCTGCACGACATCATCAGAAGAAGTCTATTAGCTATGTATACGACTATCTAAATTGAGAAGAGATGACCAATGAAAAGGGTGGAACAAATACACAACAGGCCGTAGATGATTCACATGATGAGTCCCGCTTCAAACTTCCTAGCAAAATCAGTTGTAGATAATATTAATAATATTGGAGCATCCTTCATTATACCAACATTAGGAGAAATGTCTATTAGAGACCACACATATATACAAAGGATGTAATCAAAATACATCACAGTATGAATTCATGTAGGATTGCTCTTGGTTCTTTGCACATTTATTAAATCAGATAAGAGTCAGGATATAACACTATTATAAAAGCTCAAAGAGAAGGCTCAAGAGTTACAGACCTCTTCCTTTATACAATAATGTTGAGATAAGGGCACGTCCATGAAATAAAAATTCACTAACTCCCAATCTGAATAATACTGAAACCTTCCATTTACAATGTATAGGATGGGAAGTGTTGGTATCTAAATTGATCCGTCCTTTAAAATTGAGCAACATCACAAGTTGAACATGATGCTTAGAGACAAAAAAATCAGAATACAAGTCATTTCTTTGGGTTCTTGAACCAATGGACTTAGCTATATTTCTCTTATACTACTCACTGGTTTTGATCAAAAAATGGATTAGCAGCTTGATAAGGGTTTGGCCTGAGAATCACTGCTTGAGGTCTGTGCTACTACAAGAATTTTGAGAGGAAACATAGATGCAATAACATCTAGTTGGTGAGAAATATCACCTGTCCTTGAGAATCTATGACTCTCCCTTTGCAATAATTGTTGGAGACCTTGAGAAAAAATGGTCAGGACAACACATGCTAATTATCGTGAGCTGTCACATTGGATAGAAATAGAAAAACCTCCAGATTGAGCTATTCCACAGGTTCTGGTTAACCAACTGTGCCATGGGAGTAAAGATTGATTTCATCAGTTAATATGTGCCTAGTAAATCATGGAGGTCAAGGTGTTGTGCATCACTTATCCCTAATATTTGTGGTATATGTAGTCTCCAGCAGGTATGGTTCAAATATGATTTATTCCCCTTAATATATAATATTCATGTTTATTAATGTTAACGAAGCACTGATGCTCAGGTAGAATAAATTCACAATGCAGGAATTTTAATAAATGTTGGAAAAATATATAAACCCACTCTAAGACTTGACAAACAAACTTTTCAAATAGTTCATATTTTGAACTTTCAGACTAGAGGATAAAAAAATCTATGAAAGCTCAGAAGACACACACTTGGACACATTTTTAAAATGATGGAGGAATGCTCTAAACTATCATGTTAGAAGACTTAAGTAAACATCGTCACGAGTCCCTGAAACATCACGACTATGACACAGATCATTTGAATGAAGTAAACAATTTTTATCATCAAAATGAAATTAAAATGAATTTAAATCATTTATTGCATTATGAAATGAAAACTTTCTTCATAATGTAATTGTAAATGCCACAATACTATCATGAGGACAAGATCTTGTGTGATTCAAAGGAACTCCTAACATAAGATTGCAACAGGAACACATATAACTATTTGAAGATATCTCAAAATGAAAGTAGACACAACTAGGTTCATGATTTACATGATTTACTCAAGGTTCTTCAAATTGATCAATAAGGGAAAGTTTATTTACAATCTCAAAGCCTATCAATGGCTAGACACTTGTAACCATATTGACATGATCAATTTCAAAAATACATAGGAAATAACTAGTTTCTCAGATAAATTCCTTGGAAAATGGCTTCTCTCGGATTTCTCTCCTTCTCTTTTCTTTGAATAAATCTCAGAAAAATTAACCCCCTTTTCACGTGATTATTATTTTTTCCTTTTATATCACTCTCTTCACTTGTTAACCTTCAAAGTTTTCCCCCCCAAAAGAACGAATATTTCAAAGAATATTTCCTTTTACAAAACTTGTTCTAGAACATGACATTTAAAAAAAATTATTTTAAAACTGCCAGATGTACAAAGCACAAGTCTTTTCAATCAGCTCCACTTGTGCTCAAATGGGATATCAGGTCATCATTTCTGGTGAATTACTTTAATCCTTCTTACCTGATATTAATTAGGCAATCATTTCAAATAATATTTGGGAACTTCTAGATGACTCTGATATGACATATATCCATATTCACTTTTCAAGAATCCACCTTGGGCACCACACACTCTATTTTATGTCTCACTGGCTTAATAGCCACACATAGTTCCTATCGAATAACCTTGATTTACAAGCTTTTCTCACTCCTAATCCTTTTCAAATTCTTAAATTCCTTTATGTGTGAACTAAATAAAATCTCCTTCATTTCATGGGAAATATTTTACCAAATCAAAAACATATGTCTCCTTTTCATTATAAAACCTGGCTCAATTTCATTGTCATCATGAATTTCCCTTCTTGTTCTGAATATAAGGAATTTCATCAGAAAAATGGAAAAGGTACTTGTACGTACCCAAAATTGTAAGGTACTGTACTGCAAAACGGTGTAATAAGAGCCCCAATGATGATACAGGTCTCTTCGCAAGGTGTTCGGGATCCAGAGAAGCTTTACAGATATGCGTTAACATCCCGCATGCCCCGCTTAGCCCCCGCGTGCTTTGTTTTCCCTATTTTTCCCTCTTTTCTTGGCTTTTTGGTCTTCAGTGACGAAACCGCCGCCCTGAAGGGCGGCGGTCCTGTAACCGCCACCCTGAGCAGGGCGGTGGTCCTGTGCGCATTTTCCAGAACGCTCTTTTGACGCGACCCGCGTGAAATATCACGACTCACCAGCTTTTCTTGCCGACTTAAGCATGCATTAATGTTTTTGGTCCCCTGGAATAGTGTTTTTCTTTTGTTTAATGTTTAGGAGTTCAGTTTGGATTTGATTTTTGGATGTTTGGATTCCTATAAATGCATGGTTTGTGCACATGTAAATGGCTCTGAATTTTGCTCCAAAGTTTGCTTTTGAATTTCTTGTTACAGCAGTTTTAGTTTTCCTTTGCTTAGGATTCTTAGTTTTCTCATTGAGTGCTTTAGTTAGTATTGTATTGCAGCTGGTAAGCCACATATCCAACTTGTGCAAGTGCAAACATTATTTGGGCCACCATTTTCACTCCAATTTTCATGTTTTCGGTGCTGTGGTCCTTTTAGTTTGCTTAGGATTGGTATCATAGTTTGTTGCAGGTTTGTTTTAGCTTTGTGTTACTGTTGGTAAGCCACAGATCCAACTTGTGCAAACAGTATTATTGTTTTGGAGTAGAATAGTCCAGGTAGCCATTAAAGTTGCAGGTTTTGCTCTTCATACAGACTAGTTTCAGGTTCTGGACGCTTTTGTTGCATGATTCGCAGTAGACCCCGCTAGGAATTGCATAGGCCAAGCTCTGTACTCTTGTGCTATCCCTCTCCTATCCGCATTCTATTCTATCTGCATTCTGAAGACGGTCCATTGATCCAAATATCTATTCCTGTTGATGCAAGCATTCCACGCTTTTCTAGATTCACGTGAGCACAAAGAACGAAGAGATCATACTGAGGGGACAATAACACACACACCGTCGGATTCACCACTGTTATGTGAAATCCAGGTTCCATCTTTCAAAGTTTTAGCTAGAACTTATCAAATAAAGTAGTTAATCACTTTATTTCAGTTATTTCCATTCTCGATATTACCAGGGAGGTTGTGGGGATTGATAGTTTCTGAGAAACTATGATTCATTCCTCGCTTCTGAGGTAGGATCGAGAATCTTGCAGATAGATTAGTTATTTCGTTGTTTAGAATAGATATACGAAATCGCACAGACAAATAGCTACACTCGGCTATTTTGTTTGTTTTTACGTTGTTAGTTTAGTTGTCAATTCTAAATATTTTTAAATAGCTGCTTTCTTATAAATTGCCAGAAAATACAAAAAGAAATTATATATGCTAGAAGTGCACTTAGATTTTACTTTATTATAGTTCGTTTCATTACTACTTTTGCATGACAATTACGGGACCTAGGGAGCCCAGGGAATACATTTTCGAGCTAATTGTGCCCCAGCCCAATACCGTAGTGGCAATAACTGACATTGACCAAAACCTTAGGATACAAGTCTTCCAAACAACGACAGATTTTCAACAGATGAGGACACAGTTGAGAGGGTTAAACATCGAAGACGACCAAGCACATCTGTTTTGGTCAAATCAGCCAAACTACAGATTACCCTAGAAAATACCCACATGACTGTAGAAGGGCTCGAAAGAGAACAAACATTCGGGTGTGATCCTTTAGTTCCACAGCCAGACGCTGGAGATACCCTAGTAGATATAGATACCAGCTTAAGAATCCAAGTTGCGATAACACCTGTAAGGTATTCTGAGAAGATCGCACAACTGTTGGTTCTAAACATAGAAGCTGAAAAAGCTTACGACTACTGGATACTAGGGATCAGAACTTGATCTCCTGTATGACCATAACGGGACCGCAACAACCAAGAGTCTATGGTTGTGATCCACAGATCCCACAGCCTAACGAATCCATAAGAGAATTAGACATACACACTGGCCTATGTAAATTAGTATTTCAGTCTACTCAGATTCCACCTATCATCATTCAACAGTTATCCCTACTAGACACAATAGCGAACGAAGCTAGAGAATTTTGGACTAGGCCAGAGAATCGTCCATAGAGTTGACTATATTCACCATATGACCCTATCAGGAGAAATACACGAAACCATCCCGGGTCATTTTCCACGCATCCCACAACCCATAGATCGAATCACGCCTGAGCTCGATATTGATTGGAGCCTTCGAGCAGTCATCCTCGCTGATCGATCTATCACACCAGTCCAAGTTAGAAGGGCCTTCTTTGCCTTAGATTCACAAATACCATTAGTGCGTGTCGAAGACATTAGATTGCCTAACTAGTTTGCCTGCACATTCTACCCACACCGGCTGTCTCGGCACGACCTCGGGAGGTCGGGTACGCAGAAGAGTTACTTGTTGATTCTCAAGCTCGCCTGTCACTTTTCCGACGTACAGTACTCATAGAACACAACCTGAAGGAAATTTCTTCAGAGGAATTAAATCATATTTTTTATTTGAGCAGTCATGATGAAGCCTTTGTCAGGGCTCTATTTGATATAAAGTGTGCAAGTGACACCAGAGGACCCTTAACATATCAACAAGTCCGGTTAGCACTTCTTATAAGGCTAATCAGGACTAATCCTGTGTTTGCATCCTTTCAGGTTATGTATTTTCATCTTTTTTATGGGAACACTTGAAATCTCTCGAAGATTTAAAGAGATACTAGGTCAAGAGAAGACCTTAGATATCTAGGCACGTTAGGTGTGACTCCTCCATACTACTCTGGCCAAGTAGATCTCCTCACAGGAGTAGGCACGTTAGGTGTGACTCCTCAGTATTCACAACAAGTGCCAACTAGACCCACTATCGCTAGCACTGTTCCTCCGGGTCCAGTATAGAGCAATCCATTCCTGGATAGTACCCCTTCGTACTTAAACATGTACTCCAAATCACCACAAGGGGATATGTACTCATCCCCCGGCGTGTTTACTCAAATGCAAGGATTGCCTTATGCCCCTGCCAATGCGTACGTTACGCCATATCAACAACCTGTTCCACCACCTCCTCCTCAACAGACACCGTCAATGGTTGAGACGTATGCGATAGGGACTTATTCAGAATATTTAAAGGAGCCCTTAGATTTCGCCATACGAAGCGTCATGCTTCCAAGACGTCTTCCTGATTTGCCTAAATACAAAGGAGAAGGAGATCCGAATGCGCATATCAAAGCTTACGCTACAGCCATTAGTGAATTACTCGCATGGGATGGGGTTGTTGCTAAAATATTCCCCAAAACGCTAGAAGGCATTGCCCTCGATTGGTATTACAAAATACCCGAAGCTTCCATACATTCATTCAAACAACTCATGTCTGAGTTCATAAAAGCCTTCGACATGAACAAAATACTAAGGACAGGAATCAGGGAGTTCTTGCACATCAAGCAAGAACATAACGAGTCTGTCGCCCATTTCATCCAAAGGTGGCGCACAGTCCTTTATTCCTCGGCAAGCGCTCCAAACATGGATCAGATGGAGATATGCGATTTATTCCTTCATTCTCTTAGCAGAGAAGTGAAGGAAGAAGTCCAGAAGTTCCCACTAAGGACTTATGACGAGGTACTTGAGAGCGCTCTGCGAATTGATCAAGCAGCTATAGATAGTGGCCGTAAGACGTATGGAGCAAATGGGAGGTTAATCACCTCGACTCAAAATACTACAACTCCCACAAGCGTCAATCAAGGACCCAAAATCCTTAACAAAAATTGTGGGGTAACAACAGATGGGGTAGCCGACCAACCCAAGAGGGTAAATGTCGTTAATACTCCGTCACAAACAAACAACCAAAGAAACAACAATTTTACCCCGACGATCAATACGGTGGATTTTAATAATCCACAACAACAACAACGGTGAAATCCCATACAAGGACCAAGCCAAAACTCCTTTGGTTATCAAAACCAAAATCAAAACCAGAAACAACAAAACTTTAGTCCTAATAGGTAACAGTTTGATCGGAATTTTAGGCCACAATACACACCAAACCAACAAAACGGGAATTACAACCCCAATTCTTATTGTGGTTTCCATAAAATTAGGGGTCATGACACTAGAACGTGTCATGATTACAACAAATTCGTGCAACGCTTGCCAAATGAGCAAAAACAATTCTTTATGGATATGTTCTTAACAGATCCTACGTCACCAACGGCAAATACCTTCGCAGGGGCAGTTTCCCCTCAGAATGCCCCTCTCAAGATCTTTAATGATCCACTCCCAAATCATGATAGCGAGAGGTTGAAACCAACTGGAACAAACAAAGGTGCAATAACAGGAAACAACGATCACAAGGCTTTGACTTCGCTAAATCCGTTAGTCGCGCCACAACTAGGAAGTCAACCACGACCTAAGGTAGTTGGATTAGTAGAGTTAGACTCCGAATTACCCGTTGAAGCAATTACGAGAACACGAGAGTATTTCTCTCAACCAAGTCCAAGCCACCTGCCGGAAACAGATAACATCCAGCAAACCGTAGCAAAACCTATGGGTGCTTACGATCTAATTAATGATCTAACAAAAACCTTCTCGCATATTTCATTCCTTGATTTACTAAAGAATTCCCCTGCTCACAGGGCTGCTCTTTTAGAAGCGTTAGGTTTGGGTCATTTAGTTAGTATCACTCCACCACCGGAAGCGCAAGTAAATCATATAGACTTTGATGTTTATCCACCGGGACAGGCGGATAGGGATGTTGAATTCATATTCGAAATAAGTAAAATGCCTACAGATGTTGAGATCGCACGCCGAGGCGATCCAGCCCTACACTTGCAAGTACAAGTTTATAATAACTATGTAAAACGAGCAATGGTTGATGACGGGGCTGCAGTTAACATAGTCCCTTTCTCTTTTCTCCAAAAATTGGGATATGGAGAAACAAACTGTTCTACTACACGAAATACCTTGAGGGGCTACGATAGCCTTAAAGCCACATCGATAGGAACTATAATACTACCGGTCACCTTAGGACCTAAAACAATCCTGACTGAGTTTTATATTATAGATCGGGAAACTAACTATAATATGATCCTCGGCCGGCCCTGGATACATCGAATGAAGGCAATCCCTTCCACGCTATTTCAAGAAGTAAGATTCCTGCATCTGGGAAAGGTATTTGTAGCCAAAGGTGATCCAAAGCCGTTTGACGTACACCTAGCTGATTTAAAGAAAAGACCAGGTATACACTCAGAATTCGAACTTCCAACAAACCAACTTAACAAACCCTCTGACCCAAAGCCAGAGGAAAAGTTGATACCTACGACGGATCTTGAAACTACCAACATAGCCAAAACAATCCCAACCCCTAAAGGTAAAACTAAAGAAATAGTATCATTAGGGACTACTGCAAAGATCGTTGAGCTGATAGAACAAGATTCACCAATGTTCTTACCATTCGATTCAGTAGGTATCGGATTTTCCCTAGGTGTTGGTTCCTTGCCAGCAGAAGATCTCTGTATGGTAGAAGTAGAGTGTGCAAACACAGCAGATACACCTACATCCATACTCCCGGCTAAGTATTGGAATCTCCATTTTGATGGAGCTAAATGCCGTTATGGAGCGGGGGCAGGTATAATTCTTACCTCGCCCGAAGAGAAGGTCCTCCCATTCTCTTTTAAATTAAACTTTGAATGTACAAACAACGGCGCTAAGTACGAAGCCCTCCTCCTTGGCCTTACCTTAGCCAAAAGAATTGGTATTGATAATATCAGAGTTTTAGGAGACTCGCAATTAGTGGCAAACCAAGTTTCAGAGGTATATGAAACTAAAGCCGAACACTTGCAACTTTACAAAAACGCTGTATTAGATTTAAGCAAGGCATTCAACTTCATATCCATTGAAGCAATCCCGCGAGAAAAAAATCTTCTCACCGATTCAATAGCAACCTCAGCATCACGTTTTACTCCAAACAATGAGCTAGAAGATACTCATTTTACAATATCCATTCGAAACGAACCATTGATAAAAACAATGATAGATCCTCTTTCAAACAGAAGTGAATCTACCATCCTAGACCATGTTGGAAATGATGCGGCTACTTTGGATTACTTAAATGCCTTTGTAGCACTACATCTCTCCTATCACACGCTAGATTTATCCCTGATCCCGCATTCATCTTCCTACTTCGGAAATCCTGTAATGAATCTTCCCTCACAAAAAGAACCTAATATATACGTGGTGGAAAACGGGGATGATATAGATCTACCTCCGGCACCACCTGAGTTCGAAGAGGGTAATGCCTCTTTAATTGAAGAAACAATCGATGTCAATATCGGAACAGAAGATGAACCAAGAATTTTAAAGTTAGGTTCTTCGTTAACCTCAGAGGAAGTGGAAATACATACTCAGGTTCTCAAAGAACATCAAAAGGCATTTGCATTTAATTACAAAGAGATGACAGGAGTCGCACCCCACATTGCGGTACACAACCTCGTCACTAGATCAGATGCAAAGCCAATTAAACAAAAATCAAGACCCATGAAGCCCAAAGTAGCCCTCATGGTAAAAGAGGAGGTAATAAAACTCATTCAGGTAGGATTCATCAAGCCAGTTGACTACTCCCAATGGGTATCCAACATCGTTCCCATTCTCAAGAAGAATGGAAAGATACGCATTTGCATAGACTTCTGAGACATCAACAAAGCATGTCCTAAGGACGACTTCCCATTACCATCCATGGATGAAGACGCTTACAAAGAAGCACGTCTTTCCCAACTAGAAAGCCTAGATGAAGCTAGGTTAGATGCTGAACAACGACATAGAGTCTATGCCGACTGAATGTGCCGGCAGTATAACAAGAAAGTCTATGAACGTGACATATACGAAGGTGACCTAGTTTTGAGGTTAGAAAGCCGGATCGACAAGAAGACCGGCGAAGGAAGGAAATTCCGGCCCAAATGGTTGGGCCCGTACCAAGTCACAAAGGACTACGGAAATGGTGCATACCTCTTATGCACGCTAGAAGGTGAGGAGTTTGGTGAAACAGTCAATTCTCTCCACCTCAAGCGTTTCTACGTGTAAGCAGCTAACGCTACCTATATAACTATCTACATTGCATTTTCATACAAATTAGGATCATTTTGTCCACTTGTTCTTACACAAATTGTGATCAAGGAATCTATTCTCAAAGCAATTTATTTCAAACTCGTGATGTTTCTGGCATAAAGTTCTTTAATCATACTTCTCCGTCTTCGATATCATCAATCAACTCAGAATCTTTTATCAAACAAAATCAGACATGACGAAGTCCTAACGGTAACCATACCAAGATCTGCAAGTTCGTTCTCGCTTTGATTTCTTCTTAGGATAGGTGTCTTGCCTATGGTCTGTTCTAGAAGCTTCATGGTGTCGCATCTATCCCATATACACATCTCTTTGGAATAAAAGCATATACTGACATTTTACTCAAATAGACAAGTCAAGAAGTGATTAAACAGAAAATTTTATTTTACACATTTCCTTGCCCCACCAACCTTCGGTGATGAGCTTGCGTCTCTTACTAGTGACGTAGGGTTGGGAAAGGATGGAAATGCCCTTACTCGCCTATGCCTTGCCCACGGTGATAAACCCATGTTTCTTACAGGTAGCATGGGGAAAAGTGTAGGGGGTCCTCTAAACAAAGTAAATGTTAAAAGGTCATAAACAATCAATTCAAACTTTGAGTCAATAACGAATGAATCAGATGTTCAAAAATTCCAAGAGAGTTAAAAAATCCTAAAAACCCAGATTTTGTCTACTATGTGGCCATCTACGGGTCTAAGTCTGGATAAACCGCAAAGCAAGTTGCATCCAAAACTATGAAGTCATTCAGGTAGAATAAAGCTTGTAGTTTTCATTCGGTTCCACCAAAGCTTCGTCTGTCTTTCACCACTATCACTTCACCATATTCCATAACTTGCGCCCTTCTTGGCTCTTGGTGATGAGCCCTCGCATCCTACTAGTTGCGTGGAGTTAGGAGTGGGGCAAGTTAATCTGTTCATCATACTGATTATTTTCATCACTTTGCCAAAACAAATCATGAGGTATCCATATTGCTCACAGAAACTAAGATTTAAGATCACAATATATCTACAATATCATGTATCAGCATCATGAAACACAAAAAGAAAGCAAACATTTGCATCATCTGTTTTCCATTGCATACATTCTAGAAAGCATATGAAACATACATCGTAGTATACACAAAAAAAATTGGAAATAGAAAGTAGAATACAAATGACAAGTTTTGATCCAAAACCGACGCATATATATAAATAATCAAAGTTTATATACAATGCCATCATGCACTAGGCATGGTCAAAACACTCAAAGAGCCCGTAATACACAAAAGAATCTAAATACAAATACAGAAAGCCAAGTGGCCTCTCAACCCCTGCGCGATCCCGCTGAAGGTGTGCGCCCTCGCCTAGGACTTCAGCTACGCTGGCGCTCTGAATGGACGGAGGGCTCGGGGTCCCTAGGGGCAGTCGTAGTCTCGCCATGAGAGCGGCTCCTCATAAGACGCTCGGCTGTCCTATAGCCTGCCAACTCTGTACGGAGAGTTGACACCATCTTGGCCACATGCCAAATGGGAGCGAAGACGTCAGTGTGCCTGCCGGCTGCTGAGGGCTCCCCGACATCCACAGATAACTCCGCACGGGTCTTATCCATAGGGATCATCAGAGAATCGACGCAAACCCTACAGATTAGATCCCGCCACTCATCAACAGTCTCTGCAGAGCAAAGAAAGAAAAACGAATTAGGAACTAGGCAAGAGGTTAAAGTGTACACAATACAAATATAAGGAGAGTTAACATTCAAAGACAAATCCTAAAACAAACAAGCATTGAAAGGAGGAGAGGATAACTTACTCGGATCACCAGGCCTCCAAGATGGGTCGCCAGGGCCAGCACCTGCTGCTGATGCCGCTGCTGACTGAGGGGCTGCTCCTGTGGTAGGGGCAACATGGTGCCCCATAACGGACTCATCGTCTCCACCATGGCCTCGGGAGAGTGGCTCCTCAGAAGCCACGGTCTCTCTCTCTGCACTCTGCTCCTCCCTCTCTGCCCACAGAATGTCCTGAGTATCATGCCACTCAGGATCACTCTCGTCCGTCTGCTCCTCTGACCCTCCCTCTGTGTGCTCCTCAGAATCGGAGTCAATATCTATGGGGTCGTCACTGCTATGAGCAGGACCTGCAGCAATCTGAAGTAATGGTGCCTGAGGCGCACCAGCTCTCCCTCTGGCCCGAGCTATCCCCCTGGCTGTAATAGGAATGCCAGGGATAACCACTGTCCAACCACGGCCTCTAGGCCCCCCTCTAGCCTCTCAGACTGATCTATAAACAGGTGCTACTGGAGGAAGCATAACCACGTATGGGAGGCCAAACTGCTGAGGAACCCTGCTGAAGGGATGTACCTCTACCCGTCCCACACGATCGATAAGCTGCCCTGTGATGGAGCAGGAGACCAATGTCGTGGTCTCCTCTCCCCATATACCAGCCATAAGCTGGTACGGTGTAGCCTCCATGTCTGCCGTGGTAAGGGTGGCTACTGGCTGGTGAGGTGCTCTGAGCACTGACATACCTGACCATCGGGCTGCCCTCACCGCCCCGGGATCTGCCACCTCCACGCCTCTGCCATACGGAATGAAGCGCTCATACACCCAACTCATGACTAGAGTGGGGTGGCTCAAGGACTGTCCCTGCAATCAGACCACCCTGTATAAGTCATGGTAGGTGGTCCCCAAAATGTCCACGCCCCAGGCGTATTTCCGGCCATGTCCCTCTATCTGTGCAATGATGGGGCCACAACAGTATAATAAGGTGTCCCCTCCCTTGTCCCCAATGAGTCTCGAGGCAAGGATCCCCATAATAGCCTGTCGAAAGATAGGGATGGGCAAAGAAGGAATGGATCTGACTCACACTCCCTTCTTCGGCCCCGTAGAAATGGCTGCATCCCCCACATAACCAGCCCATTGAGCTATCTGTGCCCTGGAACTAGATGTCTCCAGTTTAAGTCTCCTCCTGATGATCGGGACCCCCAGTATGCGGTAAACATCCTCCAAAGTGATGGTCCACTCACCACGGACCCCTGGCAGTCGGAAGGTGTTCCAATCTGCATCCCAATATGAAAATAGGTCACAAAGAATGTGACTAGATGGAGCAACGTGGGACTGTAATGAATCTTCCCTCACAAAAAGAACCTAATATATACGTGGTGGAAAACGGGGATGATATAGATCTACCTCCGGCACCACCTGAGTTCGAAGAGGGTAATGCCTCTTTAATTGAAGAAACAATCGATGTCAATATCGGAACAGAAGATGAACCAAGAATTTTAAAGTTAGGTTCTTCGTTAACCTCAGAGGAAGTGGAAATACATACTCAGGTTCTCAAAGAACATCAAAAGGCATTTGCATTTAATTACAAAGAGATGACAGGAGTCGCACCCCACATTGCGGTACACAACCTCGTCACTAGATCAGATGCAAAGCCAATTAAACAAAAATCAAGACCCATGAAGCCCAAAGTAGCCCTCATGGTAAAAGAGGAGGTAATAAAACTCATTCAGGTAGGATTCATCAAGCCAGTTGACTACTCCCAATGGGTATCCAACATCGTTCCCATTCTCAAGAAGAATGGAAAGATACGCATTTGCATAGACTTCTGAGACATCAACAAAGCATGTCCTAAGGACGACTTCCCATTACCATCCATGGATGAAGACGCTTACAAAGAAGCACGTCTTTCCCAACTAGAAAGCCTAGATGAAGCTAGGTTAGATGCTGAACAACGACATAGAGTCTATGCCGACTGAATGTGCCGGCAGTATAACAAGAAAGTCTATGAACGTGACATATACGAAGGTGACCTAGTTTTGAGGTTAGAAAGCCGGATCGACAAGAAGACCGGCGAAGGAAGGAAATTCCGGCCCAAATGGTTGGGCCCGTACCAAGTCACAAAGGACTACGGAAATGGTGCATACCTCTTATGCACGCTAGAAGGTGAGGAGTTTGGTGAAACAGTCAATTCTCTCCACCTCAAGCGTTTCTACGTGTAAGCAGCTAACGCTACCTATATAACTATCTACATTGCATTTTCATACAAATTAGGATCATTTTGTCCACTTGTTCTTACACAAATTGTGATCAGGGAATCTATTCTCAAAGCAATTTATTTCAAACTCGTGATGTTTCTGGCATAAAGTTCTTTAATCATACTTCTCCGTCTTCGATATCATCAATCAACTCAGAATCTTTTATCAAACAAAAATCAGACATGACGAAGTCCTAACGGTAACCATACCAAGATCTGCAAGTTCGTTCTCGCTTTTGATTTCTTCTTAGGATAGGTGTCTTGCCTATGGTCTGTTCTAGAAGCTTCATGGTGTCGCATCTATCCCATATACACATCTCTTTGGAATAAAAGCATATACTGACATTTTACTCAAATAGACAAGTCAAGAAGTGATTAAACAGAAAATTTTATTTTACACATTTCCTTGCCCCACCAACCTTCGGTGATGAGCTTGCGTCTCTTACTAGTGACGTAGGGTTTGGGAAAAGGATGGAAATGCCCTTACTCGCCTATGCCTTGCCCACGGTGATAAACCCATGTTTCTTACAGGTAGCATGGGGAAAAGTGTAGGGGGTCCTTCTAAACAAAGTAAATGTTAAAAAGGTCATAAACAATCAATTCAAACTTTGAGTCAATAACGAATGAATCAGATGTTCAAAAATTCCAAGAGAGTTAAAAATCCTAAAAACCCAGATTTTGTCTACTATGTGGCCATCTACGGGTACTAAGTCTGGGATAAACCGCAAAGCAAGTTGCATCCAAAACTATGAAGTCATTCAGGTAGAATAAAGCTTGTAGTTTTCATTCGGTTCCACCAAAGCTTCGTCTGTCTTTCACCACTATCACTTCACCATATTCCATAACTTGCGCCCCTTCTTGGCTCTTGGTGATGAGCCCTCGCATCCTACTAGTTGCGTGGAGTTAGGAGTGGGGCAAGTTAATCTGTTCATCATACTGATTATTTTCATCACTTTGCCAAAACAAATCATGAGGTATCCCATATTGCTCACAGAAACTAAGATTTAAGATCACAATATATCTACAATATCATGTATCAGCATCATGAAACACAAAAAGAAAGCAAACATTTGCATCATCTGTTTTCCATTGCATACATTCTAGAAAGCATATGAAACATACATCGTAGTATACACAAAAAAAATTGGAAATAGAAAGTAGAATACAAATGACAAGTTTTGATCCAAAACCGACGCATATATATAAATAATCAAAGTTTATATACAATGCCATCATGCACTAGGCATGGTCAAAACACTCAAAGAGCCCGTAATACACAAAAGAATCTAAATACAAATACAGAAAGCCAAGTGGCCTCTCAACCCCCTGCGCGATCCCGCTGAAGGTGTGCGCCCTCGCCTAGGACTTCAGCTACGCTGGCGCTCTGAATGGACGGAGGGGCTCGGGGTCCCTAGGGGCAGTCGTAAGTCTCGCCATGAGAGCGGCTCCTCATAAGACGCTCGGCTGTCCTATAGCCTGCCAACTCTGTACGGAGAGTTGGACACCATCTTGGCCACATGGCCAAATGGGAGCGAAGACGTCAGTGTGCCTGCCGGCTGCTGAGGGCTCCCCGACATCCACAGATAACTCCGCACGGGTCTTATCCATAGGGATCATCAGAGAATCGACGCAAACCCTACAGATTAGATCCCGCCACTCATCAACAGTCTCTGCAGAGCAAAGAAAGAAAAACGAATTAGGAACTAGGCAAGAGGTTAAAGTGTACACAATACAAATATAAGGAGAGTTAACATTCAAAGACAAATCCTAAAACAAACAAGCATTGAAAGGAGGAGAGGATAACTTACTCGGATCACCAGGCCTCCAAGATGGGTCCGCCTAGGGGCCAGCACCTGCTGCTGATGCCGCTGCTGACTGAGGGGCTGCTTCCCTGTGGTAGGAGGGCAACATGGTGCCCCATAACGGACTCATCGTCTCCACCATGGCCTCGGGGAGAGTGGCTCCTCAGAAGCCACGGTCTCTCTCTCTGCACTCTGCTCCTCCCTCCTCTGCCCACAGAATGTCCCTGAGTATCATGCCACTCAGGATCACTCTCGTCCGTCTGCTCCTCTGACCCTCTCCCTCTGTGTGCTCCTCAGAATCGGAGTCAATATCTATGGGGTCGTCACTGCTATGAGCAGGACCTGCAGCAATCTGAAGTAATGGTGCCTGAGGCGCACCAGCTCTCCCTCTGGCCCGAGCTATCCCCCCTGGGCTGTAATAGGAATGCCAGGGATAACCACTGTCCAACCACGGCCTCTAGGCCCCCCTCTAGCCTCTCAGACTGATCTATAAACAGGTGCTACTGGAGGAAGCATAACCACGTATGGGGAGGCCAAACTGCTGAGGAAACCCTGCTGAAGGGATGTACCTCTACCCGTCCCACTACGATCGATAAGCTGCCCTGTGATGGAAGCAGGAGACCAATGTCGTAGGTCTCCTCTCCCCATATACCAGCCATAAGCTGGTACGGTTGTAGCCTCCATGTCTGCCGTGGTAAGGGTGGCTACTGGCTGGTGAGGTGCTCTGAGCACTGACATACCTGACCATCGGGCTGCCCTCACCGCCCCGGGGATCTGCCACCTCCACGCCTCTGCCATACGGAATGAAGCGCTCATACACCCAACTCATGACTAGAGTGGGGGTGGCTCAAGGACTGTCCCTGCAATCAGACCACCCTGTATAAGTCATGGTAGGTGGTCCCCAAAATGTCCCACGCCCCAGGCGTATTTCCGGCCATGTCCCTCTATCTGTGCAATGATGGGGCCACAACAGTATAATAAGGTGTCCCCTCCCTTGTCCCCAATGAGTCTCGAGGCAAGGATCCCCATAATAGCCTGTCGAAAGATAGGGTATGGGCAAAGAAGGAATGGATCTGACTCCACACTCCCTTCTTCGGCCCCGTAGAAATGGCTGCATCCCCCACATAACCAGCCCATTGAGCTATCTGTGCCCTGGAACTAGATGTCTCCAGTTTAAGTCCTCCTCCTGATGAATCGGGACCCCCAGTATGCGGTAAACATCCCTCCAAAGTGATGGTCCACTCACCACGGACCCCCTGGCAGTCGGAAGGTGTTCCAATCTGCATCCCAATATGAAAATAGGTCACAAAGAATGTGGACTAGATGGAGCAACGTGGGACTGTAATGAATCTTCCCTCACAAAAAGAACCTAATATATACGTGGTGGAAAACGGGGATGATATAGATCTACCTCCGGCACCACCTGAGTTCGAAGAGGGTAATGCCTCTTTAATTGAAGAAACAATCGATGTAAATATCGGAACGGAAGATGAACCAAGAATTTTAAAGTTAGGTTCTTCGTTAACCCCAGAGGAAGTGGAAATACATACTCAGGTTCTCAAAGAACATAAAAAGGCATTTGCATTTAATTACAAAGAGATGACAGTAGTCGCACCCCACATTGCGGTACACAACCTCGTCACTAGATCAGATGCAAAGCCAATTAAACAAAAATCAAGACCCATGAAGCCCAAAGTAGCCCTCATGGTAAAAGAGGGAGGTAATAAAACTCATTCAGGTAGGATTCATCAAGCCAGTTGACTACTCCCAATGGGTATCCAACATCGTTCCCATTCTCAAGAATAATGGAAAGATACGCATTTGCATAGACTTCCGAGACATCAACAAAGCGTGTCGTAAGGACGACTTCCCATTACCATCCATGGATGAAGACGCTTACAAAGAAGCACGTCTTTCCCAACTAGAAAGCGTAGATGAAGCTAGGTTAGATGCTGAACAACGACATAGAGTCTATGCCGACCGAATGTGCCGGCAGTATAACAAGAAATTCTATGAACGTGACATATACGAAGGTGACCTAGTTCTGAGGTTAGAAAGCCGGATCGACAAGAAGACCGGCGAAGGAAGGAAATTCCGGCCCAAATGGTTGGGCCCGTACCGAGTCACAAAGGACTACGGAAATGGTGCATACCTCTTATGCACGCTAGAAGAGTGAGGAGTTTGGCGAAACAGTCAATTCTCTCCACCTCAAGCGTTTCTACGCGGTAAGCAGCTAACGCTACCTATATAACTATCTACATTGCATTTTCATACAAATTAGGATCATTTTGTCCACTTGTTCTTACACAAATTGTGATCAGGGAATCTATTCTCAAAGCAATTTATTTCAAACTCGTGATGTTTCTGGCATAAAGTTCTTTAATCATACTTCTCCGTCTTCGAAATCATCAATCAACTCAGAATCTTTTATCAAACAAAATCAGACATGACGAAGTCCTAACGGTAACCATACCAAGATCTGCAAGTTCGTTCTCGCTTTGATTTCTTCTTAGGATAGGTGTCTTACCTATGGTCTGTTCTAGAAGCTTCATGGTGTCGCATCTATCCCATATACACATCTCTTTGGAATAAAAGCATATACTGACATTTTACTCAAATAGACAAGTCAAGAAGTGATTAAACAGAAAATTTTATTTTACACATTTCCTTGCCCCACCAACCTTCGGTGATGAGCTTGCGTCTCTTACTAGTGACGTAGGGTTGGGAAAGGATGGAAATGCCCTTACTCGCCTATGCCTTGCCCACGGTGATAAACCCATGTTTCTTACAGGTAGCATGGGGCAAAGTGTAGGGGGGCCCTCTAAACAAAGTAAATGTTAAAAGGTCATAAACAATCAATTCAAACTTTGAGTCAATAACGAATGAATCAGATGTTCAAAAATTCCAAGAGAGTTAAAAATCCTAAAAACCCAGATTTTGTCTACTATGTGGCCATCTACGGGTCTAAGTCTGGATAAACCGCAAAGCAAGTTGCATCCAAAACTATGAAGTCATTCAGGTAGAATAAAGCTTGTAGTTTTCATTCGGTTCCACCAAAGCTTCGTCTGTCTTTCACCACTATCACTTCACCATATTCCATAACTTGCGCCCTTCTTGGCTCTTGGTGATGAGCCCTCGCATCCTACTAGTTGCGTGGAGTTAGGAGTGGGGGCAAGTTAATCTGTTCATCATACTGATTATTTTCATCACTTTGCCAAAACAAATCATGAGGTATCCATATTGCTCACAGAAACTAAGATTTAAGATCACAATATATCTACAATATCATGTATCAGCATCATGAAACACAAAAAGAAAGCAAACATTTGCATCATCTGTTTTCCATTGCATACATTCTAGAAAGCATATGAAAACATACATCGTAGTATACACAAAAAAAAATTGGAAACAGAAAGTAGAATACAAATGACAAGTTTTGATCCAAAACCCGACGCATATATATAAATAATCAAAGTTTATATACAATGCCATCATGCACTAGGCATGGTCAAAACGCTCAAAGAGCCCGGTAATACACAAAAGAATCTAAATACAAATACAGAAAGCCAAGTGGCCTCTCAACCCCTGCGCGATCCCGCTGAAGGTGCGCGCCCTCGCCTAGGACTTCGGCTACGCTGGCGCTCTGAATGGACGGAGGGCTCGGGGTCCCTAGGGGGCAGTCGTAGTCTCGCCATGAGAGCGGCTCCTCATAAGACGCTCGGTCTATCCTATAGCCTGCCAACTCTGTACGGAGAGTTGACACCATCTTGGCCACATGCCAAACGGGAACGAAGACGTCAGTGTGCCTGCCGGCTGCTGAGGGCTCCCCCGGCATCCACAGATAACTCCGCACGGGTCTTATCCCATAGGGATCATCAGAGAATCGACGCAAAACCCTACAGATTAGATCCCGCCACTCATCAACAGTCTCTGTAGAGAAAAGAAAGAAAAACGAATTAGGAACTAGGCAAGAGGGTTAAAGTGTACACAATACAAATATAAGGAGAGTTAAACATTCAAAGAACAAATCCTAAAACAAACAAGCATTGAAAGGAGGAGAGAGGATAACTTACTCGGATCCACCAGGCCTCCAAGATGGGTCACCAGGGCCAGGCACCTGCTGCTGATGCCGCTACTGACTGAGGGGCTGCTCCTGTTGGGTAGGGGCAAACATGGCGCCCCATAACGGACTCATCATCTCCACCATGGCCTCGGGAGAGTGGCTCCTCAGAAGCCACGGTCTCTCTCTCTTACACTCTGCTCCTCCCTCTCTGCCCACAGAATGTCCTGAGTATCATGCCACTCAAGGATCACTCTCGTCCGTCTGCTCCTTTGACCCTCCCTCTGTGTGCTCCTCAGAATCGGAGTCAATATCTATGGGGTCGTCACTGCTATGAGCAGGACGCTGCAGCAATCTGAAGTAATGGTGCCTGAGGCGCACTAAGCTCTCCCTCTGGCCCGAGCTATCCCCCCTGGCTGTAATAGGAATGCCAGGGATAACCACTGTCCAACCACGGCCTCTAGGCCCCCCTCTAGCCTCTCGGATCTGATCTATAAACAGGTGCTACTGGAGGAAGCATAACCGCGTATGGGAGGGCCAAACTGCTGAGGAACCCCTACTGAAGGGATGTACCCTCTACCCGTCCCACACAATCGATAAGCTGCCCTGTGATGGAGCAGGAGACCCAATGTCGTGGTCCTCCTCTCCCCATATACCAGCCATAAGCTGGTACGGTGTAGCCTCCATGTCTTCCGTGGTAAGGGTGGCTACTGGCTGGTGAGGTGCTCTGAGCACTGACATACCTGACCATCGGGCTGCCCTCACTGCCCCGTGGATCTGCCACCTCCACGCCTCTGCCATACGGGAATGAAGCGCTCATACACCCAACTCATGGACTAAAGTGGGGTGGCTCAAGGACTGTCCTTGCAATTCAGACCACCCTGTATAAGTCATGGTAGGTGGTCCCCAAAATTGGTCCGCGCCCCCAGGCGTATTTCCGGCCATGTCCCTCTATCTGTGCAATGATGGGGGCCTCCACAACAGTATAATAATGTGTCCCCCTCCCTTGTCCCCAATGAGTCTCGAGAGGCAAGGATCCCCATAATAGCCTGTCGAAAGATAGGGGATGGGCAAAGAAGGAATGGATCTGACTCACACTCCCTTCTTCGGCCCCGTAGAAATGGCTGCATCCCCCATATAACCAGCCCATTGAGCTATCTGTGCCCTGGAAACTAGATGTCTCCAGTTTAAGTCTCCTCCTGATGATCGGGACCCCCATTATGTGGTAAACATCCTCCAAAGTGATGGTCCACTCACCACGGACCCCTGGCAGTCGGAAGGTGTTCCGATCTGCATCCCACTATGAAAATAGGTCACAAAGAATGTGACTGGATGGAGCAACGTGGGGCACACGCGATATACGCAATATACCGGCCCTCTGCAATGTGTTCCCTCCCTCATCTGCTGAGAGGGCATCTAATACCCCGGGCAGCCAGTCGCACTCTCTCTCCCGGGCTCCATCTAATGTACTCCTCTTTTGCCTGCATACGCCCAAAAACACCACAAAGAAGAGTAAGTTAGTATCTAAACAATATCAAGAGAAGCATAAAAACACGTACAAATGCTAAAAATACAAGTACAAGCTTTCAAAATAGGTTCTTTTGCATTCTGTTCAGAACCGCCGCCCTGAGCAGGGGGGGCGGGTTTTGTAACCGCCATCCTCTTAAAGGCGGCGGTCTCGTGACCCGCCGCCCTGTACAGGACGGCGGTCGTGTAACCGCCGCCCCTGTCCAGGGCGGCGGTCGCGGTCCCGGAAACCCGCGCGGGGTTTTTTGGGCTTAAAAACAAAAAAAATGCAAAAAATGACTATTTTAATCAAAAATGGGGCCTACCCAGTAGGCGCCCCCCCCTAGATGGACCCTTTAAAACCAAACATTTTCGAAAATAACCCCCCCATTGCAAAGAATTTAAACATTTCAAATCAGAAGGGGGAAAAACACAAAATTGAAGAAAACCAACCTGTGATCTCGTGGGGTGGCGTTCCACACGTGGAGGCATGATCTCTATCTCACTGCGGACGTTTTGACTCTACTCACGTGAGAAACCGTCACCGTGGGTCCCAGAGCTCAAAATCTATCAAGTCGACTCGTGCAAATGAATAGGAAAATGGTCCCACTTTCATATATATATCCTTCTGTTTTGTTTTAAAATGGCTTTTTCGCAGGTTCAGAGCGTTGACGGAGGTAAGTTTCTATCCTCGCACTAAGGGTACGTCCTCTTCCCCTATTGTTTTAGCGTTTTATTTTCCAAATTATTGTATTCTATCTGCACTTGAGTTCTCTTTTCATTTTGCAGGTGGCGGGAATTTTGGATGGCGTCATTTCGACACACGGACGTATAAAGGTATAACTTCTAAACTTCCCATTTCGGGACTGCCATACTCGGACCCACCGTTTTATGCCTCTTCATGGCTAAAACGCTTCTCCGAGGGGGGGCAATATGTACGTACCCAAAATTGTAAGGGTACTGTACTGCAGAACGGTTGTAATAAGAGCCCCAATGATGATACAGGTCTCTTCGCAAGGTGTTCGGGATCTAGAGAATCTTTTACAGATATGTGTTAACATCCCGCATGCCCCGCTTAGCCCTCACGCGTGCTTTGTTTTCCCTATTTTTCCCTCTTTTCTTGGCTTTTTTGGTCTTCAGTGACGAAACCGCCGCCCCTGAAGGGCGGCTGGGTCTCGTGACCGCCGCCCTGAACAGGGGCGGCGGTCCTGTAACCGCCGCCCTGAGCAGGGCAGCGGTCCCTATACGCGTTTTCCAGAACACTCTTTTGACGCGACCCGCGTGAAATATCATGACTCACCAACTTTTCTTGCTGAATTAAGCATGCATTAATGTTTTTGGTCCCCTGGAATAGTGTTTTTCTTTTGTTTAATGTTTAGGAGTTCAGTTTGGATTTGATTTTTGGATGTTTGGATTCCTATAAATGCATGGTTTGTGCACATGCAAATTGGCTCTGAATTTTGCTCCAAAGTTTGCTTTTGAATTTCTTGTTACAGCAGTTTTAGTTTTCCTTTGCTTAGGATTCTTAGTTTTCTCATTGAGTGCTTTAGTTAGTATTGTATTGCAGCTGGTAAAGCCACATATCCAACTTGTGCAAGTGCAAACATTATTTGGGGCCACCATTTTCACTCCAATTTTCTTGTTTTCAGTGCTGTGGTCCTTTTAGTTTGCTTAGGATTGGTATCATAGTTTGTTGCAGGTTTGTTTTAGCTTTGTGTTACTGTTGGTAAGCCACAGATCCAACTTGTGCAAACAGTATTATTGTTTTGGAGTAGAATAGTCCAGGCAGCCATTAAAGTTGCAGGTTTTGCTCTTCATACAGACTAGTTTCAGGTTCTGGACGCTTTTGTTGCAGTGATTCGCAAGTAGACCCCGCTAGGAATTGCATAGGCCAAGCTCTGTACTCTTGCGCCTATCCTCTCTCCTAGCCGCATTCTATTCTGTCTGCATTCTGAAGACGGTCCATTGATCCAAATATCTATTCCTATTGATGCAAGCATTCCACGCTTTTCTGGATTCACGTGAGCACAAAGAACGAAGAGATCATACTGAGGGGACAAAAACACACACACCGTCGGATTCGCCACTGTTCTGCGAAATCCAGGTTCCATCTTTCAAAGTTTTAGCTAGAACTTATCAAATAAAGTAGTTAATCACTTTATTTCAGTTATTTCCATTCTCGATATTACCAGGGAGGTTGTGGGGATTGATAGTTTCTGAGAAACTATGATTCATTCCTCGCTTCTGAGGTAGGATCGAGAATCTTGCAGATAGATTAGTTATTTTGTTGTTTAGAATAGATATATGAAAATCGCACAGACAAATAGCTACACTCGGCTATTTTGTTTGTTTTTACGTTGTTAGTTTAGTTGTCAATTCTAAATATTTTTAAATAGCTGCTTTCTTATAAATTGCCAAAAAATACAAAAAGAAATTATATATGCTAGAAGTGCACTTAGATTTTACTTTATTATAGTTCGTTTCATTACTGCTTTTGCATGATAATTACGGGACCTAGGGAGCCCAGGGAATACATTTTCGAGCCAATTGTGCCCCAGCCCAATACCGTAGTGGAAATAACTGACATTGACAAAAACCTTAGGATACAAGTCTTCCAAACAATGACATATTTTCAACAGATCAGGACACAGTTGAGAGGGTTAAACATCGAAGACGACCAAGCACATCTGTTTTGGTCAAATCAGCCAAACTACAGATTACCCTAGAAAATACCCACATGACTGTAGAAGGGCTCGAAAGAGAACAAACATTCGGGTGTGATCCTTTAGTTCCACATCCAGACGCTGGAGATACCCTAGTAGATATAGAGACCAGCTTAAGAATCCAAGTTGCGATAACGCCTGTAAGGTATTCTGAGAAGATCACACAACTGTTGGTTCTAAACATAGAAGCTGAAAAAGCTTACGACTACTGGATACTAGGGATCAGAACTTGATCTCCTGTATGACCATAACGGGACCGCAACAACCAAGAGTCTATGGTTGTGATCCATAGATCCCACAGCCTAACGAATCCATAAGAGAATTAGACATACACACTGGCTTACGTAAATTAGTATTTCAGTCTACTCCGATTCCACCTATCATCATTCAACAGTTATCCCTACTAGACACAATAGCCAACTAAGCTAGAGAATTTTGGACTAGGCCAGAGAATCGTCCATAGAGTTGACTATATTCACCATATGACCCTATCAGGAGAAATTACACGAAACCATCCCGGGTCATTTTCCACGCATCCCACAACCCATAGATCGAATCACGCCTGAGCTCGATATTGATTGGAGCCTTCGAGCAGTCATCCTCGCTGATCGATCTATCACACCAGTCCAAGTTAGAAGGGCCTTCTTTGCCTTAGATTCACAAAATACCATTAGTGCGTGTCGAAGACATTAGATTGCCTAACTAGTTTGCCTGCACATTCTACCCACACCGGCTTGTCTCGGCACGAACTCGGGAGGTCGGGTACGCAGAAGAGTTACTTGTTGATTCTCAAGCTCGCCTGTCACTTTTTCCGACGTACAGTACTCATAGAACACAACCTGAAGGAAATTTCTTCAGAGGAATTAAATCATATTTTTTATTTGAGCAGTCATGATGAAGCCTTTGTCAGGGCTCTATTTGATATAAAGTGTGCAAGTGACACCAGAGGACCCTTAACATATCAACAAGTCCGGTTAGCACTTCTTATAAGGCTAATCAGGACTAATCCTGTGTTTGCATCCTTTCAGGTTATGTATTTTCATCTTTTTTATGGGAACACTTGAAATCTCTCGAAGATTTAAAGAGATACTAGGTCAAGAGAAGACCTTAGATATCTAGGCAAACCAGTTTTCAATGTCCCTTTTTATGTGATGAGGGATTTTTATCAAAAGATATTCCAAAGGAATCATATGCGTTGTATGATAAATCCTCCATCGACACTGTGCCTGATATTTCCCACAAAATAGATGAGTTAGAGTGGAGAATAAATTCCCTCAAGAAAAATCAAATAAAGACCGTACCTTTGCAACTTGTTTCAGCACCAGGGTCATCTTCAGGTAAGAGGAAGGGTGAACCACAACCTTAACCTCCAATCATTGTCTCTGATGGAGAATAGGAGCTATCATTTTTTTTCTCACCGTTCAAGGGTAGCAATCTCCTCCACTTGGGACAATAGGGGGATATTTTCAATTTGGTCATCCACCCGCTTAATGCATCATGCTCCTCAGTCAGAGCATGAGTTTTTGGGGCCTCAACCAATTCCCTCTCTAAAATACAATCCACCTTTCACAAGGAAATGTGAGGCTGGTTCAAGTTCAAGGCCTCACAATCATCAACAACATGCAGTACTTGCCCTTCTAATCACCCCAGGCATCCCCTCTCAAACCATTCCTACCACGTCGACCCTTCACAAAGGGAAAGGAAAGACGAAGTTCTTCACAGGAGGTTTGGATATTTTCGATTGGGTGTCATCACAATAGAAAAATGTCAATCTTGAGAAAATCATGAGTCCTCCTAGAATGACTGTAGAAGCATTTATGGACATAGGAATGTCCCGGGACCTAGTAAGGTCAGTCATTTTTGTTCAGATAACACAAGGTTCAAGCAAGTTTATGCTGAGGAAAAATAAGCTTTTGAACAAGCTTCCCCTGCTGGGAGGAAACTATGAAGTAGGGTTGAAAAATATCTAGATGTTGTTTTCCTTTCATTGTCTCTATTTTTGGCATGTGTATATATTTCTTTGTGATTGTTAGGGGCCCCTATAGAACCCCATTTTGTTCCTTGTTCAAAATGCAAGAAGCACAACAATATCAATCATTAACATGCTTATCCAAATGTATGTAAAACTTCATCAAAGTAAATATGAAATTATTGCATTCTTCCACTTTAAAATTGAAATAAGGGAACAATAAAATTCAAAAAAACAATTACATCCCATGTACTAGAAGTATTATTTTAAAGTATCAGTTTAAAAGAAGGAATATGGAAAGAAAATACAGCTTAAAGAATAATGCCTAAGAATGTTCATCATTGTTTGTATCTGCATTCTCTTCTTCTTCAGCTTCCACTTTTGTATCTTGTTCTTTCAGAAACCTTGCTACATATGCACCATACCTTATGAATAACTCATTAACCTCATCCTCATATAGTCCCGTATGATGCTGAAAAATTAGTGCTTGCTTAGATATTACATCAATGCAATGGACCATTATCTATTTTTATTCTAGTGGTCTTGCTTTTAACTCTATAATTATATTCTCAATCCTTGTCATCATTTTAATGATTTCATAGGAGAAACCATTCTTCAGAATATTCTTTTCAAAGGAATTAAGAAGAAAGTCAATCTTTAAATCCGCGTAGCTCTTTTTGAACTTATGAGCTACCATATCCTCTAACTTCAAGTCAATGGCATAGAGAGTATCATCAACCCAGTTTCTCTTGATTTCAATCCTTTCCTTGATTCCATTCAAGGTTTCTACTCTGATCATTGATAATTCTTCAATATCATGTTGGCTTCCTTTGACTGCTATTGACACAATGTCTTCCTGCTCAACTAATTCATCACTGAGCTAGGTAATATGCTCTATCTTGGGAAGAATTCCTTCAAAATAGAAAATCTCATTGTCACACTATTCAACTATCTCATCAATTTCATTGAGTCTGTTTTTGATATCTTCATACTTTGACCTGGCCTATGCAATTGCTTCCTTTCCCCTATTGGTTAATTTTTCAATCCATGTTTCCACTGCCTGGACCTTCTTGACAACCTTGTTTATTTTATCCATTCCCTCAGGGGTTTCTATGGAGGCACTTGATCCTGACTAGGTTGCCTAATCAATTGTTGCAAACTCGAGCTCAAGGCTTTAACTTTCTCTTTTAGATGCCTCTTTGTCAGTCTATCTTCATCCACTTTTTGTAAAAGGTCATTGATAGCTTTAGATACCCCTTGCTTTAGTTGGTACCTTGAGGGCTTTCCCAAGGGAATAATATGGACATTATAATCATTGGCTGTTATGTCTTCCCTAGTCTTTCCTTCAAAGGGGATTGCTAATTCTAAAGTTTTGGCTCCTGATAAGTCAGTGTGAGTTTTAGTGATAGTTCTAGATATTTTTTAGGCTCTTACTATCTTTGGAAAAGACAGAGCTATAAGATCAATAACTTACACATGAAGGACCTTTTTTTCCTCATTTGAAATTAGTTCACCTTTCCACCCTTTCACCAAATTTGTGCCAGCCCTTTCCTCTTGTGATTCTGGTTGAGGTTCCTCAGGGACAACCATCAACTATTTGAAAAATCCTTGTTCATCTTGACTTAGTGATTCTGCCTATTTTTCATTATTTATTTCGATGACCATCTTGTTATTCTCACCCTATGTTAATAATTCTTTCAAATGTTCCTCTCCTTATTTTGGAAATTGAAGTTGATCATTCTTTTCTTGGTTTGTATCATTAGTCAAGGGAGATTCATTCCTTATTTCTTCAATGGATGTCATACTGGACCCCATATTTCCTCCAATTTTTTCTTGAGTTACTGATTGGCTTACAAGCTCTTCATTTCTTAAACTATGCTAAGTTAGCATCCTAACCTCCTCATGCTCTGATGATGCTCATGATAATGACATGGTAGGTTGTTCATCTGAAGCCAACTTCACATTTCCATTTAGAGGTTACATGTCTTTATCAACAATGCTTATCTCGCCAACAGTTATGGTTTGTGTTATTTCTACTTTCTCTTCAAAAATAGATTTTGTTATGTTTGTGGAGCCTATTTTCATGTTAGAGTGTGGTACACCTTCTATGTGTTACACTTGGGTATTTTTACGGCGGTCCCACTCACCGGTGAGCGGGTCAGGGGGGTTTGGGGGGTGAAGCCCCCGGTTTGGGGGCGAAGCCCCCGAAGTAAATTTTCATGGGTGGTTTATTAACCCATGGGTAATGGGTAACCGTTATGGGCTATTTTTGGGCCCATGGTTTTTTTCGGTACCCATTGTTTTGTAAAACTGCCTCTTCGGCTACCCATAGGTTTATGGGACGGTTTTGTTTTTACCCATTGTTTGATACCCATGGTTTTGTAAAACTGCTTAAGAAGTTGTCTATTTATATGGTCTTATGCATATGATAGATATACAAGAAAATGTATTGCAGATGTGTTTTGAATTCGGGTGTGAATTCTGTAGAGTTTGTTGAGCATAGCTCCAAACGGATCTGGGTATTGTATTGAGAGAGTGGAGGCTTGTAATAAAATCTGAGCAAGTGATTCTTGGTGGACGTAGCCCAAATTGGGTGAACCACGTTAAATCTTGTCTCTCTGTGTTGTGTTATTTATTCTGCACTTTTATTTGAGATCTATAATATTTTCTGCATATTAGTTTCTACTGTTGCGATTCTGTAAGGGATTATTCCGCATATTTTATCTCTTATTTCCTAACAATTGGTATCAGAGCCTGGTTTGGTTTGCTGAAGTGTTGAATCACAGGGAAAGTTTTATCTTGAGTGGGAGCTATGGCAGATGATGGAAGATCTAGGGTTGATAAATTCAACGGGAAAAATTTTAGTCTTTAGAAGATGTAGATGGAATATTACCTTTATTAGAAGGATCTTTATACTTCTTTGTCTGAGAAGGTGAACAAACCCTCGAGTATGACAGATGCAGAATGGGATTTGTTGGATCGGAAGGCACTTGGAATGATCCAGCTGTGTCTTGCATCTTCGGTATTATTTAATGTTTCAAAGGAAAAGACTACAAAAGATCTAATGGATGCATTAGGGAAGTTGTATGAAAAACCCTCTGCCTCTAACAAGATATTTTTAATGAAAAAGTTGTTTAATATGAAGATGTCTAAGAATAGTTTAGTAGCAGATCATTTAAATGATTTCAATATGGTTGTGAATATGCTAGCTTCGGTTACAATAGAATTTGATGAAGAAGTTAGGGCTTTATTAATTCTGTGCTCTTTACCTGAAAGTTGGAATAGCCTGGTAATGGCGGTAAGCAACTCAGTTCCAGCTAACTCGAAGTTGAAGTTTGAGGATGTTGTAGGGGTGATTCTAAGTGAGGAAATGTGAAGAAAAATCTCTGGGGAATCTTCTACTTCAGGGAATGCTTTGACAGTGGAAACTAGAGGGAGACAGAAGAATAGAGGAAACCGTGGAAAATCGAAAGATCGGGCAAGGTCAAAATCCAAGAGCAAGATTGTATGTTGGAACTGTGGAAAGTCTGGGCATGCAAAGAAGGATTGTTGGGAGCTTCGGGACAAGAAGAAACAACAAGAAGAAAATAAGGAGGCAAATGTGGCATCGGGTAATGTATGTCAGGATGCTTTGATTCTTTCTTTACATAATATTACTGAATCTTGGGTTTTAGATTCAGGGGCTTCTTTTCATGCTACTCCACATAGGCATTATTTTGTTGATTATGTTCAAGGGGATTTTGGGCATGTTTTTCTTGGTGATGATGAGCCTTGCAGTATAGTTGGAAAAGGTTCTGTTCAGGTTAAGATGCAGAATGGGAATACATGGCTATTGAAGGATGTCAGACATGTGCCTACATTAAGGAGAAATTTGATATCGGTGGGGCAATTGGGAAGTGATGGTTGTACTATGATATTTACAGCTAACTCTTGGAAGGTTACCAAGGGTGCTCTTGTGGTGGCAAGAGGTAAGAAGGTTGGAACCTTGTATTTAACCACTGATAGTACTAATGATTGTAATCTTGTGGCTTCAGATACAGATACAACATTATGGCACTATAGGCTCGGTCATATGAGCCATAAGGGCATGAACATCATAAAGAAGAATTTTCCTGGATATACAGAAACATGTTTAGATTTCTGTGAGAACTGCATATATGGGAAACAAAAGTGAGTAAGGTTTCTCAAGGTTGGACCTACGAAGAAAGAGAGTAAGTTAGAGCTGGTACATTCTGATGTGTGGGGGCTGGCTCAGGTATCATCTCTTGGGGGTTCAAGTTATTATGTTACTTTTATTGATGATGCAACAAGGAAAGTTTGGGTTTATTGTATTAGAAACAAATCTGATGTATTTGACACTTTTGTTAAATGGAAAGCCTTGGTAGAGAATGAAATAGGTCTTAAGCTAAAATGTCTCAGGTCAGATAATGGAGGGGAGTATTGCAGCAATGAATTTAATGATTACTGTTCTAAGAATGGAATCCGTAGGCAAAAGATGGTTCCAGGAACTCCACAGCAGAATGGGGTATCAGAAAGGATGAACAGAACAATAATGGAATGTGCTAGGAGCATGAGGTTACATGCAGGACTACCTCTTTCTTTTTGGGCAGAAGTGGTGAGCACAGCTGTGTACTTGATAAACAGAGGACCCTCAAGTGCCTTGGATGGAGGCATACCTGAGGAGGCATGGTATGGTAAGAAAGTTGATTATTCATTTCTTAGAGTCTTTGGATGTGAGGTGTTTGTTCATATAGACAAGGATGATAGGACCAAGCTAGAGGCTAAATCAGAAAAATGTACTTTCATTGGTTATGGTGGTGATGACTTTGGATTTAAATGTTGGAGTATTAAGGACAAGAAAATCATTCGGTCTAGGGATGTGGTCTTTAATGAGAAAGTCATGTATAAGCAACAGTTGCAGGAAAACAAGGAAGAATCCAAGAAAGAATATGTAGTGGTAGAGGATCTTCCAGATGGGAAAGTGACCCATGAATCAGTTCAGAACCTACTCAATAGGAACCCCAAACTCCTACAGTGAGGAGGTCTTCTAGGGTAAGAAAAGAACCTGAACGTTTTTCTCCTTCTCTTTATTATTTATTACTCACTGATAGTGGAGAGCCAGAGAGCTTTGATGAAGCAATGCAGGTAGATTCCAGTAAGAAGTGGGAGCAAGCCATGGATGAGGAGCATAAGTCTCTCATGGAGAACTATAACTTGGGATTTGGTGAAGCTACCGGAAGGCAAAAGAGCATTACAGAACAAGTGGGTGTACAGAGTTAAAGATGAAGAAGGAGGAAAGAAAAGATATAAGGCCCGGTTGGTGGTCAAGGGGTTTGCACAGAAACAAGGTATAGATTTTGATGAGATATTTTTTCCTGTAGTAAAAATGACTTCTATTAGAACTGTTCTTGGAATAGTGGTAGTAGAAGACTTGCACTTAGAACAGTTAGATGTAAAGATTGTATTTCTCCATGGTGATTTGGAGGAGGAGCTATATATGCAGTAACCAGAGGGATATGAGGTCAAAGGTAAAGAGGAGATGGTGTGTAGACTGAAGAAGAGCTTGTGAGGCTTGAAACAAGCTCCACGTCAATGGTATAAGAAGTTTGATAGCTTCATGATGGAACAAGGTTATATTAGATGTCATTCTGACCATTGCGTGTATACAAAGAAATTTGAGGATGGAAGTTATATTATCCTGTGTTTGTATGTTGATGACATGTTGGTTGCAGGTAAAAACATGCAGGAAATAAAAGTACTCAAGAAACAACTAAGTGAATCCTTTGATATGAAGGATTTGGGGGCAGCCAGACAAATCCTTGGTATGAGGATAACTCGGGATAGGAAGGAACGAAAGTTGACTTTATCTCAGGAAGAGTACATTAAGAAGGTATTGGACAAGTTTAACATGCAGGATGCTAAACCGGTTGGGACTCCTTTGGCAGGCCATTTTAAGTTATCAAAGGAGTAGTGTCCCAAGACAGAGCAAGAAAGAAACCAGATGTCCAAGGTACCTTACTCATCAGTAGTTGGTAGTTTGATGTATGCTATGGTGTGCACTAGGCCTGATATTTCCCATGCAGTGGGAGCTATGAGTAGATTTATGAGTGATCCAGGTAAAGAGCATTGGCAAGTAGTAAAGTGGATCCTTCGGTATTTGAGAGGGACCATGGGGATAGTTTTGTGCTACAGTGGATCAGACACCACTTTACATGGTTATGTAGATTCAGACATGGCTGGAGATGTAGACAGTAGGAGGAGCACGACATGTTATATTTATACTGTAGGTGGGACAATAGTGAGTTGGATTTCATGACTACAGAAGCTGGTGGCTTTATCAACCACGGAGGCTGAGTATGTTGCTGCCACAGAGGCAAGTAAAGAGATGATTTGGTTACAAAAATTGCTTGAGGAGTTGGGGCATAAGCAGGAGGAATGTAAGATGCATAGTGATAGTCAGAGTGCTATACACCTAGCTAAGAACTCTGCTTTCCACTCCAGGACGAAGCATATACAGTTGAGATATCACTTCATCAGGACAGCTTTGGAGGAAGATAAGTTGAAGTTGGAGAAGATTCATACCAGTCAGAATCCTACAGACATGATGACCAAGGTGGTCACAAGGGATAAACTAAAGCTATGTTCAGCTTTGGTTGGCCTTCGCGGATGACAGTGAAGGGTTAAGAAGCTTGCTCAGTGGAAATCAGTCTCCAAGTGGGAGATTGTTATGTTTGTGGAGCCTATTTTCATGTTAGAGTGTGGTACACCTTCTATGTGTTACACTTGGGTATTTTTACGGCGGTCCCGCTCACCAGTGAGCGGGTCAAGGGGGCTCTGGGGTGAAGCCCCCGAAGAAAATTTTCATGGGTGGTTTATTAACCCATGGGTAATGGGTAACCGTTATGGGATGTTTTTGGGCCCATGGTTTTTTGGTACCCATTGTTTTGTAAAACTGCCTCTTCGGCTACCCATAGGTTTATGGGACGGTTTTGTTTTTGCCCATTGTTTGATACCCATGGTTTTGTAAAATTGCTTAAGCAGTTGTCTATTTATATGGTCTTATGCATATGATAGATAGACAAGCAAATGTATTGCAAATGTGTTTTGAATTCGGGTGTGAATTCTGTAGAGTTTGTTGAGCATAGCTCCAAATGGATCTAGGTATTGTATTGAGAGAGTGGAGGCTTGTAATAAAATTTGAGCAAGTGATTCTTGGTGGACGTAGCCCAAATTGGGTGAACCACGTTAAATCTTGTCTCTCTGTGTTGTGTTATTTATTCTGCACTTTTATTTGAGATCTGTAATATTTTCTACATATTAGTTTCTACTGTTACGATTCTGTAAGGGATTATTCCACATATTTTATCTCTTATTTCCTAACAGATTTTCCCTTTTGAGAAAGTTCATCAGCCTTAGTAACTTTAACGTAAATAGAAACAATATCTTCTGTTAACACCTCTGTATTAACATCTTCTCCACTATGCAATTCTAGTTTATCGGATTCTGCAACCACTTGTCTTATAGATGGAACATCTGGTGCTTGATATTTTTCTTTTCTAATTAATGGATGAGGATTTCTCTCTATTTCCTTAATTTTTGGAGGTCATTTATCGGTGTCATCGGTTCACTCAAACATAGTTTGAGTGCATATAACATAGAAAATCCGTCACCAGTATCAACATCAATTACATCATCTTGGGCCTTTGCAGATTCATACAATGTTCCAAACGAAGGCATACTCATATCCTTAGTAAGAAATATTTCAGATGTCTTTGTACTTGGAGTTAAGATTTGGTTGTTTACTAAAATATCTACAAAATTTTCCTGGGTTGCTTGATCTTTAGTGGCTTTTGTTGTTGCTTCCTCCATAGGTAGAGGTAGGAATAGAGACTCTAATTGTCCCACTTATGGAAATGAGGGGCATGTTATACCTGATAAGCATCACTCCTTTCAAATTTAGGAGGATCGATTACCACATCTCTGTGCTTGTACTTTTTGGGCACCTACTCTCACTAAAACTAATACATGAGTGACCTTATGTTTCTTGTGCACCCTTTCAAAAAAAATTATATCAGGAGCTACTCTTTTCCCTTCCTTATGTGGCTTAGATTGAGTAAGACCACTTGATATGGCTCCACTCATTAATTTATCAGTACTATGAGGTTTTGGTGAAACACCTAATCAAACTACATGGGATGTTAAGCCCTTCCCCTTTGCTTGGATTGGCATTGCAAAAGTAATGGGGGCATTTTCCATAGATTTTAAAAGCATGTTTTCAGTCTTTTGCCTAATAAATAACATAGGAGTACTAGTCCCACTAGCGGTTGAGGTCCATTCATCTATGATTTCAGGAGTGGGCCTTTTTAGGGAAATTGAGGGGCCTTTCCTCCCAAAGGATCCATTCTATCTTCTCCTTCCTTCAGGGGTGGTATATCATTGTTTAAGTTTCCCAAACTCTTGAAGTTATTTAAGATTATAGTATTCTAAATTAATAGGTCAATGCCCTTATGGGTTAACCAATTCATAGTTCATCTCATTACATAATTTATCCTGATATAAGAATCATCAGATCCTGTCTCATTCCAATTTGGAGGGATTATGGGTTGTGCTTCCACCTTCTGATCAACATAATACCTGCTTATTGTATGTGGATCATCCACAATTCCTTCTAGAATAACTGCAATTTTGAAATCTATTATTTGTGAAAGGGTGATTATGGAGAAATTCCTTAATTTGACCTCTTCTTCATCCCTACGATTCATCTAGTAATATTCAAACTAAGGCTCATGTTCAAAAGTATTCGTAATTTTGTTGAATACCCATCTGATGTCATAATTGGCCCTTTCCTTAAACTTTTCCATGTAAAAATTATGTATTTCATCCTCAATCAGCTTGGATTTTATGATGGAAGGGCATGGATACCTTCCAATTCTAATCGGGAATTTGATATTTTTCTTATGCCTTCCAGGAATAAATTTATGCATAGGTGTTAGCTGCCTTGCCAGTTCACATAAATCCAATTTATCATCTAAATACCTAGGCAACTTGCAAGGCTTGCATTCAAAACCACTAACCCTTATGTATGTGAACTTTTTATATTGAATGTAGTAGCACCCGTACTCTAAAATCACTTTTCTGGCTTGTTTGGAAATTATATAATGTCCCCACTCTAGTTTAAAAAGAAAAATGACTGGGGAAAAGAAAGCATCATTAACTAACCTCACATTTCCACTCTAATTGATCAGTTGTAATTGAGGGAATATCTCATGTAGTTGGCACTTCTTGAAATCTACACTTGGTGAAAAACCCAAGAAATGTCTATGCCCAACAACATTGTAAATTAAGTAAGTCATCATATAAAATTTTATCTCTGAATTGTCAACCATCTCAATTTTCACTCCTAAAGTGACCATGTGGCCATGGAGTGCTTCTACAATGAAAGTAACCCAAAAAATGCTCCCCTTTCTCTCTAAAATGATCCATATGTAAGTAACCATCCATTCCTTCAATTCATTTACAATTTCTAACCCCGCCATTCGACTTAATAACACAATGGCATCTTCAACCTCTTCAAAAAATTGTGCCCTAACTAGATTTTTAGGGATTCTAGCTATTGTCTTTTTTTTAATGAGCCACTTTGTTTTTATCATCTTGCAATAATCCTTTTTCTTTAATTCATAATCCCGTAAGGCTAATTTGATAGCAATGGTGATTGGGTTGGTGATTATAGGATATTTTAACATTATACTAATGGTTGCAGGTGTCAATGTCAAAAATGCATCCCCACTCTCGTATAATACTTCCCTCTTTTCAGAAACATAATTCATAGCACAATGCCACACCAACTCTAGGAAAAGAAATGGTAGTGGGATAACACTTTCTAAAGCAATATGACTATCTTGAATTGCCTTTAAGGATTCACTCTTATGGGCCTATTAAGTCTCTGAAGAAAATCAATTAGATTAGCACACATCAAGTCCATGTATGTATTCTTGTCCAAGTCACTCGTGACCCCTAACGCAACCGAGAATGAATATGGCATGGTCTTCATCTTCAATAATCCCTATCTTTACTTTAAACCAACTTTCCAATGAAGGAGAAACACAAGAGTTTCTAAGATCTTACAAGTCAATCCGCGAGTGCCTAAGAAATTTAAGTCCAAATCAATAGCCTTTTCAATCCTCAAGTTCACAATTCAAGCTTCATAGTTAAAAAAATGATAATTCTCCATGAAAATCACAAAATGTAGCAACAAAAATCTAGAAAATTGGTAATAAAATATGAAAGAATTCATAGAATGTAAAATATCCTTGATTTGCGTAGCAACATTAATGGTAATAGAAATAAATTCTTTGCATCGTGACCATTCAATCCGCTATTCTCAAATTTGAAAATGAGTCATCCACGTGGAAAAGATTTTTCGCTAACACTGGCTTCGGGGCACTTTTTGTAATTTCGCAACGTTTTAGAACTTACACACTTTTGGCTAACTTGACCCACCCATCCACTTTTTAGATTTCAACACGAGCTCGACACATGGTTTCACTTGGGTGATAGTGGGGATGTGGCCCCTTTCTGTGGTTTTATTTCATTTCTAATTCGAAACCAAGAATGTTTGAGTTCCCTGACAACCCGCATCCCCACCTTTTTCATAAAAGAGCCACTTGTCCCTTGCGGGTTTCAAGAACCATTTTACACATTTATTCTTTTCCTCTTAAATGCAAAAAGCTACAAATATGCACTGATTCCCCGTATCCACTCAAATTGTGACAAATGTACACTCTTGGATATTAATTGGGAAAATTGCTTGCGCTACTTTATGATTGTAAATATTTGAAGAATCTTCATCGGGTCATGGGTTGATTTTTCATTTTGTGAATGCGATAGAAAATTATAAGTTTGCAAATTAGACCTGCCATACCACAATCAAATGGGAGCTACCATGTATCAGTGGGAAATGGGAGAGACAATGTAAATAAAGAGACAAGACCCAAGAACATTTTACAATAGGCGTTCCCTCCAACATCAAAACTTAAAACACAACAGGTTCCCCTCAAGAAACTTCAAAATAATGCACATACAGACATGATCCTCGATCAAAAAAGAGGAAAGACTAATCCATACACAGAAGAACCAAAAGGTCAACTCGCACTACCACAGGAAAGACGAAAAATATAACAAACAATGATTGTAAATCTTAACCAAATAGGGGTGAGATTAATTCGAGCACCAACAGGGATAAGATAAGAAGATCATTCTTGAACTATTTTCAAACTGCTTGTTCATTATGGTAAATGGTGTGAAGTGACAGAATTATATTGTGAGTTCTGTCTCACACTTCCCCATGATTTTTTTTCAAGGAGTGAGAGCCATACTCATTTAATACATCTCTTAACTATTTTACAACCGAATCCTTCGGACTGTAATTATTCTTTCAAATCTTTATTACATATCTAAAATTTATGCATCGGGATCTGGGATCACGATTCTCGAGACACCTATTTTTATACTATTCTATTAAAAATGACCCCTCAAGTGTAGGTGAAAAATTTGAGTATTCATAGGTTCACAATCTTCACAAGAAACTATACATTAACTTTGTTACTGAAAAGACCAGCCAAATTACCCTTTGTCTTTGATCTTTTGAAAAGATCTTGAGCATTTAAAACTTTTAGATAGGCTTCATAATTGCCCATACGTGGTATTTTCCTTCTCATCAATCCTTCATAACCTACTTCGAACTTGGAGCCCATTTATTGTGAGATCCACACGGAGGCCAGGTACTTCTCTAGAGTCTTTGCTTTCTTTGTAGCCTTTAGAAATGCATTGGGATGACACTTGGCATCATCCACGAGACCACTGCTCTCCTGTGTGCAAGTAATGGACATGCCATATATTAATGTGAAGAATTTTTCTTGGGTGGGAAACTTGGCATCGTTTACTCCACGTGTAAGCCTCGTGGAATTTTGAGGCTTTCTCTCCCTTTTGATTTTTGTAACTTGTGCTAGGTTGATACTTGGCATCGTCCGCCAGACCGCCGCTCTCCTGAGTTGGCTTGTCTTAGCTTAGTTTTTCATCGTTGATTCAGCTAAGTATTTCTTCCATGTTGCTGAAGGTTTGACCCTTCAAGTGACTCAAATCTGCAGGAATCTCAAAACTTCTTTGGTCAATTTCAGTAGGAATGTGCTTGTTATCTAATTTTAGCGGGTGGTGGAGGAAATTAGATAACAGTTCTAGCAACTCACGGGGGATCATTGTCTCTTGCTATCTATTGGGCATGGAGTCTATATCTTTACCTTGAGCTGATTTGAACACCAATTCTAGAGTATTTGAAGTGTCATTTCTTACTTCTAGAGCCACTAGTTGAACCTTGCGCCTTCATACTCTCACAAGGAAACTCTACAACTTTTTTTTTCTGAGAGTAGAAAATTGAAGAATTAAAAAAACCACTCTCTTGACTGATTTTAGTTACTCTACATTTTCTTGGATCGAAGCTTTCAACTATTCGAAGCTTTCAACTATTACAGACAACTGTGAATCCCCTTGCTGTGATCATTAGAGAGTCTCATGCATTTTATTGGAGTAATACAGACACATTCATATACAAAGATAAATCATACATGCCTCAAATGAGACATGAAGAGTGTGTGTAAGCACTTATTCTATTGAAAGCAATCTACTCCTACTCCTAGGCTAAGCAGACTTGAGAGAAGATTAAAAAACCTGAAACAGGTAGGGAGAAATAACTTCCCTTTCTTATAAAGTGCGGCCACGCAATTAATTTAGCAATAGATATGGCATGTAATAAGAGTGAAAAATTACCTTTCACTCTTTCAATTACGGTATAAAAAAACAAAAAGAATACCTCCAAATGCTTCTCATTTGGTTGGAGGTGTTGCAATTGACCCCTAGGGCTTTGAAGATTATCCTCCTACTTTGAGGTGAGCATGACAGGTTTTTTCTTCTCCATAAGCTATGGTGTGGCCAAAATCTTGATAGGGTGGGAATTGATGCATTGTGTTTTCCCATCAATCTGAAATTCATCTTTTAAGATGAATCCATTTTACAGATCTTCCTCATTGATACTATCCTTATCCTATTTCTCCTCCCCCTTTTTAGCATCTTCGTCGACAAACCAAGACTCTTTGATTGAAAGAAAAAATCCTTCAATGATATTTATTTTTAGAGCCTCTGTATTTGATTCAAGGTAATTGTCGTGAGTAGCAGGCTGCTTTGGTTGCGAGATTGATGAAGCAACAAAGGTTGTTTCCATGGGCTCTTCTTCATCGATACATTCCCCCAAATATAATAAGCAATCAAGCCTATCGTCATCATATTATGTAAGGGTACCTCCTTCTTGTATGATGGTTTTTAAGTCTAAAAATTCTCCATCACGTATGGCACCATTTTAAAATATGAAGCCCGTTGGCCCAAACTCTTCTAGGAGCTCTGCTTTGTGGGGAGGAAAAATAAAGATAGGATCCATAGCCTCTTGAACACTTAGCTTGTGATTCGAACCCCCTGGGTTTGCATCACTTCTCACCATATGATCCTCTTCTTTTGGATTTGGAGTCATTCCTTGTTCCTATGGGGTCCATAACTGCTCGAAGAAACAAAGACGGTGGAAAGGGAGAATTGGATATGGAGAAGAGAAGTCGACATATTGAGTGGTATGATATCGTGAGACTTGAGGCGAGATGGGAGATGAATAAAGAGTCGGTGATTGACCTACCCATTGACAAGGTTGTCTCATGCTTCACCCATATATTTCAATACCTTTGATCTACTGCATAAGTGAAGGCAACATTTCTTTTGAATATATAAGCTTCTCATGTGAGCTATAGTGTCCGGGAACAGGGCCAACCCAAGGACAAAGTGCCCTGCATCCTATTATGAATGCCTTCATTTGTGATGTGGCCCAAGATTGAACCATGCTTACCTCTATTTGTGTTATCTTCTCTAGTAGAACAACATCCTTCAATTGACCGTAGTCACCAAATGCACAGTCATGTCTTTGATTGTTCTCAAATCCAAACTGGTTTTGGATTTGCTTATCTGGGCCGCCATAACAACTTTGAGACTGATTATGCTGCTGGTTTGGAGTAGGCATGAAGCTCATTAGATGTTGATGATACCATTGAAAGTGTAAATTCCACTGTGGGAATTGAGTCATGATTGCACAACTTCATGGAATGAAGGAAAATGAATGACGTGGAAAGAAAGATGAATGGAGATGGATGAAATAAATGTTTGCAATTTTAGAGAAGGGACCATTTGGGCCAAAAAAAGTCACCAAATGTGTTTATACATGCCTCCAAAGGAATAATTTCACCAAGAACACACCCACTTGATGAAATGAAATGATAGGATTCTTTGAACTCCCACCCGGCGTGCCAGGAAAACTATTGACGATTATCTTTGCAGATGAACCACCAGATTTTTTGGATACCTTAGGTTGGTGGGATGTGCACCCTAAGGTAACCTCTAGGTTTTAAAGAAGTTGGCTCTTATCTATGGTGTAAGATAGGGTTAGGAGAAACTGTAAAACTAACTAAGGCGATGAGTTGGGAAGGGAATAAGTTAGTCATGAATACAATTACCTGAATTGGTAAGAGGTGAGCAGTGAAAAGGGTGGAAGAAATGCACCACAGGCCATAGACGATTCACATAGAGTCCTGCTTCAAACTACTTAAGAAAAACTTAAGAGAATATTAATAACAGTAAAACATGCATAGTATACCAACATCTAAATAAAGGCTATCAGAGACAATACAAATATATAAAGGATGGACAAAATGCATCACAGGGTATATTATATTACTCCAAGAAGTATGCAAAATATTACAAAAAATAAGAGGCAAGAAGAGAACTATTACAAAATCTCATAGAGAAGGCTAGAGTTACAAACCTCTGCCTTTTACAAAAGGGAAACTGAGATAGGAGAGAAAAATTCACTAACTCCTGATCTGAATAATCCTGTCAATTTAAAATATATAGGATGGGAAGAAGATAAGAAGATCATTCCCAAACTATTTTCCAACTGCTTGTTCATTATGGTAAATGGTGTGAAGTGACAGAAGTAGATTGTGAAATTTGTCTCACACTTCCCCATTATTTGTTTTTCAAGGAGTGAGAGCCATACTCATTTAATAAATCTCTTAACTATTTTGCAACCGAATCCCTTGGAGTGGACTTATTCTTTCAAATATTTATTACGTATCTAAACTTTATGCATCGGGCTCTGGGATCACGATTCTGGTGACACCTATTTTAATACTATTATTTTAAAAATGACCCCTCGAGTGAAGGTGAACAATTTGAGTATTCATAGGTTCAAACTCTTCACACGGAACTATGCATTAACTTTGTTACTGAAAAGACCAGCCGAATTACACTTTGTCTTTGATATTTTAAAAAGATCTTGAGCATTTAAAATTTTTAGATAGGCTTCATAATCGCCCATATGTGGTATTTGGATTCTCATCAATCCTTCACAACCTTCTTTAAACTTGGAGCCCATTTATTGTGAGATCCACTTGGAGGCTAGGTGATTCTTTAGAGTCTCTTATTTCTTTGTGGCCTTTGGAAATGCGCTAGGAGCCCATTAAAGTGAAGAATGTTTCTTGGGTAGGAAACTTGGCATCGTTGACTCCACATGTAATCCCCATGAAATTTTGAGGCTTTCTCTCCCTTTTGATTTCTGGAACTTGCGCTAGGTTGACACCTTGCATCGTCCGCGAGACCAATACTCTCCTGAGTTGGCTTGTCCTAGCTTATTTTTTCATCATTTATTTAGCAAAGTATTTCTTCCATGTTGCTGAGGTCTTGACCCTTTGAGTGACTCAAATCTGTAGGATTCTCAGAACCTCTTTGGTTAATTTCAGAAGGAATTTTCTTGTTATCTAATTTTAGTGGGCGGTGGAGGAAATTAGATAACAGTAACATCTAAGAAGAGAAGAGTGCTACAATGAAATTGGGTTATCCCGATACCTCGCACTATAGGTGATTTAGGTTCTCTCCCCCTTTCCCTTTCTGTGTTTGTTATTCCCTTTGTTGTGTGGCGTGTTTCCCCCTTTCTGTTTATTTGTTGCAAGTTATGTGTGTTCTGTAAGGCCTAATAGATAAGGGAACAGTCAAATGTTATGAACAGATATTCTAGAGTTCCCATATGATGTCCTTCTTGTGCTCGATCCATGACATGTTCCCAAGCCAGAGTCATTTGTTTTCATGCAAATGTGCAACAAGAAAATTCCCAATTTTCTTGCATGACAACCATACCCTGCTCAATTTTTTTGATCAAAAGTCATCATGAGTCCTCCTTCATATCACCCTAACCCCCAATTCAATCCTATCCTATCTCTTTGAAGCATTCCAATGTGTCATGTTAGTGTGTCCATAGGTGATTTATGGGTACACAGTCATTTTAATTGCTTCTCAAGTAGAATTTATCAAAATAGTCTTTTTGGCAATCCTGGGAAGGACCTTTTTCTGATCTTCTCAGAGTTAATGCACACTCTCCGGAGTAGAGAGAAAGGAATAAATTTACCAGAGAGGAATATCAGAGATCTAATTAATTTTTTTGGCTAGTTTTGGAAGGTTTTGGGAAGTTTCACAAGTCTTGGAGTAGTTTCAACAAAAGTGAGTCTTGGAGGCTTAGGTAGTGCACAGTGCAAAAATAACCCCCAAATGTCAAGAAGTGATTACGAGAGCTCCAAAAACATTTAGGAGTAAAAAAAAATATCGTCATAAATTTATTTCAGATACCTAGAGGATGATAAAATTATATTTTTCATAACACCTAGGCACACTATGTCCACATGCATTTTTTCTCATGCACGTCCTTAGAGCCAAAAGAAAAACCCTATTTTCATGGATAAAATGGCTGAATCATGATTTTATAACCCCACCATTGGATTTAGAAGATAATTTTAAGGTGGAATCATATTAATGTTCATTAAAAAACTCATCTTGGAGCTCGAGATATGATCCCGACATACCACCTCCCAAAGTAAAGGCTTCAACAGTTACTCATTTTTTGAGTTAAAAATTCAACCAATTAGAATGTGGAACAATTTTTTGCACCAAGTGCACAAAATATTTAGTGAAACATGTGAAATAAAATGCTCCCATACCCCATTACATCCCCTAGCACCCAACGCAACCAGAGTTCAACATATTTTGCAAGGCTTAGCTCCCCAGGCTTCATTTCCCAGCCCTCGATCCAACCAACCAGACTCCACCACATGGCCCAATAAAAATGGGGTGAAATTTGTTACACCAAGTGCACTAAAACTTGGTGCATATGGTGCAAAAAAATGCATCCCCCTACCTTTTAAGCCCTCAGTCACACATGTGACCCTAATAATGGCTTAAAGTGCTATTTTTCAGCCCCTCTCTCATCCCCAACGCCAAATCACGTAGTGATACGTGGCCCAATGGGTATGGGGTGAACATTTTTGCACCAAGTGCACCAAGAATTTGGTGCAAGTGGTGAAAAAAAGTGCACTCATCCCCAATGGATCAAAATAATTCATTTTTTCTTACTGTCAGGTTGCTACTAGTTGTTTCCATCATTCCTGCACGCATGCACAAGTTTTCTCCAACTTCCAGAATATCTTCCTCTCCTCACTCTATGATGCTTCCAAAACATTTCACCACATTAAAAATAAATTTTAAATTGTTCCAATCTGTTAAAATGCAAAGAACAAATATTTTTGAACAAAAAACAAAAAATTACGTGTTGTTAAAAACCCTAGGGCATAAAAACAAAGAGTTGCTCATAACTAATGAACTGATGATCGAATCTCAGTGAAACTTGGAGAAAATATTCCTGATCCAAAAAAATTGAATATGAAAAAAACAAACATTGAAATACATCCCCAATTTTTAATGGCATCCATTTGAAATTTTGTGCCTTCGGGCATTCTTGCTTCATTTATCGTCAATCCGGGAAGCAGATTGACTTGAAAATTTGTATAGAACATCTAAATAAAAAACAAAAAATAATCTAGAGTTTTCTTGTTGATCCAACATCATGATTTTCTTCAGAAGTTTGCTGATGACACTATTCTTCTTCTTATGGCCTCCATCATTGAAGCTAAGGCTATCAAAACCATTCTCAGATTCTATGAGGAAGCCTCAGGATAGAAAGTAAACTTTGATAAAAGCTTGGTTTACTTCTTCAATACTGTTATTGAAAGACAAAAAAATATTGCTCTCATTCTTGGTTGTAAAATCAACTCCCTCGTAGCTACATATTTAGGGATCCCCATGAGTACTAGTCAGGTTTCTAATGAGGTTTGGAATGATCTGCTTAAGAGATTTCAGAAAAAACTAGCTAGATGGAAAGGTGCTATCCTCTCAAGTGCTAGACAAATGTTTATTGATTAAAAGCACTCTTCAGAATTTACCCATCTATATCATGTCAATGTTTAGCATTCTAGCAGCAGTGGTGAATAACATTGAAAAAATTCAAAAACACTTCTTATGGCATGGAACAGAGGATAGGTTTAGATATCATTTAGTGGCATGGGAACAGATCTATAAGCCAAACAGGATTGGGGGTTTAGGTATTAAAGATATCAGAAATATGAATGTTGCTCTAATTGTAAAGATAGGTTTAGAGGCTCATCAAAGAACAGAAACCATGGATTGAGTTGATCAAAATAAAATAAATTTCCAATCAAAACTTATATTCCTTTTTCTTTGACCAGGTGCTTCCAAATGAATCAATTTTATAGAATAATCTATTCCACATCAGGCATATCCTCTCCTAGGGCTGTAGATGGAAACTTGGAAATTGGCAAGACATTGATTTCTAGCATGACATCTGGTCTGACATAAGTTGGGATACCACTTTTAGCTACATCAAATACAACCTAATTAAAAACTATGGAAATAAAGTCAAAGACTATATTGAGGTGTATGACAACAGAAGGAAATGGAAGCAACTCAAAGTTGATGAGGAAAATATGCAGCCTGTTGTTTCCTAAATGCAGAATCATCTCTCCCTAATTCTTATCAGCCAACATGATAATAAGGATGAGATTATTTGGAAAGATTCCTTTAATGGAGAATATTTTGTTAAATATGGATATACAGTTCTTTTTTTTCTTCTATTGATAGTGAAATTGAATGGTACAAGCTTTGGATGCCCGAGCTAACCCATAAAGTAAATTTCTTCTGGTGGCTTATCATCAAGGGTAAGATTCTCACTAATGACAATCTTATTAGGAAAGGTTTTATCATGCCTAACAGATGTTGCATGTGTCAGGAAGAAGCTGAAGACATCAAACACCTTTTTCTACATTGTAAGTATACTTAAAAAATATGGCATCTTATTCTTGAAAATTTCAATCAGAATTGGCTTTTCCCTCATACTTGTTTGTAGGCATGGAAACAATAGAACTCACCTTATAAGAACTGTATGGTTAGAAGGCTTTGGAAAATAGTTCTCCCTCACACCATGTGGAGAGTGTGGAAAGCTAGAAATAATGTTATTTTTAGAAATACTAGAAAGATATGTACAAAAGTCTTTAAAGAAGTTATCATTGCAGTGAAAGACAACATTGAAATATTTAAGCCTCCTAAAAATAAACTTTATCCTAAGGAAGAGGAGCACATTCTTACTGCTTGGAACATTGGCACTGATAGCAGTAAACATAAGGACAACAATAGCATTGATATATCTAATGTACGATGGATCCATCCTCCCACTGCATGGCACAAACTGAAATTTGATGGAGCTTCAAAAGTTAATCCTAGGGATTCGAGAGGTGGTGAGGTGATTAGAGATCATAGAGGCTAATTTGTTGCCACTTTTTTTGGAAAGATTGGGTAAGAAAACAAATCACTAATGGGAAGCTTTAGTAGCGCTCTATGGAATAATATTGGCTAGAGATTGTAATATTTTCAATATTATAATTGAGGGGGATTCATTGAACATTAATAATTTGTTAAATCAAAAGCAACCTCCAAGCTAGTCCATCAAGGACTTCATTAATGAAGCTATTGAAATATGTAATTGTTTTGATAATTATAAGATTATCCACACCTATCATGAAGGCAATAGAGTGGCTGATAGTTTAAAAAATATTGGGGTCAACAATATAATTCAAACTTGGCTAACTGGTGACCCCCTTCCTGCCAAGGTACTTGATGACGTCACTAAAGATATACATGATTTTGAATGCAATCATTAATAGATACTGAACAGATGCAAGGAGGTGCTTATTAATAACAAAGTTAATTTTAATGATGTTCTTAAAATTCTACACGCTTCAGAGGTCTCCAAAAGCAGAGGCGGTGTTGAGTCGTATGAGATTCAAAAAAATTTACCGTTGTGTAGAGCAGAAACAATACAGAAAAAATGGGGGGATCTCCATGCAAAACCGAACCCATTCATGATCCATCCTGGAAAAATGACACAATTCTTTGGAATTATCTACAAATGGGGGGTATTTCAAATTTCATTCAAAAGATGAAGGGATTTGACTAGGACATCTCAGTGAAATTAGCTAATGGATGGAGAAATAGTGCGGTTGAGTATGGGGAAGTCAGGGTTGAGATCTTTGAGGAACTCATTGCCCAGGTCACAGGGATGAACCTAGATGGAGCCAAGTTCTTCAAAAAATGAGTCAACAGAGAGGTGGAGGTGAAAAAATTTCTTGCTGAAGGAGAGAACCTCAAGTTTGTCACGGCTGGCATTAAGGTGGCCTCCATACTTGAACCCTTTGCTAGGATTGCGCGCATGATGGTGAGGTATGTCTCTTTGGAGGGAAGATATGTCACCATTCCCCAAAAGCAATTAATTTTCCTCAATCACTTTCGCAGGAATATTATCGTAAATTTCCCGCATTATTTGCTAAACTCCTTGGATAAGTCTATCCTTGAAGTTCAGAAACATGCCAAGGCTGTTCCCCTTCACCAAGGCCTAATCCTACTCATTCACCACCATTGCTTCTCTGGCTCTCGCCCTCTGCCAACTCCCCCTGTGATTAACTCTCTCCCTACTGACATAGATCTTGACATTGCTACCTCGAGAAGAAAGAGGAAAGATAAGAAGGTTAAGGTCGTTCTTCCTTCTTTGCAGAGAGTTTTGCATAGCCATAAGGAATTGGAGCTTTTCGAGAACTTATTACACATAAGTAATCGTGTGGATAATTCCAGAGAAGCGGACCTTCTTACCAGAGTTAGTAAACTTGAAGAGGAAATCAAAGACCTTAAAAATGCTCTGAGGAATGTGGAAAAAAAAAAAGGTAAGAGGAAGTTGCATGATCCTGAAGACATGGATACTGTTGCTAAGATATACAAAAAAATTCTTTCACTTGATACTAGACTAGGCAATGCCAAGGGGCGTCAAGATTGCACCCTCTCTGCTCTAAAAGGAATGTATAATTTTATGGAACAACATGTGAAGAGTGTATGCAGCCTTAGCGACATTCCTGAAAATATTTGGGATTCCAACAAGACTTGTGACCTGGCACTTGCTAAGGAAAACATGAGCGATCTTTCTCAGGCTACGGCCATTGCACTCTTCCTCTCTCTCTCCAAAAAATCAAGGTTAAGATTGATAAGGCTGTCAAGTGATGCGGAGCCTTGGTGCTATTTTTTGGCGGTTTTGATGCTATTAACTTACTGGGATGCCTTGTTTTGGATCCCTTTTTGCTATTTTTTGGCCCTTTTGTTCTTTGTTGGATCACTATCTGGTTTGATCATTTTGCTCTCCTTCTATTGTTGTATCTGACTATTGAGCCTCTGGGTCTAAGGCATTTAGCCTTTCTGGATTGAGTTTTATCCTTCTGATATCTGGCTTCTTGAGCCTTTTTGTACACAGGGTATAGTCCCTTCAAAACTATTTATCCTTAATAAAAAAAAAACTTCAAAAGACCAAGCATTGATCAAAACTTACAAAACTTCACAACACGCAAGGGCTTCATGAAGATATGCAACTTGATCTTCTTATAAGAAGTCTACCACAATATCATTTAATTCAGAGGTGGAAATCAAATTCATAATTGAAGAATTTTTTTCAAATGAAATGCATACGAATCTCCATACAATTCGTTTGTTGATGTTGAATCAAATTGTTCATAAGAGTTATACAACTATGGGTTTCACATAAGAGTGAAGTGTTTCTTTTGACATTCATATGGAATTCTTCTAACAAATTTCTCAACCACGTGTCAAATTCATAATTGAAGACTTTTTTTCAAATGAAATGTATATGAATCTTCATATAATTTGTTTGTTGAAGTTGAATCAAGTTGTTCACAAGAGTTATACAACTATGGGTGTCACATAAGAGTGGAGTGCTTCTTTTGAAATCCATATGGAATTCTTCTAACAAATTTTTCAACCACGTGTCTTCTTTAGTTTCTTCCATAACACTTTTATACTGTGCTTCAGTAGAAGAGATAAACATTTTTGGTTGTTTTTGTTGCTCTGAGTGATAACACTTGTATCAAACATGAACACATATTCATTCATAGCTTTTCTTTATGGCATCACCAACATGGTCAAAAACATAGTAACCATATAATTGAGCATCATTAGTACAAAAATGATGTAAACCATATTATATTTTAAGATTCATTTAGCCATTTTCAATGATCATCATATGGACCTTGTAAGAATTTATAAGCAATATCTACTGCATAAGAAACACCAGACCTAATAATAGTTAAATAGATTAAATTGTCAATTATAAAAAACTTTTTAAGATCTAGAAATATTTCACATTTTCCTTTTCGTGATTATAATCCCTCAATGTGTTTAAAGAAGGGTTTCCTTCACATTTTCACTATTTGTATCCTTAGCTTGCAAAAACACTTCTTTTTTCCAATAATTATTATTTTTAAAAATCAAATTTGGGCCGGTTAGATGAATGTGCTCACCATCATTGCTCTCCCAAGTGACAACCCGAGCATCGGCAAAGCCTTGTCAATTGTGGTGGTTGGGGATTCCCATAATGATCTGTGCAACACTATGTCTAGGGCTCCCACCTCCTGTGCAGTGGGATGGTTGGGATTCTAGCAAAGTCCCCCGGTTGGCTCTTGCCATATCTCCTAATCAGCAGGACGACAAAGAAGAAGAAGTTGGTTCCGGCTGGCAGCCCATTCTGGATGGAAATGATCTTCCAGGTAGTAACTTGGAGGATAAAGGGCCTCCACCACCGCCCCCTGCCTCTATGTTTGTTATAGAGGATTAGTTTGTTTTCCTTTTTTTTTTGGCATTGTTGCCTTGTGGTCTGATGCTTTTGTCTCCTAGCCTTTGGCTAGTTTGAACGTGGGGTGTGCCCTTTACCTCCCATATTTTTGTGGATAGACTGTAATATTTTATTAAATTAATATAAACTATTTCATAAAAAAAAGTAAATTTGATCATCTGAAAGTTTAGTTAACCAGATTCGTCCAAAGAAGCTTATTTTGTATATTCATATCTGAATAATGATTGATGTTCAAGGAATATACCCTATCTCTGATGAAAGGTAAATTCAAGTTGGAAATGTTGAGTGGAAAGAAAATAGTGATAATTGAACATGATCATTGTTTTTCACATATTGAAAAATTGAAAAATATCTTTATACTAGAGTTTCATCTGGTTCAACAGTAAAGGTTTGTACTACTAATAGGTAGTTATAATTAATTCAAGTTTCATATATTTCAATGTTATAAGTTATTATTAACTTTATAATTTAAGGAGTATTTATTGTTTGTTAGTGAAGGGTCTATAATAAGTGTGCTCCCAAAAACATTAATTGTTGAGACACTTACAAAATGAAATGAAAGTTTGGATGATTCCCAAGCGCAATTAAAATGTATTGAGGTCTCACCCTCAAAAACATATTGTTTCCCACTAAAAACTAGTTAGGAATCATCTTCTTATTACTGATAGGGGTTTCTTAATGAGATTGCTTTTTCCTAGATATTTTTAAACAAATGATTATTTGACACGAGAGGTGTACTACCATTTTTTGGTTATAATTTCATAAGAGTATTTTTTGGTTGTGATTTCTGAACAAATTATTACTTTTTGAGAAAATTATTACCGTAAATATATTTAACTTAGAAAAAAACGAGGTAAAAATTAGATAAACCCTATCGTAATAATTTCCTCAATAGTTAGGGCATTGGGAACGATACCTATCACAAATTTATAATCAACCAAAATAGGACTATATTTGTAATTGTAATCTGATGCAATGAATCAAAATTTAAGGTCTTAATGTTAGCTATTTAATACATTTGATAAATTCAATTTTAATTTTATTAAGATATTTATGATCTTATTTTCCAAATAGAATATGTGTAACTTATGTTCTTAGTTCATAAAAAGTCTTATTAAACAATTATGGTATCTATACACATTTCCCTATAACAAGTGGGCAATTGGTTGGGAAAAATAGAAGGTAAAACAAATTGTACTTTAAAGGATTTGATAATATAGGAGATTTCAAAAGAAAAGAATGACAAGAATGCCTCATTATGTTTGTTATAGGCTTTCATCAAGATTTTATGATAGAATATACCTTTTAAAAAAGTCTATGTTAAAATTTGACATCATGGATTAAAGTTTTCATGAAAAGTCCATATAAATGAACTTATGTGAAAAAGTACCATTATTGAAATATTTAATAGAATTTTTATGTTTTATAGATTTTTTAATAGAAGAGAATTTTTATGTTTTATCTTCTTTTTTATGATTTTATAACCCCCCCCAAAAAAATTAACTACCTTTAAATACATACCTTACATCCTACTAACATAATGATTGATCGATTATCAAATTAATATGTTTTTCTCATCCTTACACACACACACACACACACACACACACACATATATTCTTGTGTTTAAAATAATTTATTATTTCCTTCTCTATCCAAGTCTTTTCAAATAATCTCTGTATCTAAAAAAGTGACCAACATTTAATCATAAAAATTAACCAAAATAAAGCTATATTTATCATACACATAGGGTATTGAGTGGCACTCATAGATGAGGATATATGGATACATTATGATATATTCACAAAATAATTTTTTAATGAATATGATCTTATATTATATTAACAAGTAAAATGATACAAGATAATTCACATAAAAAATGGGCGGTATGGAATCACGCCCCAAAGCCACGTGATCAAACTAGGTCGTGTAGACACTAAATCACGCTCTTTGGGTATCTATCCAGTCTTGATCACATACTACTGTTCATATCATTCTTGTTATGTTGTGAAGCCTATTTTCATGTGTGGAAGTGTTGAAGACTTTACACTAAAAGTATTGTACACTATCCACAATTTTCTCGCTAGGGTTCAAGGTTGGGATGACATCTCCCGCTAGCAGGGGTTTGGGGGTGCAACCTCGAGAAAAAAATTGGCCAAAAAAATGTGCCCAATATCTCAGAAAATGTGCTTTTCTCATATGTGTGGGATTTTTGACCCATAGGTTTATGGGGTGGTTTTGGTACCCATAATATTGTAAAATTTCTTAAGTAGCCGCCTATTGATGTAGGGATGACATATCATTGTAGATGTGTGTGAGTTCATGTGTGAATTTAGGAGAGTTATATTGATCGTAACTCCAAACAGATCTGGGTATTGTATTGAGAGAAAGAGGTGGCTTGTAATAAAAATCTAAGCAAGTGATTCTTGGTGGACGTATCCCAAATTGGGTGAACCACGTTAAATCTTGTCTCTATGTTTTATTCTTTTATTTTCTGCACTTATATTTCAGATCTGTAATATTTTTCTACATATTAGTTTCTAATATTGTGATTCTATGTGGGATTGTTCTGCATATTTTATCCCTTATTTACTAATAATTCCTAAGTAAGAAAAGTACTAATTGACCCCTATCTTAGGCCATCTTTGTTGTCTTTCATTGCTACTTTTGATCCTACACTTTTGCTTGCCCAATCTATCTTTTCATACTTCGACATTTCTCATCCTGGACACTAGCGCCCAGCCAAGACGCCAACATTAGGTGCCCCTATCCCCTATGGGCACCCCCAACCTCTTTATACTTTGTTCACATCTTTTGGGTCCTTTCTAGCCGTTTAGGCATCTCATCATTTTTGTAGTCAGACTTTTCGAGGTTAATTACATATTTCAAGCAAGGGAATCATATAAATATAAAGTTATGTGACCATAATAAAGGACCAAATACTAAACATTAGCTATCACCACCGAAGGTTTCCTCCAAAGACATTATCAAGAGCATTCAAACATCCATATAACATCCACACACAAGGGAAAGGGTCTGATACTTCTGCATACACTTCATAGGATTTAAAGTTCATTTCTCCATACACACATCTATCTAAATTTCTACATCTAGCTATTTCTCACTATAAAATGCATCTTGCACAAGAACGACCTAGGGAACAATTCTACACACACACAGAACTACATGGAGTCTAAAATGTAGTACAATGCCTAGATTGTAAGTCCACTTAGCTAGGTGACTTTCAAGGTCTATATGATTTCCCATTTATATCCTTTTATTTTTAGGATTTCATGTGTTTTGGGGGTTTCCATTTGCTCTTTCTCTTTGTAGGTTTCAAATGAATCTTGCATACTTAATGTGACATATAGGAGACCAATAAAAAATGGTGGTGACATACAAGTCACACTATAAAAATCATTTTATGAGGTTATGATGAGTCATGGACACCCTGCAATGGTCTATAACACCCAACCACCCTTGACCTGAACCAAGTGCCCTAGTCATAGTATTTCTAATGCTTGTACAATTTTGTGGGCCCAGTTTCGAAAGTCTTCCTTCATGTTCCATCATTTTCTAGCTCAGCACAACTTCGGTATTATTGTGAAATCAGATAAGTATCTTATCCCTTCTCTTACAATTAGGGTTTAAATTTTATTAGCTTGCTTTCTTGTGTCAAATCTGTACTTTATTGCATATCTATTATGTTGTAAATAAAATTTAGCATAAAAAATATAAATATTTGTTAAATCAATCATTGATGCAGACGGTTATGAAAAGAGGGAGATTGTGATCTTCAGGTAAGAGTCCAGGTATTTTAGAATCATCAAAGGAGATGGTTGTGGAAGTTTTGAAAACTTCAACAAAGGTTGGGAAAGGTTGAGTCTCATCTATGGTGATTAGGATACACTGTAGGGCTTCGATAAGATCTTGTCAATGATTGGGAGAGATTTGGATGAGCTTGTAGAGAGACATCTTCACGGGATCTTGATGTAGCTATTTTACAATACTTTGTTTAATGACAACCATCTTTTTGGTTCATGGAGTGGCTAGGATAGATAACTTAGCCTTAAATGAAAAAGAAGATGGAATAGGCTCACTAGAGGGAGTAATGACGAAAACTTTATAATTTTATTTGGTAGATGGTTGAGGATCACGAGGTCGAGAGTAGGTGGTGATACAAACAACGTCGATAAAAAAAGGGGGACCTTATTTGGAAGAGGTAGAGTTAGGTGGTGGGATTGTGATGAAATATTTGGATGAAGAAGGATATTTAGAGGTCTTATGAGGTGTATATTTTACTGGAGAATTCTTTTTGGGTTTGGATGAACTATTATATGGAAGAGGGTGATCCTCTTCAATGAGAAGGTCATCTTCTTCTATGAGATTTTTAATGAGGTTTTGGAGGGCCCTACAATGTTTAGTGTCATGTCTGAGGGTACAATGATAAGCGTAAATGATGTTATAATCAAACCACACAGGTTTTTTCCCAAGTGAATCGAAGAATTTGATATGAGGAATGGTGATTGCAGATTCTTGGATGAGATGTTGACGGATTTCATTATAGGACCCAATGGGGGGTTTTGAAGAAGGATTTGCGTGGATTATGGATGTATTTGGTTTGAGAGAAGAATATGAAGGAAATATTGGTTCCTTAATATTAGGAGGCTTTGTGGGAGCCTTAAGTTCTGATTTATATTTAAAAGGAGAGGTAGATGGCCTTGATTCAAATTTATTAGTGATGGAGGTTTTGGATAAAGGGCTTGGTCCCAAAACAGATGGTGGAGGCCCTAAGATAGAAGATTGAATGTTGAATTTCTTAAATTGTTTGGGATTTGGAGGTGGAAGATCCAATTTCATATGTGGATGATTGAGATATTTTTGGATAGGGACACCAATGTTCTTAGATTTTTTTTTGTGGAGTTTTTCCCTTGGTAGGGATGATGATGATTTACATCGAGGGATCGTTCGAGGTAAAATAAAATGATTTGGATGTAGATTTGGTTGTAGATGTGGGGATTGGAGATGGAAATTATTTTTGAATAACACGCTTGATGATATTGGAAGGAGTTGGAAATTGTGTGGGTCTTAGAGGTGTTGATAGAGAATTGGTAGTAGTTGTTGGAAATGAATATGGGATTGAGATATCCTTTGTAGCTGCATCAAGTGAGGATGTTTTCAAAGTAGATGTTTTAAGGGATAATGTGGATGTATACATGGATTTAGATGTTTATGTAGGTATGCACATAGTTGTAGATCTGGGTGTGGAAGTAGGTGTAGATGTAAGGATGGGTGTAGAAATAGATGTTGAGATGGGTCTAGGGATCGATATGGGTATAATATGCATAGGGAAAATATATATGGATGTAGTGGATGAGGAAATGATAAAGGTAGGTGTAATAGGTGCAGAATTGGTTGATATGATAGGTGTAGAGATGGGTGTGGTTGTATATAATATTGTATATGTAGGGATAGCTATTGAGATAGGAGTGAGGATGGATATGGGTATAACTAATGTAGGTGTAATAGATAGCAATGTTGTGGATATGGTAGATGTAGGGATAGGTGCAGATGTGGATAAGATTTTAGATGTAGGGATAGATGCCAACCTTGGTGCAATAGATGTGGGTATAGATGTAGATACAATAGATGAGGGGATAATAGATGTGGGTGGTGATGTTGAGACCTGATTTAGAGTAGTATGGGCATTAGGTGCTTGAGATGTGTGGCAATAAGATTGATTGTTTGAAAGATGATTAGGGAAGGGTTACTTGAAGATATATAGGGGTTGGTTAGGAGGAGCATTACGATTGTTGAATTGAAGGTCCCTGTACGATGGAAAAGTGACAAGCAAGCATAGGAATCTACAAGTAACTTTTCCTTGCACCTGACCTCCCGAGGTCGTGCCGAGACAGCCGGTGGGGATTAAGTATGTGTGGGATGCAGACAAACTAGTTAGGAAATCTGATGTCTTCGACGCGCACTAGTGGAATTTGTGAATCTAAGGCAAAGAAGGCTCTCCTAACCTGAACTGGCGTGATAGATCGATCAACAAGGATGACTGCTCGAAGGCTCCAATCAATATTGAGCTCTAGCGTGAGTCGGTCTATGGGTTGTGGAATATGTGGAAAATGACCTGGGATAGTTTCGTGTATGTCTCCCGATAAGGTCATAGGGCGGATGGTAAATATGATTGAATCTATGGGGGATTTTCTGGCCTAGTCCAGAACTCCTTAGCTTTGTTAGCTGTTGTGTCTAGGAAGGATAATTGTTCGATGATGATAGGTGGAAGTGGAGTAGATTTGAATACTAATGTACGTAGGCCTGCATCAACGTCAGATTCACCTATGGGATCATTGGGTTGTGGGATTTGTGGGTCGCAACCGTAGATTTGTATTTGTTGTGGTCATGCTATGGTCATGTGTGGAATCAATCCCTAATCCCTAGTATCCAATAGTCATATGATTTTTTAGCCTCTATATTTAGAATTAACAGTTGTGTGATCTTCTCAGAATATCTTACCGACGTTTGTGCAACCTGAATTCTCAAGCTAGTATCTATATCTGTGAGAGTGTCTCCTGCATCTGGCTGTGGGACCAAAGGATCACAACCAAAGGCCTGCTCTCTTTCAAACCCTTCTACAGTCATGTGGATATGAATCTAGGGTAATCTCTAGTTTGGTTGATTTGACCAAAATGTGTGTGCTTGGTCATCTTCTATGTTTAGCCCGTGTAGTTGGAAATTGATTTGTTGTAAGTTTACTGTTGTTTGGAAGACTTGGATTCTGAGATTCTGATCTATATCAGTTACGGCTGTGACGAGATTGGGTTGGGGCACGATTGGCTCAAATACGTATTCCCTGGGATCTCTAGGGCCCATGATTGTCATACAAAAGCAACAATATAAACTAAATGTAGCAAAGAAAAATTAACTATATGAAATATATCTAGAACATATATAACTTCTATATTTTTGTGTTTTCCTGATGAACTTTTTGAACGAAATTGAAAGATTAAATTTTTAATATATCTAGAAATTAAAAATTGACACTAATAACAGACTAAAACAAACAAGGTAGCCGAGTGTGGCTACTTGTCTATGCAATTTGTAGATCTACTCTAAACAATGAAATAACTGATCTAATCTATTTGTAAGACTATCGATCCTACCTCAGAAGTGAGGAATGAATCATAGTTTATCTGAAACTATCAATCCCCATAGCTTCCCTGGCAATATCGAAAGTAAAATTAACTGAAATGAAATGATTAGCTATTTTGTTTGATATGCTTCTAACTAGAACTTTGAAAGCTAGAACCTAGATTCTGCAGAACAGTGGCGAATTCGATGGTGTGTGTGGCTTTGTCCCCTCAGTGTGATCTCCTCGTTCCTTCGTGCTCACATGAATCCAAAAAAGCGTGTAATGCTAGCATCAATAGGAGTAGATATTGGAATAAAGACAACTTTAGGATACATACTGAATACAATGCGAGTAGGAGAGGGATAGCGCAAGAGTAAAAAGCTTGGCTTACGCAATTCCTGGTGGGATTTATTGCAAGTCTTGCAGAATAAAACATCCAGAACCTAAAACTATCCTGTTTGAAGAACAAAACCTGCAACTTTAATGGCTTCCTATTGGAAACAAACTACTCTACTCCAATGGATTGGATGAAATATCAATAGCACTTGCACAAGATGGATATGTGACTTCCTAACAGCAAAACAACACTAACTAAGCATGCAATGGAAGAAACTAAGAATTCTAAACAAAATGAAAGGCTAATCTATTGCAAATGAGAAATTTAGAGGCAAATTTGAGGGGCCATCTGCTTGAGCACAAGCCAACTATTTATAGCATTTGCATTTACCCAAGGTAAAAACCAAATTGAACTCTTAAACTATAAACAATGGAAAAACACTATTCCAGGGGACCAAAATCATTAATGCAAGCTCAAGGTGGTGAAAAATAGCTAGTGAATCGTTGATTTTTATGTGAGTCATGTTAAAAGAGCATTCTGGAAAATTCGTAAAGGACCGCCGCCTTGAGCAGGGTGGCGGTTATAGGACCGCCACCCTGTTTAGGGCGGCGGTCACGAGACTGCCACCCAGGCATGGCGGTGGTTTCGTAACTAAAGAGAAAAAGGCCAAGAAAAGAAGGGGAAAAGAGAAAAACAAAGCATGCAAAAATTCTTTGTATATCTTGGGCTCTTTGAGTGTTTTGACCATGCTTAGCGCATGATGGCATTGTATAAGGATTTGGATATATATATATATATATATATATATATATTCTTTTTGGATCAGACTTTTGACATCTATGGCTTACTTGCATTTCCGTTTCCTCATGTGAACTATGATATTATGCTTATATGCTCTTTAGAATGTATGCAATGGAGAACAAATGATGCAAAAATTTACTTTCTTTTGTATTTCATGATGCTGATATATGATAATGTAGATACAATGTGATTTTGAATCTTAGTTTCTGTAAGCAATTTTGGATACTTCATATTTGCTTTGGCAAAGTGGTGAAGACAAGCCGGTATGATGAGCAGATAGAATTGTCCATTACTCTCCTAATTCCACACAACTAGTAAGATGTGAGGGCTCATCACCAAGAGCTAGGAAGGGCACAAGTTATGAAATGTGTTGAAATGGTAGTGATGAGAGATAGAAAAAGCTTTAGTGGAACCAAATTAGGATACTACTAGCTTACTCTACTCGAGTGACTTCATAGTTTTGGGATGAAACTTGCTTTGCGGTTTATCTAGACTTAGATCCGTAGATGGCCACATGGTAGACAAAATCTGGGTTTTCAGGATTTTTAATTCTCTTGGAATTTTGGACATCTGATTCATTTGTTTTTGACTCAAGACTTCAAGACTTGAATTGTTTGTCTATGACCTTTTACGTTTGTTTGTCAAGAGGACCCCCTACACCTTGCCCCATGCTACTAGTAAGAAGTATGGGCTTATCACCATAGGCAAGATATAGGCGAGTAAGGGCATTTCCATCCTTTCCCAACCCTACGTCACTAGTAAGAGATGCAAAGCTCATCACCGAAGGTTGGTGGGGCAAGGAAATGTGTAAATTTAAAATTTTTTGTTTGATTCTATATTTGACTTGTTTACTTGAGTAAAATGTCAGTATGTGCTTATTTCCAAAGAGATATACATATGGGATAGATGTGACATGATGAAGCTTCTAAAACAGACCATAGGCAAGAAACCTATTCTAAGAAGAAACCAAAAGTGAGAATAAACCCGTAGATCTTGGCATGGTTACCGTTAAGACTTTGTCATATCTAACTTTGTTTGATGAAATGGTCCCGAAATAGTTTGATGATATCATGGAAATAGAGAATTATGATTAGAGTGTTTATACCAATACAATTAGAAGTTTGTAATGAATTTCTTTGAGAATAAATTCCTTGATCACAAATTTTTATGAAACAAGCGGACAAAATGATCCTAACTATATGAAGATGCAATGTAGATATAATTATACAAGTAGTACTAGTTTCTTACGCGTAGAATCATTTGAGGTGCAGGGAATTGACCGTTTCACCAAATTCCTCACCTTCCAGTGTACATAAGAGGTATGCACCATTTCCATAGTCTTTTGTGACTCGGTATGGGCCCAACCATTTGGTCCGGAACTTCCTTCCTTCACCGGTCTTTTTGTCAATCCGGCTGTCTAGCCTTAGAATTAGATCACCTTCATATATGTCACGTTCATAGACCTTTTTGTTAAACTACCGACACATCCAGTCAGCATAGACTCTGTGCCGCTATTCAGCATCTAACCTAGCTTCATCTAGGCTTTCTAGTTGGGAGAGACGTGCTTCTCTATAAGCGTCTTCATCCAGAATCCCTTGTAATGAAATGCGGAGACTGGGTATTTCAACCTCAAGCAGGAGAACTGCTTCTGCCCTGAATACTAGCGAGAAAGGAGTCACTCCTGTTGGTGTTCTTATTGAGGTGTCGGTGGGCCCATAAGGCCGGATATAACTTCAAATGCCAATCTCGTTTGTTTTCTTTCACCATTTTAAGGAGAATGGATTTTAATGTTTTGTTTGTCGCCTCAGCCTATCCATTGGCTTGAGGGTAATACAAGGAGGCTGTATGATGGTTTATTTTAAACTTATTGCATAATTCACGAACTTTGTTATTCTTAAAAGAAGTCCCATTATCTGAGATAATGACTTGTGGGACACCATACCTGCAAATGATTTGGTTCAAAATGAACTTGGCAATTACAGAACCTGGCACAGTAGTAAGAGGCATAGCCTCTACCCACTTGGTAAAATATTCGGTGGCCGTGATTATGAAATTATGGCTGTCTATAGACGAGGGAGAGAATTTCCCTATTAAATCTAGGCCCCACGTAGAAAAGGGCCATGGAGTAGCGATTGGTTGTAGAGCTTGTGCCGGCATGTGAATCTCATGAGAGAATTCTTGGCATTTATGACACCTTCGTACAAACCTCTACTGTTCGTGCTCTAGATTGGGCCAGAAATAGCCCATCCAATGTATTTTACGAGTGGTGGCATGGCCACCGAAGTGGCCTCCACACATTCCACTGTGAGATTCGTGGATAATCTTCTTGGATTCTTCTGTGTCGACACATCTTAGAAGCATTCCATCAAATGCTTTTTGATAGAGCACTTGCTCTATAATGACATATTTCGCTACGATAATGCGTAACCGCCTTCTTTGTTGTGGCATGGCACCTTCTAGATACATATGGTCCATGATATAATTAATAATATCAGTATACCAAAGACACTCAGAGATAGGAGGTTTGGTTTCGATGTAATATATGCATTCATCAGGAAAGTCTAGATCTACTAGATCACCTCTGTCTAATGGATTATCAGCTAACCAATCCGCGATGATTTGTCCTTTAACAGACTTCTGATTTATGAACGTTAATTCAAATTCACCCATCAAGGTTATAAAGCGTCCACCCTTTTTAGACAAAGACCCTTGTGTGAGGAAGGTTCGTAAATGTTCTGTCTTTACAATGAATTTTGTTTCTTGATTTAGCATGTAATGTCTTAAGCGTTTGGTTACAAAGACTATGGCGAGGAATTCTCGCTCTGCTTGTGTGTAGCGTGTTTCATAGTCGAGCAATGTCCTGCTAATGAAATAGATCACACGTTCTCTCTTGTCATTGTCTTCTTGAGCTAGCATACAGGCTAGCGAGACATTGGTGGCCCGCGAATATAAAAGTATAATGGGTGATCTGGCTTAGGTGGCATTAGCGTAGGTGGCGATAACAAGAAACGCTTAACTGCGTTGAAAGCTTCATTGCAGTCTTCAGTCCAATCAATGCTATAATCTTTCTTGAGTAGATTTTTGATTGGATGGATGGCGAAACTTAAATCCGGGATGAATCTCTGGATTGCACCAAGTATTCCAAGAAATGACCTGATTCCAGATTCATCTGAAGGTGGCACCATTTCGAGAACAGGCTTAATTTTGGTTGGGTCAACATCGATCCCACATGATGATATAATGTAACCTAGGAGTTTCCCTCATGTTACGCCAAAGATGTATGTTTCTGGATTTAGCGTGACTTCATATTCTATTAAATGTGAAAGAATGACGTGCAAAGCACTTCCGGATGGTCACAATGCTTCTTGGCCTTGGCCAACAAGTCATCTACGTAGGATTCCACAATTTTATGAATAAGATCGTGAAATATATATGTCATAGCCCGTTGGTATGTAGCACCAGCGTTCTTGAGACCAAATGGCATAACAACATAGCAATAAGTTCCCCAAGGAGTTATAAACGTGATTTTAACCTGATCTTGTTTGGATATTCTGATTTGATTGTATCCAGAGAATCCATCCATGAGGGATAAAAGCTCAAATCCAGCAGTTGCATCAACAATGACGTCTATGGATGGTAACGGGAATTCATCCTTAGGACACGATTTGTTAATGTCCCGGAAGTCTATGCAGATGCGTATCTTCCCATTATTTTTTAGGACAAGAACGATATTAGATACCCACTGAGAGTAATCGACTGGTTTGATGAATCCTAATTGGAGGAGCTTTATTACCTCTTCTTTTACCATGAGAGCTACCTTGGGTTTCATTGGTCTTAATTTTTGCTTAATCGGTTTTACATCTGATTTAGTGACGAGGTTGTGTACCACAATGTGGGGTGCAAATCTTGTCATTTCCTTATAATTAAATGAAAATGATTTTTGATGTTCCTTGAGGATCCAAGTGTGTATTTCTACTTTCTTCCGATGGAGTTAACGAGGATCCTAACTTCAATATCCTTGGTTCATCTTCCGTTCTGATGTTAATATCAATTGTTTCTTCGATTAGAGAAGCGTTACCTTCTTCAAATTCAGGTGGGGCTGGAGGTAGTTCCAGCTCGTCTCCATTCTCGACCGTGTATATGCTGGGTTCCTTTTTTGGGGGAAGCTCTGTCATGGGATTCCCGTAGTAGGAAGATGAATGTGGGATCAAGGACAAAATCTACTGTGTGATGGGTGAGATGTAATGCTGCATAGGCATTTAAGTAATCAAGAGTGGTTGTCTCACTATCAATGTGGTCTAGGATTTTAGATTTGTTCTCATCTTTGTTCATTAAACGAGGGCTTGGCATTTGTTTTACTAATGGTTTGGTACGAAGGCCATGAAATGGGTATTTTCCAACTCATTGTTTGGAGTGAAGCGTGACGCTGAGGTTGCTATTGAATCAGCAAGGAGATTTTGTTCTCGTAGGGGATTGCTTCGATTGATATGAAGTCAAACTCCTTGCTTAAATTCAATACATGGCGCTGTTTTGTAGAGCTGTAGGTGATTGGCTTTGGTTTCATGTACCTCAGCGACTTGGTTTGCTATCAATTGTGAGTCTCATAACACCCTGATATTGTTAGCACCGATCCTTTTAGCTAAGATGAGGCCAAGGAGGAGGGCTTCGTATTCAGCACTGTTGTTTGTACATTCAAAGCCTATTTAGTTTAAAGGAAAATGGTAGGACTTTTCCTTTGGAAAGCAGAGAAGTAAAGATTACACCTGCCCCAGCTCCATAACAACATCTATCTCCATCGAAATGAAGAGTCCAATATTTTGCTAGGAACATGGATGTTGGGATATTTGTTGTGTTAATATACGTCCTCCTAATCTTTCATTCTACTTCCACCATGCATAGATCTTCTGCTGGGAGAGAACCGACACCTAGGGTGTACCCCATGCCTACAGAATCAAATGGTAGGAACATTGGTAGATCTTGTTCTAGTAATTCAACATTCAAAGTTTTTTGCAGTAGTTCCTAATGTATCTAGCTCCATTTCTACAAATGTTTAGCCATCATCTTCTTGGGAGAGGCTGGGATTCTCTTGGCTATGTTCGTAACTTCTAACTCGGTTGTAGGTATCAAACTTTTCTTCTGGTTTTGCATTGGTTGGTTTATTAAGTTGGTTTATTGGGAGTTCAAACTTAGAGTGAATTCCTGGCCTTTTCTTTAGGTCTGCTAGGTGTATATCGAATGGTTTTGGATCACCCTTGGCTATGAATATCTTTCCTAAGTGTAAAAACCTTACTTCTTGAAATAGCGTAGAAGGAATTGCCTTCATACGGTGTATCCATGGTCGGCCAAGGATCATATTATAGTTAGTTTCTTGATCTATAATATAAAACTCAGTCAGGATTGTTTTGGGTCCTAAGGTGACCGGTAGTATTATAGTTCCAATCGAGGTGGCTTTAAGGCTATCATAGCCTCTTAGTGTATTTTGGGTCGTGGAACAATTCGTTTCTCCGTACCCTAGCTTTTGAAGGAAAGAGAAGGGGACTATGTTAACTGTTGCCCCATCATCAAATATCACGCGTTTCACATAATTGTTATAAACCCATACTTGCAAGTGTAAGGCTGGATCACCTCGGCGTGCAATCTCAGTGTCTGTTGGTATTTTGCTTATTTTGAATATAAACTCGGTATCCCTGTCTGGCTGCCCCAGAGGGTGGATATCAAAGTCTATATGGTTTACCTATGTTTCGGGGGGTGGAGTGATGTTCACTAAATGACCCAAACCTAATGCCTCTAAAAGAGCAGCCCTGTGAGTAGGGGAATTCTTTAGTAAGTCCAGGAACAAAATGTGTGAGAAGGTTTTTGTTAGATCACTAATTAAATCATAGGCACCCATGGGTTTTTTGACTATTTGTTGGATGTTATCTGTTTCTGGCAGGTACCTTGGACTTGGCTGAGAGGAATACTCTCGTGTCCTTGTTACAGCTTCTATGGGTAGTTCGACATCTAACTCCACTAAACCAACTATCTTGGGTCGCGGCTGACTTCCTAATTGTGGTGCAACTAATGGATTCAACGAAGTTTAAGCTTCATGATCATTGTTTCCTGCAATCACACCCTTGTTTGTCCCATTTGGATTTAACTTGTTATTGTTGTGATTTGGGAGCGGATCATTGAAGATCTTAAGGGGTGCATTATGAGGGGAAACTACCCCTGCAAAAGTATTTGGTGCTGGTGACACAGGATCTGCCAAGAACATATCTATGAAAAATTATTTTTGTTCTTCTGGCAAGCGCTGTATGAATTTATTGTAGTCACGACACATTCTAGTGTCATGGCCTCGAATTTTGTGGAAACCACAATACGAGTTAGGATTTTAATTCCTAGTCTGTTGGTTTGGTGTATATTGTGGCCCAAAATTCTGATCAAACCGTCGCCTATTAGGATTAAAATTTTGTGTTTGTTGTCTTTGGTTTTGGTTCAGGTTTTGATGTCTAGTTGAGTTTTGGCTTGGACCTTGTGTAGGGTTTTGCCGTTGTTGTTGTTGTTGTGGATGATTAAAATCCACTGCATTGATTATTGGGGTAAAGTTTTTGTTTCGTTGATCGTTTATTTGTGGTGAAGCATTCACAACATTTACCTTTCTAGCCTGATCAGTTACTCCATCTGTTGTCACTCCACGATTTTTATTAAGGATTTTAGGTCCTTGATTGACATTCGTGATAGTAGGATAAGTTGTAGTGTTTTGGTTGGAGGTGATTAACCTTCCATTTGCTCCATATGTCTTGCGACCACTATCAATTGCCACTTGATCTATTCGGAGAGCGCTCTCAAGTACTTCATTGTAAGTCCTTAGTGGAAACTTCTGGACTTCTTCCTTTACTTCTCTGCTGAGAGAATGAAGGAATAAATCACATAGTTCCATTTGATCCATGTTTGGAGCACTTGCCGAAGAATAAAGAACTGTGCGCCACCTCTGGATGAAATGTGTGACAGATTCATTGTGTTCTTGCTTAATGTGCAAGAATTCCCTGATTCCTGTTCTTAATAGTTTGTTCATGTCAAACGCCTTAATGAACTCTGAAACGAGTTGTTTAAATGAATGGATGGAAGCCTCAGGTATTCTATAATACCAATCGAGAGCGATGCCTTCCAAAGTTTTGGGGAATATTTTAGCAACAACCCCATCCCAAGGGAGTAGTTCTCGAATAGCTGTGGCGTAAGCCTTGATATGTGCATTCGGATCTCCCTCACCTTTGTATTTGGGCAAATCGGGAAGAGGTCTTGGAAGCATGACGCTTCGTATGGTGAAATCTAAGGGCTCTTTCAAATATTCTGAGTAAGTCCCTATCGCATATGTTTCGACCATTGATGGTGCCTGCTGAGGGGGCAGGTGGTGGAATGGGTTGTTGACATGGCATTGCATATGCATTGGTAGGAGCATAAGGGAACCCCTGTGGTTGAGAAAAAATACTGGGAGAGGAGAACATATCCCCTTCTGGTGATTTGGAGTACATGTTTAAGTATGAAGGGGTATTGTCAAAAAATGGATTATTTTGTACTAGACCAGGAGGTGTCAGATCGGTGTTAGAAATGACGGTTCTAGTCGGCATTTGTTGTGAATACTGAGGGGTCATGCCTAACGTGCCTACTCCTGTGAGGAGGTCTACTTGGCTAGGATGGTGTGGAGGATTGGAACTTCCTGCCTGCATGAATTGGGAATTTTGATTTGCTTGAGCAAGTTCTAATCCTCTCACTTTTTCTACTAACGTTGAAATGACTTCATTTGGTGAAGTCACGGTATTTTTCCTTAGCGGAATTTGTTGTATACCTTGGTGTTGTATAGGCATGTGATATCCCGTTATGAACTGATCATTTCCCTGCCAAGTTTCCCCAAGGGCATTCCCTATATGTGGTGGCATGGAGGTATTTCCTTGAAAAGAGACCTCGGGTTGCGTTTGTAAACTCCCTATGGGTGGGTACATACTCCGAGAGTGTTGTTCATTCCTGGCATAACATACCGAATGTTCATCATCTAAAACTAGGTATGGGTCTGATTGCCTACTGATTTGTGGTCTAAGTAGTACCTGAGGAGATGAACCAGATTCTCCTTGTGAGCGTCATATTGTTCGAGCCTGAAGGCTCTATTTGTTGTGTTTGAACGAGTTGATCCCACTCCTCTGTTTGGAGAGATGAGTTATATCTAACCCTTTGAGATGGATTTTGTGCTGATAATTGGTTATCTGAATAGTTCTCACCCCATACCGAGAGCGAGGGTGATGACTGTCTATTCAGTTGAGCGTAGTATGCCTCAAGACCTAAGAGAGGCCTACCATATGTATCGAATCCCAACATATTTGAGGGGTATATGAATACCCACAGAATAATGGGAAGGAGTGAAGGTGATGGTGAAAGCTAATGAGGTAGTAAAGATGAAAGAGTCATTTGACTTTCACGTTGGGTTCACCAATTTTGTTGGTGAAGTTGATAGTAGAAATCTGACTCCAGATGTGAAGGCTAAAGGTATTGAAACAGCTGTTTGTTTCACGTCGGGTTCACCAATTTTGTACGATGGAAAAGTGACAAGAGAGCATAGGAATCTACAAGTAACTTTTCCTCACACCCGACCTCCCGAGGTCATGCCGAGACAGCCGGTGGGGATTAAGTATGTGTGGGATGCAGACAAACTAGTTAGGCAATCTGATGTCTTTGACGCGCACTAGTGGAATTTGTGAATCTAAGGCAAAGAAGGCTCTCCTAACTTGAACTGGCGTGATAGATCTATCAGAAAGGATGACTGCTCGAAGGCTCCAATAAATATTGAGCTCTGGTGTGATTCGGTCTATGGGTTGTGGAATACGTGGAAAATGACCTGGGATAGTTTCGTGTATGTCTCCCGATAAGGTCATAGGGCGGATGGTAAATATGATTGACTCTATGGGTGATTTTCTGGCCTAGTCCAGAACTCCTTAGCTTTGTTAGCTACTATGTCTAATAAGGATAACTTTTCGATGATGATAGGTGGAAGTGGAGTAGATCTGAATACTAATGTACGTAGGCCTGCATCAACGTCAGATTCACCTATGGGCTCGTTGGGCTGTGGGATTTGTGGGTCGCAACCGTAGATTCGTATTTGTTGTGGTCCTACTATGGTCATGTGTGGAATCAATCCCTAATCCCTAGTATCCAATAGTCATATGCTTTTTCAGCCTCTATGTTTAGAATTAACAGTTGTGTGATCTTCTCAGAATATCTTACCGGTGTTTGTGCAACCTAAATTCTCAAGCTGGTATCTATATCTGTGAGAGTGTCTCCTGCATCTAGCTGTGGGACCAAAGGATCACAACCAAAGGCCTACTCTCTTTCAAACCCTTCTACAGTCATGTGAATATGAATCTAGGGTAATCTTTAGTTTGGTTGATTTGACCAAAATGTGTGTGCTTGATCGTCTTCTATGTTTAGCCCGTGTAGTTGGAAACTGATTTGTTGTAAGTTTACTGTTGTTTGGAAGACTTGGATCCTGAGATTCTGATCTATATCAGTTATGGATGTGACGAGATTGGGTTGGGGCATGATTGGCTCAAATACATATTCCTTGGGCTCTCTAGGGCCCGTGATTGTCATACAAAAGCAACAATATAAACTAAATGCAACAAAGCAAAATTAACTATATGAAATATATCTAGAACATATATAACTTCTATATTTTTGTGTTTTCCTGATGAAATTTTTGAACGAAATTGAAAGAGTAACTTTTTAATATATCTAGAAATTAACAATTGACACTAATAACAGACTAAAACAAATAAGGTAACCGAGTGTGGCTACTTGTCTGTGCAATTTGTAGATCTACTCTAAACAATGAAATAACTGATCTAATCTATTTGTAAGACTATCGATCCTACCTCAGAAGTGAGGAATGAATCATAGTTTCTCAGAAACTATCAATCCCCACAGCTTCCCCGGCAATATCGAAAGTAAAATTAACTAAAATGAAATGATTATCTATTCTATTTGATATGCTTCTAACTAGAACTTTGAAAGCTAGAACCTAGATTCTGCAGAACAGTGGTGAATCCGATGGTGTGTGTGGCTTTGTCCCCTCATTGTGATCTCCTCGTTCCTTCGTGCTCACATGAATCCAGAAAAGTGTGTAATGCTAGCATCAATAGGATTAGATATTGGAATAAAGACAACTTTAGGATACAGACTGAATACAATGCGAGTAGGAGAGGGATAGCGCAAGAGTACAAAGCTTGGCTTATGTAATTCCTAGCGGGATTTATTGCGAGTCATGCAACATAAAACATCCAGAACCTGAAACTATCCTATTTGAAGAACAAAACCTGCAACTTTAATGGCTTCCTATTGAAAACAAACTACTCTACTCCAATGGATTGGATGAAATATCAATATCACTTGCACAAGATGGATATGTGGCTTCCTAACAGCAAAACAACACTAACTAAGCATGTAATGGAAGAAACTAAGAATTCTAAACAAAATGAAAGACTAATCTATTGCAATGAGAAATTCAGAGGAAAATTTGAGGGGCCATTTGCTTGAGCACAAGCCAACTATTTATAGCATTTGCATTTACCCAAGGTAAAAACCAAATTGAACTCTTAAACTATAAACAATGGCAAAACACTATTCCAGGGGACCAAAATCATTAATGCAAGCTCAAGGCGGTGAAAAAAAGCTGGTGAATCATTGATTTTTATGTGAGTCGTGTTGAAAGAGCATTCTGGAAAATGCGTAAAGGACCGCCGCCCTGAGCAGGGCGGCGGTTACAGGACCGCCGCCCTGTTTAGGGTGGCGGTCATGAGACCACCGCCTAGGCAGGGCGGCAGTTTCGTAACTGAAGAGAAAAAGGTCCAAGAAAAGAAGGGGAAAAGAGAAAAACAAAGCATGCAGGAGCTAAGCAGGGGATGCGGGATGTTAACGCATGTTTAGAGGGCTTTTCCCGATCCCGAACACCTTGCGAGGAGACCTGTATCATCATTGGGGTACGTGCTACACTGTTCCGGTGGTGCAGTACCCTCCAATTTTGGGTACGTACAGTCCCCATGGTTTAGAAGCCATTGTACAAAGTCTTTGAAGGAAATTTTTTTTTTAATATCTTAACCACATACTTGGTGATGCTTACAATAGTGGTCTTCATGGTACCACGTGTTGGGCCTAAGAATATTGACTAAGTCCCAAAGGGTGAGTGCACACGAGACTAGTGAAGAAGATGGGCAAGTGGGGAAAAGTACATGAGACAGGGGTTTTAGAAGGATTTAATAAAAGCCACGGCACACGCGCAAGGTAGAGCAAAGGACTTCAAGGCTTAGTCATATCCAACTTTCCAAAAGGAACTTGAGGAAAACCATGACCCGACTAGGCGTGCTAAGTGGATAGGGTGATAGCCTGACAACTTGGTGGTCAAGGAAAGAATATTCCATGCTTGGAACATTCCTAAATACATCATTACAGAAAGTACGAATCTTGGATTAGAAGAAGCATGCTCTATTGGAGGACCACCTTGACACTTGGCAGCCGATTTTCTACTTCATGAAGGCATGACGATGGGTGTTAAACCTATTTACAGAGATGATGATGTAGAAGAAAAGGAGGAGAGAGGACCACTCTGGAGAGAGCATCATCAAGGGAGCAAGAGGAGAAGAGGGAAATGGTGTGATTAACCACAATAGAGTAAGAGAAGCTCTACAGAAATGAGCAGAAGATTCTAGGGGTTGGGGTCCTCATTAGAGGACTATAGGAATGTTAACATATCTAGGGGAATGGGTTTGCTAAATTTTTGTAATAGGGAAGAATAACTAGAGCTTCTGATGCGTGATTCATGATATATTGGCCTGGTATGACCCTTTTGGATATAATGTAGTTATTGAACTATGATCGACATGAATATATGGTTCTATTCTAAATATATTTTTCATGGGTGTAAACCCTAGTGCCTTTTTCTTTATGTTATGGATTAGATCTACTATCTATATGGTGTTTATTTTGTTATCTGAATATGTATGTTGGTGTAATGACTCATCCTATTATTTCAGACTATATACATGATCATTTACATTTTTGAACAAAATATGTCATCAATGACAACATCTTCTCATAATGCTCACATAAAGGAGGGGCTTGGCACCCACGTGTGCCTTAGGTGAGTGTCCAGCACCCGTTGGGTGATAGGATGACACCCAAGGGATTAGAAGGTTATTCTAACGACATAAAAATGACTACATCTTGGTTCCATTGTTAGGACCTCTTTTCAAAGTTATGAGAGATGACTACATCTTGGTTCCTTTGACACATGATGAAAGAGTGGTTGACCTTGGAAAGTGTCAAAGCATGGTTTAAGAGTATGGAGGATGATTTTTCTTAGAGATTTAGTATTAGAATTGAGTTTGATGCCCGTAGATGGGTAGAAGAACATATATATCATGAGTTGTATGAGACCTTATTTTGTTGTTTTCCAATAGAATTGCATGAATGGATTTTAGTATATGCATCCAGATCAAGCTGGTACTATAGATCATGTGTATGGACCTAAGATGATTACTAGAGGATGCAGGATGTAGATTTGACTTGGGCACATGCTTTTGATCACTGGTAGAAAAGAGTGCTAACCATTTATACCTTTTAATATGCCATTTCTACGTATTCCTATGTAGTGGTTGTCGAGTTTGAGTTCCTAAGGGAAACTATAGGATCATTTTTTCAATATATCTCGTTGGCTATGAAGATCTTGATCATTACGCTAAGTTTGGAGGCCTTCCCCATGGCAAGCTAAGCTTCGCTGAGTGTTGGGTGAGGAAGCTATGGTGGACAAAGATGAAAGACATTACGACAGAAAAGGAGAGGGAAGAGAGGAAACTTATGTATAGTGAATCATGTGAAAGGGAGTTGGTTAGAAAATGTAAGGTTGTGGGAGTGATGGATCTATGGAGGAAGATGTTACAGGAAGAAATTGAGGTTCACGTAGAGGACGTAGAACCTAAGCATTATGTGCTACCCCATCTTGGGAAGCGTTGGAGAGAAACCCCTTTAGCTTCTAATGAGATTTCATTACATGGATAAAGGAGAGCCGTCGGCATGCATATAAACCCACCTAGTGACTAACCCCTAGTGCTTAGTTTTCCAAACCAAGAAATAAGTATTGCTAACCCAGTTAGTATCGGTGGAAGTGGTCGATCTACACCTAAGAGGTATAAATTATCATTTGGGACATCTATAGCCGCTAAAAAAAATCCTGTTTTTGGAGGGATTTTTTGGCAAAGTGCAAGTAAAAAGAGTTTGGGTATCGAGTCTGGGAGTAGCGTGGGATACACATCTGGTAGTGGACTAGTATCACAAACCATCAGTGTGTACTTTAGTGGGACATTGGGAACACTAGGTGCAACCACTTCAGGCCCATTACTAGCTACAGGAGGAGGACCTGGTGAATCTGGTTGATTTGGAGGTGAATCAAGAGGCATAGGACCTGGTGGATCCAGTGGATCTAGTGATGGAGGAAACACCAGAGGGAATCAAGGTTCTAGATCAGCAAGACAAGGGCCTCAGCCACCTCCGCAATTATTTTTTGAGATGTCTCTACATCTTCCAGATTACAAGGGTGTTAAGGATGATGTAGAGCATGTGCACAAGTGTGAATTACTATGGCGCGTAAAGGGGATCACTACCCCAGAGTGAAATACAAGTTAGTTTGCAATAACATTACAGGGGCGTACACATAGTTGGTACCAGAAGTATGACCCCCATTAGACGGTGGTAGATAACACCATGCTGTAGAATGTCTTCTTAGCTGAATTTCATATCCCTGAGTTTGAGCAGAAGAGAATTAGTGCTTTAAAAGAAATCCAACAAGGAATTACAGAGTGTGTGGGAATATGATGCGCATTTCAAAAATCTCTTATGATATTTACCCCTCTCAACGTGCTCAATGGTTTGTTGGAGGATTGATAACACCATTCAGAAGAGTGCTTTCAAACAAGACATTCATGGATCCACGCGAGGCCTTGGAGGCTGCCCTATACGATGAGGCTGTTGGAAGTGTAGATACTAGTGTTAGCCCTTTCCTTGAGGCTCAAATTGCTGAAATGGTGAAATAGATGGAGAATCTATTTGCGAACTCGGCGCATGAGACTCGCAGTGGTCTACGGTGCACGGATTGTTAAATATAAGGGAACACAAAGGACAATTTTCCTTGAAGGCTGGTATGCACCATTTTTGGGTTTTTTAAATGGTACTTTAATAAACTAGAGTCAGCGGAAAATAATTCCCTCCTCTTTAATGGGAGAGGTTCCCTTATTGAAAGAAAGAAAAAAATCTTATATATAAATGTACAACTTTCAAAGTGTGGATTCCTGATACTTTGAAATGTTTTATGCCCAAAGATCATCAATATGAAAGAATGGAAGAACTAAGGAGATGAGAGAGGAAGAACATAATAATACTTTCAGAAAATATAGATAGTAGAGTATGACCTTATACGTATTGAGCTAGGGAGATACATAATAGAATCATTCACTTTCATAACATATATAATTCCATATACACAAAGTTCCAGAAATCATATAAACAAGAACAAAAAGTTTCTTATCATAAAAGATGGATGATTCACAAATTCAAACAAGGAAAGAAGGAAAAGAAGAGGAAGAAAGGGAATTTTTTTTGTATTGATTACTTTTGAATCTATTACATCTACAGAGTACTAGGATCCACCCCTGAATAATGACATGGAGAAGCCATTAATTAACTTCCAAAAACAGTTACATTCGGTTACAAAAAAATGATGAAACTAATTCAAGAAACCAATGTATGAACTTCTCTAATGCCTCGGTCGTTTCCATGCCTAGTGGAAAAACCAGATGCATCATATCACATTTTTTAACCCACTTTTACAAATTTGAATTTGAGTCGTCCACGTGGAAGTGATTTGCTAAAGCAGGCTTGGGGGCACCTTTTATAGTTTGTGCCTTTTAGAGAAATGGCACTTTGGAACATTTCAGCCTGCCCATCTGCTTTTGATATAGGCCTAACATGTGGCTTTACTTGAGTGGTGATGGACTCGTGACTCACTTTTACAATTTTGACTCTTTTCATAGAAAAGCTTAAAAACTCAAAGTTCTCTGCCGACCTGCCTTCCCATTTTGACTTTCGATGCGGGCGCAACATTTGACTTTATCCCTTGGCATGAGCGGGGCCGCGGGTCACTTTATAAATTTACACCATTTTGGAAATAAAACCAAAATTCCCAACTCGCTCTGATGGCCCACCTTCATGCTTTGACTTTTCAACAATGGAGTCATAGCTTATTTTATACTTTATACTTTTTTCAAACAAAGCCAAAATCTTCAAATTGCTCTGACGACCCGCCTTCCCGCTTTGACCTAAAACATGGCCATGTGTCCCTTCACAGGCCTATTCTATATTTTTGTGTTTTGAATAATTCCCTCTATTTGAGGAAGGCTTTATGTCTGACCTAGGACACGTGGAGGCTTCTCGCTCTTTTGGAGACTCTATTTGGACCTAACCTTCGGAGGTGCACTGATTAGACACATGGAGAGTTTTCATATGTTTGGGACCTACTTTTGGATTCACCCCCCCAAAATAGCATTGAAGGGACACGTGGGGATTTGTGCTAGTTATCCTTTCCTAATATGATTCAACGACTGGTTCTTCCCCTTTTGATAGACACTTAGAGAGCTGGCGCTTGTTTCAGGAACTGCCTTTGGCTTCGACCCTTGAAGGTGTGCTGATGAGACACGTGCTGCCATCTGCTGGCCTTAGAATTTTCAATGGAAGATTTAAATTTTTGAGGCTCTGAACACGTGGAGGGTTGGCACTCATATAGGGTCTATCCCTTGGGTCTCACTTCTGAAGTTGCGTCGATGAGGCACGTGGAGGCTTCCACCGACCCTCTTATACTTAGTCAATTAAACGTCCGGCTCTGTTCCTTTTTCAGACCTTGGACACATGGATGGCTGGCGTAATTTTGGGGTCTCTCTTTGGGCTGTGCCTTTTGAATTTACACTGATGAGACACGTGGTACCTTCCGTGGGTCCATCTTATACTTATTTGATTAAAAAGCTGGATATGTCCCTTCATTGTTTGATTTGGAATGTGGGCTCGCATGACTGAACCACCCCCTTCGATTTTCTTCTGTGCAGGGTCATGTTTGATCAAATTTACTCGGGGGAAAATTTGGGATAATAGGCACTAACTCAAAAATTTTGAAACTTGACTTGAAAAATGAGGGGAATTTTGAGGGTGACAATAACTGTCTCTTTCTGGGGATGGCTTTGCTTGGAAAAAAGAAACAAGGCAAGATCAAGAATCCAAGAAAAACTCTGGGAAGGTAGACCAGTGCCTTATCCATTGGGAAAATAGAGTGAAAGACAAAACCAATACATAAGATAACACACAAGGAAGGTAAACAAACCAAAATGGAAAGACAAAAACAAAACACAACACACAGTGAGGAACAGGAAAAGAAACAAGACAAAACAAGGAAAGACCAAAAAAACACTATACATAATATATAGAGGAACTACCTAGTCACCTAGGACTTGAACCACTTCAAATACTACCCACTATAAGGAAGTGGGAGAGGAGATCCATCCATATAATCCAAATAGAAATAATTTTATCCAACAAAGTGCTTGATTTTGAAAGGACCAAGCCAAAGAGAATCAAACTTACCGTGGCTTTCTTGAGGTTCATGTCTTTTGTCCCACAACAAAACAATGTCTCCCAATTGAAAATATCTGGGTCTAGCATTCTTTTCAAACAAATATTTCACCTTCAATTGATGAGTTGAGATTCTATCAAAAACTTGCAACCTGTCTTCATCCATCTTCTGGAGATACATGATCCTCTTTTCTAAGGAACTGATAAAGATTGAATCTTCAATAGCCTTCATTAAGTTCAAGGATGGTAATTCCTCTGTTACTGGTAGGTGAGCTTCAACACCATACACCACTTGAAATGGAGACATCCCAATTGCTCTTTTGGGTGTAATTCTATCTACCCAGAGAGCATCATAAATTTTCTTGTGCTAGTTCCTCTAAGATTCATTGACAAGCTTCCAAACGATGGTTACCAAATTCTTATTTGTTGATTCTACTTGTCCATTCACTTGAGGATAATAATCTAAAGAATGAGCAAGGGAAATTCCATAGCCATAGTAGAAATCCATCATCTTAGAAGAAGAAAAATTTGAATCATTATCATTCACAATCTTGTTTGGTACCCCAAACCTGATCAAGATGTTCTATTTAATGAAATTACACACCACCTCAGAAGTAGTGATTTTGACTGGAATAACCTCTACCCACTTTGTGAAGTAATCTATAGTAGTTAGCACGTGAGTATGCCCAACACTGGAAGGTGGATTAAGAGTTCCAATGAAATACAATCCCCACTGTTGAAAATGCTCATCAATCACTACTAGTTTAATAGTAAGGTAGCCAACTTAGGTCTCCCAACAAAAGTCTGACAGGCTTCACACTTACCTACCCATTTTGATGCATCTCTGAACAATGTAGGCCAATAGTACCTAGCACAAAGGATTTTATGGGTAGTGATAATAGAAGAGAAATTCCCTCTACAAGCCTGATCATGAAAAGCTGAGAACAACTTATGTTGCTCTTTGTCTACACACTTCAAGAATCTTCCATCTATTCCTCGCTTGAACAAAGCATTCTCCCATAATGCATACTATACAGACCTTAAATTAATAGCTCTATTTTCCTTGGCTCTCAACTGGTATGGACACTCTCCATAAGTAAGAAAATGTGCAATATCAACATACCATTCATCTGTTGAACTAAGGAAGAGGACATTAGGAACATCAATTGCTTCTTTGGACAATTCTACATTAGCTCCTTCATCAATAAACTCACATAAGCCTTTACCCCAGAATAGCTTAGTTAGCTTGATATCAAGATCATATTCTTGGAATTTTGCTACCTAATTGCCTCTCTTAGTTCTAAACTCCTATTGTGTAAGAATATAATTGATGGTTGTATCAGGTACAAGCACAATAGAGTGAGAATTAAGAATATAAAAACAAAACTGCTTGACAGCTTTGACCACTGCAAAAGCATGTTTCTCCATCATAGTATATTTCAATTCATGATAGTTCAGGACATAGCTCATGAAGGAAATTATAAGTTCATGATCCTCAAAATTTCTCTGAGTTAGCACAACAACCAAGGTACTCTCCGTAGCATAGCAATAGATGATAAAATCCTTGCTGAAATTAGGACATGCTAAGATGGGAGTCTTAGCAATGGCTTTCTTGATACCTTCAAATGCTTCTTTACCTTCATAGGTCCAACCAAAGTTTTGATTTACTTTCATCATGTGAGCAATGCTCATAGTCAATTCTGAAAAATTAGGAATGAATCTCCTCAGGAAGTTTATCTTATCAAAGAAAGAGTGAACACCCTTTTTGCTTGTGGGGAGAGGAATCTATTGGATTACTTGAACTCTTTGTGGATCTATCTTGATGCCTTCTTTGGAGACAATATACCCCATAACATTTCCTTCAGTAACACAAAATACAAACTTCTTAGGATTGAGAGAAACTCCATGTTCTCTCCATTTCTAGAGGATTGCTTCAAGATGTTGAAAGTGATATACCCTTGTTTTAGAGAAAACAGTCAAATCATCAAGGTACACAACAATACACTTTCCCTTTAGACTACCAAAATCAGAGTCCATTTCCCTCTGAAAGGTGGCACCAACATTAATAATACCAAAAGACATTCTTTTGTAGGAAAAGGTGACCCAAGGACTAGTAAAAGTAGTTTTGTGTTGATCTAGTGTACTGACTTCCACTTGATTGTATCCAGAGAATCCATCAAGTACATACAACATCTCAGAGCCTGTGACAGCTTACAAAAATTGATCCATCATGGTGAGAGGATAGTTGTATTTTAGAGAGGCCTGATTCAAATTCCTGAAATCCACACAGATGCGGATCTCACCATTCTTTTTTCTAATAGGCACAACGTTGGCAATCCATGTTGAATGATGTATAGGGAAAATGATCTTTGCCTTTAGTAACTTCTGGATATCTTGAAAAATAGTGCCAGCAACCTTAAGATTGTATTGCCTTTGTTTCTTCTTGAAAGGTTTGATCCCAGGTTTCATAGGGATAAAGTGTTGCATCTCCTTTGGCTGGAAAGCCTTGAGATCATCATATGAATAGACAAGAACATCAACATAATTTTTAAATAGATTTAATGATTTCTTCTTCTCTTCTTGAGTGTATAATTTTACAATATTCACCATCTTGGGTTCATCAAGAATCCCAATATTAATATTTTCATATTCAGCAGACTACTGAGATCTTTGGGAAGCTATAGACTTAATGTACCTATCAGGCTTATCAAACATATCTTGCAAACTCACTAACCCTTTAGGGATCTTGTTACCTTTAAATTTGATGCAGCCATCTTGATCCATCTCTTCCTTGATATCTCCTTCATTAGAAGATACACACTCTCTAGGAAAAGTCTCACTTTCCTCATGATGCAGCCTAGAATTCTCAGATAACACCTAGTCACGCTGGTACATAGCTTAGCCTAGTCTGAGTGCTCACCCGAAGCACGCAAAGGTATCAAGTTCCTCTTTAGGGTTGCTGTAGCAGAATGGTAGAATGATGAAGTAGTATAACAAACATATATTTAGGAACTAATCCATCCATACATCGTTACACCATACCAGATCTATAAGCACTTAAGTATAAATCATCGTGATAACAATAGTATACAATGACAAACATATCAGACACTATTGTTTGGCCAATATTCTTCATATATTCATCATACCAATAGTACAATAGCTTCATACAATACCAGACATGTGTGCATGGATCTGTTACAATTATCCAGTCTGATGCACTCATGTATCTCCAACCCTTCAAAGTAGTATGTGTCCATGTCTATCCCTTACTAAGTAATTCATTACATATATATAGGGTGGGGGACTAGTCCTTCACCACTTAACTCTACCAAAATAGGTCACATGCTAATAATAGCCATGCACCTTTTACAACTATAGCCATACATGCAAGTATGCTATCTATAGATCACTGATAGTTAACTATAGTGGTGGATCTATTCTTAGCTTATGTCCATGCAAGAGTGATTTGACATGCTCTTTGAAATCTCCACAAAGAGTGGTGCACAAGTCTCGGCATCTCTTTGTGTGCTTCGCACACCAAACTCTAAAAATAGCCCTGATCTCCAAAATCAGCTAAGTCCCGAAAGTCTGACTCTACACCTCCACACGTGATGCCTTCCTATACCTTCGCGCCTTTTCTCCTGTGCTGTTCTCCCACGTGGACTCTGTGTGTGAGTTCTACTAAGTGTTTTCTCTGATCAACATTACCCCACACTAATCTCATTTTCACCCCAATAATGGTGATGTCCAAAACTTACACAAAGAATGGATAAATAAAGAATGGTTGAATAAAGAATTTTGAATAAGGTATACACAACAAAAACTATTCAGGCCTCAGGCTCCTCCATTTCATTCTTAAGCAGTAACTCTAGATATTCCTCCTTTATATCTACTTCCAAGTTCTTCCACTCTGTCAACACTATTCATGCCTTCTCTAACACATCTACATTGATTGACTCCAGCTCATCCATAGTTAGTTTTCCCTACTCATTCTGTATCACTAGCATTACGCTTGACATAGAAGTTTGCACCCCTTCCAATATATCCATCTTTTGAGCAATGAGGTTTCCAAGGTCATCTAACCTTTCCTTATGTGGTGCCTGTGCCACAGCTAGTGTCTCGCACTTTTGCTTCACTAGGATTAATCATTTAGCATGGCCTAGGGTTACATCCTTCATAGCCTTTTGTACTTCATTATCTCCCTCCAATGTTTTTACTGTGATCAGTGCATCTGGAGCTGTGCATATCATTAGTGCATGATCAGATTTCTTCAACTCGTCACAGATGGCTTTGCAGTAGGCCTTCATAAGTAGAAATCTTCCTTGCTACTACTGCCTGCACTTTCTCTGCCTCTTCTGCTAGGTCCTTGGGATTTTTTGGTATACGCACCTTTTCATCCTCCAATACTAATTTTATCATTGTCTTTACGTAGTGCATCTCAAAAGGAAATTCTTTTGGTACTTCAGATTCTAAATGCGGGTGTACCTTTAGGACATCATCTCTAATTTCCTCCGCCATACTAACAAAAGTGTCATATTTCCTTTTGCTCAGATCCATCTCCTATACTAAACATGCTATTTCCACATTCTTAGCCTTCAACTCCTCTGTAAGCTCTTTAATTGTAGCATATTTGTCAGTGTTCCTTCTAGCCACCTTAGTAGATAATTTTACCAATGCATTCCTTACCTTCTCATCGGTCATAGCAGTTGGTTTAATTGTCATGTGCCAGGATTCTGGTGTCTTTTTCAATCACCTAGATGCACATGATTCTTCATAGACATCAAAATCTGGTTCATCCATATGTGTATGCATCAACCATAAAAGTCGTATTCATGTTCGCAACATTGCCTTATTCTCATCCATAAGTGCCCATCTGAATAAATATTTTTGTGTGATGGTGCTCTGGAATTGAGCGTGAACAATCTTCTCCTGGTTCTCTGCATAGCCCATAGTTTTCACCCTTATGTCCTCACTTGTCTGACGGGACCTTGGCCCTTTTGGAATGGCTGCATCAAGGTTAGGAATAATAGATGTATCCTCACCCTTTTCCTGTGTGGCCTCGGACTATTCCCATTCTCCTCCTTCCATTTTCTCCTCCTCCTCATGTTGAGGCTCCTCTTCTGTTGGAGATGAGGGCACCTTCTCCTTAGATTCTTCTGCTTCCTCACCTAGCCTAAGTTTTCTTCTTTTCTTCTCCTCTGGCTCCTTTACTTGTTGGGTTTCTCCTTATGCCCTTGTGTGCTTGAATACCTTCTTAAATATTTGGTCACCCTACTCTTCCCCAGTAACTTCTTCTCCCTGTGAAGCCATCACACGCTCCTTCTCCTTTTGGCCAGATGGCTGCTTCCTCCTCCGCACCAAGCCACCACTATCCTCCTGCTCTTCATCCTCTTCCTCATCATCTTGCTTGGGTTTAGAGGGCCTAGGTGTTGAGATGTTCTCTATGGTATGCTTCCCCTTTGGTGGCCCTGAAAGTACGAACTTGTTTTCCACATACTTGTTATTTTCCATTTTTGACTTAAGTTGAAGGTATATCAATGCACCCCCGATATTCAAAATGGAAAGTGTCTCTGGTTTAATGCTCAAAATCTCTGAGATAATACTCTCGCTGTATGCATTATTCTCTAGATATCCATATGTTTTCCACAAGGTGTGGTATTCACAGTCCACCGTGTCTGAATTAAATACTAACATTCATGTGTCGGTGAACCAATGAACTGAAGCTTGGAAATATCGCGTGGAAAATGCATAAGGTAGTTTGCACCAGGGGCTTCATGACCCATCTACCATTGGAAAGCACACAATACAAAAGTGTTGGTAGACTGCAAACTATGCCTACTTCCCTAGAACCAAAGGAAACTCCTTGGGTATATGCCATTCCTCTTCAAATGCCACGTGGAGCCTGTCATACCACATCTCTACTCGCTCCTTTACCTCATTCGTCATAGACCCCTTGCATAGATACTTGCTGAATCATTCAGCTGGAGACTTGTGATTCATGGGGTATTCCCATATATTCTCTTCTAGGCCATCTAGTACCCCAATCTCCATGAATACCAAACTTAGCAAAACACAGCCAAAACTTATCTTGTTTCCTGTGCGCACTTCCTCTACTATTTTCTCTGCAATGAAGTTGGCAATGTTGTAAGTGACTCCTTCTGACATGTGCTTTTCCACATGCAGCCACATAGATTTAACTTGTGACCAACGATCTTGGTCATTCAAATTTTTAATCAAGTGTGCTGCTACCTGTACTACTAGACAATTTTGTAGTTTATCAATGTCCATTCTGCGCGGTCCCTTCTGGTAGCCCAGCACTTTGTGTGTCTCCAAAATGGTGCTCTTATCAGCTAGGTAAATCTTAATATCCTCACCTGTTGCCTTTAATCTAGTTATTGTGGCAATAAGAAAGGGGTGTCAATCTTACCCTCCATCCTGCAAAATAGAAAAAGTCCTCATGGACTCAGCTCATCAGCCATCTATACAATGGTGCATATTTCCCAAAGTATGGGAGCTCATACATCTGGTAGACACCAATCCTCTTCAGTAGCCTTTCCCCTGCGTCATCATATACTGGCATGCCATCCTCAGTTTGTCTATTCGTTTGGGAGGTGAGCAAGTCATCTAATTTCTTCTGGTTATCCTTGGTGCGGTGGTTATACTCACTTATCTTGCTCTGTCGTATGTGGGTATCCCATTCCTGGCCCATAATTACATCCTCAGGGTACTGCATCTCTGAAAAATTGCTTTCCGGGGCCATCTCTTCCTCTTCTTCTACTACCACCTTCTTCTTTTCCTTTACTGGTGTTACTTTCTTCTTTGGAGCCATTCTTCTCTTTGGGTTTTGTTTTCTAGACCTTCTACTGCAAGTTTTTATTAGTTTCCTTCAAACCCTAACTCGATTCAACCATGCCCTAATTTACAATCATGAAATCACATGCCCTAGCTCTGTTCTATCACTCTTCTTCATTCAAACCCTTCTCCTACGGGGATACAAGCCTTTCCAATACACAGATATGTCTTTCATGCCTGGTTCAATTGCTTCACACCTTGAATCACTTTACTTGGCTCTTTGCACATAGCTCTTTTTCAAATCCTCATAGTCACAAGGATAAAAATGAAAACGCATCCCATCCTTATATATATTTCCACTTTTTTCTGCATTAATTGCTCCTCTACCTACCAAATTATCCTCGTTTATTACCCATTTTTGTCATTTCCGCGCGGTACATCTTCGTGCCAAAAGCTATAACCTTCTAGCGCGCCTTTTACCCTTTGTCATAGACTTCTCTTCACTATGCACTCTAGTTCCTGAGTACCTCATCACTGCACCATCTCCTGGTAGTTACCATGGCCACCACTTACCTCACGTTATACTTTCCCTCATTCATCTCCATCCTTGGTTATCTTTGAGAAGTAATCTTTTGTCAATCACCCTTAGCAACCTTCTTTCTCAACACCCGCATCATTAAATCTTCACAGCATATACCTGAGAGTCACCAACAATCCACCCCACACTAAAATTATGTGCAGTCCTCTGAGCATCAACATGCTTCATATTGTAGTTAGCTTCATGCGCGCAAGCGCGCTTATTACACACAAACAAGAACTAAATTGACAAAGCATAATGACGATGAAAGAAACACATTAAGGGAATGCAGAAAGGGAAACCTAATCTATCTGGAAATACTACCTTATTACAAACACCAAGAAGACTTATTTATAGTAGGGCTTCAACCTACTCCTGTTAAAATAACCAGGCAACCTCGTGCCATCAATTGCTTCTAACTTGCAAGCACCTGACTCAAGTATATGAGTTATAATATATGGCCCCAACCAATGCACCTTGAGCTTCCCTAGATGGCGTAAAAACTTGGAGTCATACAAAAGTACCATTTGTCCAACCGCAAGTTTCTTATCCCTGATATGTCTATCATGCCATGCCTTTTGGCATGCTTTCTCCTATTTCTAACTGCAGCATGATATGGCTTGGTGCTCATCTAGTTGAACCATCTTCTCAATCTGTTCTTCCAAGGCTTTCTCATCAGCTAGACCTCCAGCATGTGCAATGTGCAAAGAAGGTAACATAAATTCTATAGGAAGAACAACTTCCACGCCAAACACCAATTGAAAAGGTGTGGCTTTGTTCAATCTCTTGTATGTTGTTCTATAAGCCCAAAGAATAGCAGATACTTTATCATCCCAATCTTTCCTTCCAACATCACAAATCTTGGTCAATGTGTGGCTCAAAATCTTGTTAAAAGCCTCAGGAGTTCCATTTTCCTGAGGGTGATAGGGTGTAGTCTTATGGTGGGCAACCATAAACTCATCTAACTGAATTCTTATTGTCTCATTCAAAAAATGTGTGCCCCTATCACTTGTTAAACTTAAAGGACAGCCATACCTTGTAAGAACATTCTCCCATAATAACCTTACTAATGTAGCCGATGTACAGTAGTCCTTTGTAGGTGCTGCTTTTGCCCATCTGGTAAGATAATCTGTACAAGTGATGATATAGCGCGATCCAGTCCTATGCGTGGCTGGTGAAATAGGCCTGACAAAGTCAATCACCCATTTCTCAAAGGGTTCTGCACTTGTAATTGGTCGTAAAGGCATCTCATCCCTTTTTCCTAGTCGACCTAGATGTTGACAATGGTCACATGCCTTACAATACTCTTTACAATCCTTGTACAATGTTTCCCACCACAAACCGGCAAGTAGGATCTTGCGTGCTGTGGTATCACCTGCATAGGGGCCACCTACAATACCACCATGTGCTTCTTCCATTATATCCTTTCATTCATGCTCCAATACACAAGAGTGTAACACCTCATCTCTACCTAATTTGTATAAATCACCACTGATTAACATGAATGGTGTCACGTGTACAGAAAGTTGCTTCTTCTCTAAACATTTCATGCATTCTAGTGCCATACCAGTCCTTAGAAAGAAAAAAATGTCATCTAATTCTGATGGCACACATTGTAACCTATACAGCTCTGCATCAGGCATGGTCTCTTCTATTATTTGTGCCTCTTCTCCCGATTGAATTCTAGACAAGTGATCCAGTCCAGAATTAATTTTTCCTGGTTTTACCACAACTGTAAAGTCAAACTCTTGAAATAAGAGTATCCATCGGCATATGTGCCCCTGTAAAATGGGCTTGTTCACCAAATACTTCAATGCCATGTGATCTGTATAAAACACAAATGGTGTGGCCAACAAATACTAATGAAAGTTGTGCAAGGCATAGATCATGGACAAATATTCGCACTCTGTAGTGGTATAATTCTATTCTGCATGGGGTCAACTTCCTACTAACAAAACAAATGGGATGATCTACTATACCTTTGCTAGGTTGAGCTAAAATAGCACCAATGGCCATGTCAGAGGTTTCACATGAACATGAAAAGGTTTATCCCATGAAGGAAAGTGCATGATAGGTGCAGTAGTAAGCCTCTCCTTCAGTATCTCAAACGTGCGTTATTGTGCTTCCCTCCAATAGAATGTACCTTTTCCTTTAAGTAAGTCTTCTAAGGGTGTGACAAATTTTGCATACCCTTTTATAAACTTCCTGTAATACCCTGTATGACCCGAAAATCTGTGCACCTCTCTCTGACTAGAGGGCACTTTCAAGCCTAAAATGACCAAAACTTTAGCTAGATCGACCAGCAGCCCTTCCTTACAGATAATGTGTCCTAAAAGTATGCCAAAGGGAGTAGCAAAGATGCACTTCTTGATGTTCAATGAGATACTCAACTATCTACATCTTTCAAACATCAAGCACAAATTGTCACAATGATCCTTAATTAGCCCATAAATGGTCCAATCATCAAGATAAACCTATAAGAAGTTGTGAATAAAATCCTTGAATGCTTGTACCACTATCCTTGAAAATACAGCAGGTGCATTCTTCAATCCAAAGGGCATCACAATATAGGTAAAGCTTCCCCATTTAGTAGTGACGGTGGTATTCTCTTGATCTTCTGGGGCAATCCTAACCTGATGATACCCTGGGAACCCATTTTTAAATGAATATATCTCACACTCAGCCACTCCTAATATTTCCTCTGTGAATGGCGTAGGAAAGGGATATGTAACACATGCTGCATTCAACTCTCTATAATCAACACAAATTCAAATCCTACCATCCTTTTTTCTACTTATCACGATAGGACTGACCCATTCTGATTCATCCAATGGTTGAATGATCCCAGATTTCAACATCTTGACAATCTCCTCCTTTACTTTCTCGTGTAAATTGGGATTCATTCGATAAGGTTGCTTCCTAACAAGGCATGCACCTTCCTTGAGCTTTATCTTCATTTCTCTAAGTGATTTATGCACGCCTTTAAGTTCATGGTATCCTCTTGGGAATAAGTCCTCATAGTCTCTAAGTAACTCTATGATCTTTGCTACTTCTGATTCTGACCAGTAATCCCCAATTATCACCTCCTTAGGTTCATATTGTGTGCTTATATTTACCTTTGTTTTCTTCATAGGTTCATGATATGTGTGCGCATCTACATCCGCACTAGCTAACACTTCACGTGCTCCATGTGAATGATCCACTTCCAAGTGCTCAACTTCCTTATCATCAATTATGTAAACAAAATTCCCCTTGTCTTTTTCCAGAGAAGCACACTTAAGTAGTATGATATCATCTTCTTCATCCTCAAAATGCACCCCTATCTCTATCTCACCAAATAATTCCTAAATAAGTTCTTCTACTTTCCCACTGTCTCCCATGGTTAAGCGCTTGATAAAGCTTAAAGCTTTGTTCACTAGTGGTGTAGATGAAAAGAAGTCAAAAGTTTGGATCATCCCTGTAGTCAAATTTTGCCAATTGCTAGTGTCGCAATGTAATTCAGCATATACATACCAAGCACGCATGCAACCTTGTAGAGTAGAATAAAACTGATGCACCCAAAGTGAGGGCAGTAATGCTTCTTGTCCTACTATCCAGAGTCTCTCACACTACTGGATATGATGCTGACTAGGTTGATCACCATGATAAGGGAAAATTTTTGTAGGTGCATTACTTCTTGAAAACCTGGTTGATAAGGCCGTCCCAATCTTTCCCCATTCTAAGAGATTATCCCTTAGGACCATCCACCAGTGTGCTGCTGTCCCACCCAAAGTATATGACAGCATATCTCATCTTTTAAGTTGGTCAGCCCAGTTTACTTCCATGGCCTGTAAGAATCCAGCCAAATCTTCAGATCCAGTATAGCGGGGTACTAAGCGACCTATACACCGGACAGAGCAAAAACCATTTTTGCAAGAAACCACATGCTTAACTTTGAGCCCCACTAGTTCATAAGTGTCATGAACCCAATTATCACAAGTAATACTAGTAGTATCACTGATTGACTGAGAATATTCCCAATGAAGGATTCCTTCCTTAGATGGCTCATTGATCTCTGGGTCCCAAATAACATGTATATAGATTCTATTTAAGTCCTCTTCACTTAAAGGTTCCACATATGGTATGGATTTCCCATCTATAAATGGTATTATGACCCTTTCCTCGTTGTTCTCGAAGCTGATATACCCCTTGTTAAACCTCAAATTGGCATTGTTTGCATAACACCAAGGGCACCCAAGCAAAGCTGGGAAGCTATCTACTTCCGCAAGCGCTAACACTTCAAAGTATCCTATGAACTTGGCCCCTTCTATAGTGATAGATGCATCATTCAAAACTCCTATGGGAGTAGCTTTTGTTCTGTTTGCCATGAACAATACATTAGATGATGGCTGCAATGGGGGTCTCCCCATTTTTACCCATGCATCCAATGTAAGTACATTCACTTCCGCACCTATGTCAATCAAAATATTGCTCAACAACCTCCCATCCAAAACAACATTCAAAGTGATTTCCTTGTCATAGTCAATGCTATCAGGGGGAAGATTTGCATGAAGTATTTGTCTTCTAGTCTCAGTTCCCGCGTACGGAGTATTCCCCTTCAACCAATTTCCTAATAAAGGAATAATATTCTCCTAGCACAACATTCTACATACCTCTCTGATGTCGTCAATATTAGATGAGGCCTTTTCTGTATCCTTATACTCCAATTTCTGAGACTGCTCTTTCAAACCTTGTATTTCACCTTGAAGGCTTCTAAGGACCTCCATAGTTTCTTGATAGACTTCTATCTGATGAGCTAGATTTGGATACCTAGCATGCAAAACCTCCTCCCTAGTGATTGTCGGATTATGTTGCAAAACCTCTCTTACGTGTGCCACCTCAGCTCGTGTGGTTATCTTGATTGTTACTGTCTCAGGTTCTGGTGTTAACTTGGGCATCCACTGATTCTCTACTACGCGCTGGATTCTAACCATCCCTACGCCTTTGTTGTCTTGCTTGTGCTACTTATTGAGATGCTCATACAAGTCTAGACACTCTTCATAACTATGCCCCTTTCCACAAAATGAATAGGAAATATTATGTGGGCATTCACGCCTATAATGGTCAAGTGAGCCACATGTATAGCAAGTTCCTTGAGGGAATTCACTCCTTCCTCCACCTCGGCCTCATCCTCCATATCCACCTCGATATCCTCATCCTCTTTCACGAACCCCTTTAAATCTTCCGTCATTCTTGTCATAGTGAATTTGATTATAATCCCTATCCTGATGCTCATTCTTTCCTTTATAACTATCAGCCACACTCACCTGTCGCACCCCAATATCAATGGCATCATGGATTTGGAAAATTGGTCTACAATCTTCGGTATCATGGGTCGTGGACCTACAAATTTTACAAAAGGAGGATGCATTCTTCCTGATCGCGTGTTGTAGTAGAGGGAAGTGAATAGCATCATGATTCAAATGGCAAATCTCATAGTCTAACAGAAGTGAATGCACAGTTCTGAAAGGGTAACTATCCTTGGTGTGGCCTTCTACTTCACAATCTATACACCAGATTCCTGAGCATGTTTCATGAGTTGAGTTTGCCGATAATTTCTCTAACTGTTTTTCCATAGCTGCTATCTGAGCCTCCAATAATGGACTAACTCCAGTGTCAATACTCCCAACTACTTCAGTGCATAAAGCTACTTCCAATGCTTCACACGGGTTGGTATAAGTTTTATGTGATAGTGCTCTTTGAAATGGGGTAATCAATCCCCTGAAAAACCATTGTGCATGCCGACTTGCATGAATGTCATAGGAGAGTTTGGATAGAAGTGTTTTAAAATGGGCATCATACTCACGTACACTTTTAGTAGTGCCTTGCTTTATATCGTTAAGTGCGCTTATACTCTTCTACTCAAACTCTGGGATATGGAACTCTTTTAAGAAATTGTCTTTCAATGTTGCATAATCAATACAAGTTTGATTGAGATCAAACTTCCTATACCAGTTGTGTGCGCGCACCTGTAATGTAGTACCAAATTGACTTGCCTTGTGCTTAGAAGCCATGATACCTTTCATGTGCCACAATATTTCACACATATGAACATGTTTAGTAGCATCCTCGATACCTCTGTACTCTAGGAGATGAAGGGACATCTCCATATAAATCTTTTTGGGTTGCTATGGGCCTTGACCACCCGACCCAAAACCTCCTTGGTTTCCTCTTCCTCCAAAACCACCTGAACCACCAGAACTAGAACTGACCATACCACCCAATCCTCCTCCAGAATTTGGAATAGTTCCCGTGGATGCACTCCCCTGTGTCCCGATAGTGGTACTATACTGGACCCCTATAGTCTGTGAAGTACAACCAGTTCCAGAGGTGAATCCCACACTTAGCGCGATCATAATCTGTGTAGATGATGAGCCTGAAAACATACCCCCAAAGAATAACAAAGTTGTCTATGCTTCCATTGATGTACTTGTTGTCTGACTTATTTCTGCTCTTTCACTTCCTAAATGAAAACTTTGCTTAATTGTTGTACTAGATACTGGAAAATCAAGCGCAAGGGTTAGGTCAATAGGTTGGCTTAGATGCACACCCACGGCCCAGGTAATATCTACTGGTGCACTTCCATGTGAGGCTGAAGAGGGTTCTCTATCATGCTTTCCTAGATGAGGAAGTTCCTTATGCTCTTGCTCTTCTTCCTCCCCATGATCCTTAAATCCTTCACGAGCCATCTCTCTCCACAACACCATCTGTTCTACAATTTCTTTTTTCTTCCATATTTCCCTCTCACGCACCTCATCATACTTCAGCCACTTCTCTTCCCTCTGTTGTGCTGCCACCAGGTCTTCCATCTTTCACCAATCCTGTTCCTGCCCCCACACATGGAGATTTTTAGCTTTCATATGGGTTTATCTTCCAAGTTCAATGTTACCTCAGTATTTTGATTGCCAGCAGAATACCTTACAAATACATCCCTCTAGGATACCATAGGAACTAGAACTCCACTACCTTCGGGCATGAATAAGTCAAAATTGAATACTCCAGAATATAGCTATTTAGAACACCGCGAAACTAGGTATCTACCACACAAGTCCATATTAGGTCAGCATCATATAGTGTTTGAAATTCCTCCTGTGTCCAAACAAGTGTGTGATACCTCCAATTCTGCTTAGATGCATATGTAGTCAAGCACTCATATAATTCTACTAGAAAGATAGCAAAGAATCTCTCGTACAAACTATCATACCGATTCTACTCTACCCAAGTGCGTGCGCTAAATCCAGATCTAGTGTCAAACCTTCGTGTGTATTCTTCCTCCAGATCGTGAATACACTCTTCAACGCTTGCCAAAGTTATCTGGTATGTCTTCATCATGAACCATTCTGAAACAACTGGAAAAGAGGTCCTGACAACGGAACCAATGATGCAACCTAGAATTCTCGGATAACACCTAGTCACGCTGGCACATCACTCAGCGTAGGCTGAGTGCTTACCCAAAGTGTGCAAAGGTACCAGGTCCCTCTTTAGGGTTGTTGTAGCAGAATGTTAGCATGATGAAGTAGTATAACAAACATATATTTAGAAACTAATCCATTTATACATCATTACACCGTACCAGATCTATAAGCACTTAAGTATAAATCATCATGATAACAACAGTATACAATGACAAACATATCAGACACTTTTTTCGGCCAATATTCTTCATATATTCATCGTACCAACAGTACAAAAGCTTCATATTGTTGGGGTTTGGAGCCTATTTTTTGGTCTTCTTGAATCAGTGTTGGAGCTCGAAAGGTTAAGTTTGGAGACTTCAGGAGCATTCTGCAGTTGTTTGTTGTGACGTTACTACGATGTTGCTGTTAACTGTCTGCCAACATCAGGATGATTTTTCCAGGCATGGGAAGTTGAAAGATTGCAAATTTCAATCTTCTAGGGTCAGCTTTATGGATTCTTAAAAGGATTGGAATCCTATAAATAGAGGTGTTAGGGTATCTTGAAGATATCTTGAGTGTTCAAGAGGTCTTGAGTCTTAGAGATCAAGAGGTGATCAAGAGTGATCAAGGTTAAGAAATTGGGTGTCAATTGTTGTTTAGATGTGGTTTAACATCCTTGGAATTTTGTTGTGAGTTCATAACTGAGAAAAGAATGTGAGAGTTGTTTTACTCTTGTTGATAATAGAATCTGATCAAGTTCTTGGTGGATGTAGCCCACATTGGGTGAACCACGTTAAATCTTGTCTTGTCTTCTTTTGTGCATTATTTATTTATGTTGTTTTATTTCTACAAGTATAATTTTGCTATATAGTTTCCTACTGTTGTGGTTTGAGGAATTTTTTTTGCATATTTGTTCTCTAATTTCTAACACACAATACCAGACATGCGCGCATGGATCTGTTACAATTATCCAGTCTCATGCACTCATGTGTCTTTAACCCTTCAAAGCAGTATGTGTCCATGTTTATCCCTTACTAAGTAATTCATTACATATATATAGGGTGGGGGACTAGCCCTTCACCACTTAACTCTACCAAAATAGGTCGCATGCTAATAATAGCCACGCGCCTTTTACAACTATAGACATACATGCAAGTATGTTATCTATAGATCATTGATAGTTAACTATAGTGGTGGATCTATTCTTAGATTATGTCCATGCAAGAGTGATTTGACATGCTCTTTGAAATCTCAATGAAGAGTGGCGCGCAAGTCTTGGCATCGATTTGTGTGCTCCGCATGCCAACCTCTAAAAATAGCCCTGATCTCCAAAATCGGTTAAGTCCCGAAAGTCTGACTCTACACCTCCGCATGAGACACCTTCCTATACCTTCGCACCTTTTCTCTTGTGTTATTCTCCCACGCGGAATCTGTGTGTGAGTTCTACTAAGTGTTTTCTCTTATCAACACCTCAAAATACAATTGATCAAAATTACCCTTAAGCTCCAAGAAAGAGAGTAAATGTTGATCATCTTTGAAAACCTGCCAGTGAATCATTTCAATGGTAAATTTCTCCTGAGATAAATCTGGGTGAGGAATCAATAGAGATCCTAAGATAGCTAGAGAATCAGCTCTAGTGTTCCTTTCTCTTGGCACAAATTCAATGGAAAAAGCATTAAGAAACTCAATGGAATCCCAGACAATATTTCTATAATGCTTCAATCCCCTGTTCTTCACTTGAAAAATATCTCTGACTTGTTTCATAATCAGCTCTGCATCTCCATGAGCACAAAAATTCTTCACTCCCATTTATTCTTCCATGTTCAATCCAAGTATGAGAGCCTCATATTCAGCTGTATTGTTTGTATTTTCAAAACAAAGCTTGAATGAAAAAGGATGAATCTTCCCTTCTAGAGAAATCAACACCACACTAGCCCCAGAACCAGTTGAAGAGAAACTTTCATCAAACTCCAGAGTCCAAATGCCATTGGGATCATGAATCACTCCCTTAGGAAGTTTTACCTCATCTTGTGACATGATCATGTAGTTACCATGCCCTATATCTTCCTAGAGTATTTGTTCTTTTGGATCATCAATCTTTTACACAATATATTCAGTTTGTTTCTCAGATAGAAGCTTCTTCATTTTTCCATTGACCGAGATCAAAGCATGCAACCAATCCATCTAAATTTCACCTCCTACCTTCTTACATAAATTTCTACTCAACAACATCCCATATGAGGGAGGAATATCAGCAACCAAAATAGTGGTTAAGACCCTTTTCTCTAACAAAGCAGCAAAAGTTACTTGTGCATATTTAATTCTTCCAACCAAAGGCACTTTTCTATTCTTAATGGAATAGTAAGAACCAAAGGCACACCTTAGAGTTAGGCCCAAATCATGAGCTACTTTTATAGGCATTGCATTCTTTGATGCTCCTGAGTCTATAACACAATTACTGAGTTTATGGCCAACTATGAGAAGAGTCGCATATAATGGTTTAATTTTTTCATTAGGGGAAGTGATTGCAGCCACAAGGCTTGGTTGAGGTGAGGAATAGGGAGTGGTAAAATTACCTTTAGAAGTATTGGATGAGGCTTTAGATTTGGAATTGACAAAGTTTACCATTTTAGTAAAATCTTTTGGATGAGTCTGGTAAAAATCTACATCTAAAATTTGGATTTTGGTATTTTTGAGGTGATCAATGATATCAAAAGACCCGGAAGTGGTTGGGGCATCATTGATAGGAACTTGAGATACTTTTGATTTATCAATTTTAGGATTTGAAGGACAAGAAGTTTTGGAAATAGAATTAGAAGAAGGAGGATTAACATTACTCACCTTTTGTGTGGAGGCAGTGGGAATAGGAGATCCTCTTCTTGCAACCACTGGAATAGTTATAGGAAACTCCTTGGATTTCTTAGTAGGCTACACCACTTTTTATTTTCTATTTTTTTACTCCCATGTCATGACAACATATGACTCACTATTCATATCTACCACTCTTTCATCATATTCATCTTCATCATCCATACCTTCAGTGGTGAGGAAATGAGCTTCAGATCCACCAAGCTCCTCTATTTCTTCATCAACCTCGTCTTCTGGTTCTTCATATAGTTCATTAAACTCCTCATCATCAGGTTCTTGAACTTCACAAGTTACATTGACTGGAACCTTTATGGGTGGGCCTTCAATAGCCAATCTAGTCTGAGAAGAAGGTAAACGGTTCCTGGGCTGAAAATTCTTCCTTAGAATATCTTGGTAAGGTGTATGCTGAGCCAATTATTTCTTGATAGCAATGAGTTCATTTGCAAGCTTCTGTACTAACTGATCAGAATTGGCTCCAGGGGAAGAGGAAGAAGAATATGCTTTAGATTTGGAAGGTTCTCTTTTCAATTTACCAGACATGATCAGGTCATCCTCAATACTAAAAGCTAACCGTTGATCAACCTCCAGAGTTGCAAGGTTATCTCTCCTTAGTGCATAACTCACTTAAGATAACTGGGCATTAAGGAAGAAGCACTTTTGGATTTGATCCACAAGATGAAAGTTTAGTGGAATTTTATGAATTATCTTGTTGAATTTAGCCACAAACTCCCTCATGGGCTCGAATGGTTCATTCTTGATATGAGAGATTTGAGCTAATAGAGCATGTACATCTTCAGCAAGTTTAAAATGCTGCTCAAACTGAGTTGTCATGGTATTCCAATTAGTGATTGACCCGACAAGAAGATGATAAAACCAATCAGCAGCATTGTCCTACAATGTCTCCACAAAAATCCTGATGGAGACATCTTCATGTTCAACTCCAAGAATCCCACAAGCAAAAATGAAGGCTGCAATGTGTTCATCTGGTTGAACCTTCCCATCACCCTGGAATTTGGGAAAACTTTTCCTATTACCCCTAGTAACTCATGCAATGGCTGAGGAAGAGCAAGAGGCCCAACCTATTGTCCCCAAGGCAAAGGGGCTGCCATCTTTGGAAAAATAGACTAAAGGGGAACTGGAACACCAACAAGTATCAAAGCACGAAGATTAGGACTAATTTGTTTTTGAGGAATGCTATCATTGGAAATTTTTTCTTTAACATGAGGTGTGCTTCTAGAACAAGTTCCTCTATTCCTTCTTGCTGGAAGAAGAGAGAAGTTTTGCTGCTCCAGAATTTGAAAATGGGAATCCTCTATTCTAAGAGCCTTTTTACCATGAGTATATCTTAGAGTCGCTAGATCGAAAATGATCATGAAGTTGTTATTTTAGAAATGGATCTGTTTGAAATGAAATCCCTAGTAGAGTTACCAAAAATTGTTGGGTTTTTTAAATGGTACTTTAACAAACCATAGTCAGGGGACAACAAGCCCCTCCTCTTTAATGGAAGAGGTTCCCTTATTGAAAGAAAGAAACAAAGCTTATATACAAATGTATAACTTTCAAAGTGTGGATTCTTGATACTTTGAAATATTTTATTCCCAAAGATCATTAATATGAAAGAATGGAAGAACTAAGGAGATGAGAGAGGAAGAACATAACAATACTTTTAGGAAATATAGATAGCAGAGTATAACCTTATACGTATTGAGCTAGGGAGATGCATAATAGAATCATTCACTTTCATAACAGATATAATTTCACAGACACAAAATTGTAGAAATCATATAAACAAGAACACAAAGTTTCTTATCATAAAAGATGGATGATTCAAAAATTCAAACAAGGAAAGAAGGAATAGTAGAGGCAGAAAGGGAAAAACTTTTGTATTGATTAATTTCAAATCTATTACATCTACATAGTATCAGGATCCAACCCTGAACAATGACATGGATAAGCCATTAAATAACTTCCAAAAATGGTTACATTCGGTTACAAAAAAATGATGAAACTGATTCAAGAAACTGACCTTTAAAATTCTCTAATGCCTCGATCATTTCCATGCCTGGTGGCAAAACCAGATGCATCATATCACAGCTGTTAACCCACTTTTACAACTTTGAATTTTATCCATCCATGTGGAAGAGATTTGCTAAAGCAGGCCTGGGGCACCTTTTATATTTCATGCCTTTTAGAGAAATGGCACTTCAAAACATTTTGGCCCGCCAATCCGCTTCTGATATAGGCTTGACATGTGGCTTTACTTGAGTGACAACATATTCACGGATCACTTTTACAATTTTAACTCTTTTAAAAGAAAAGCTCAAAAAATCAAAGTTCTCCGCCGAGCCGCCTTCCCGCTTTGAATTTTGATGTGGGTTCAATATTTGACTTTATCCCTTGGCATGAGTGGGGTCGTGGGTCACTTTATAGCTTTACACCCTTTTGGAAATAAAACCAAAATTCCCAACTTGCTCTAATGGCCCACCTTTGATCTTTGACTTTTCAACGACAGAGTCACGACTTACTTTATACTTTAAACTTTTTTCAAACAAAGCTGAAATCTTCAAATTACTCTGACAACCCGCATTCCTTCTTTGACCTGAAATATGGCCACGTGTCCCTTCACGAGCCTATTTTGAATTTTTTATTTTGAATAGGTCCCTCTTTTTGGTGAAGGCTTTATGTCTGACTGTATACATGTGGAGGCTTCCCGCTCATTTTAAGACTCTGTTTGGACCTAACCTTCAGAGGTGTGCCAATTGGACATGTGGAGAGTTGGTGCACGTTTGGGACTTGCTTTTGGATTCTCCCCCCTTGAAAGAGCACCGAAGGGACACGTGGGGCTTTCTACTAGTTCTTCTTTCCTTCGTCGATTCAACTGCCAGTTCTAAACATTTTGATAAACACATGGAGAGCTTGTGCTTGTTTGGGGAATTGCCTTTACCTTTGACCCTTGAAGGTTTGTCGATGAGACACGTGGCACCGTCTGCTGGCCTTAGACTTTTCAACAGCTGATTTAACTTTTTGAGGCTCTGACCACGTGGAGGGATGGCACTCATTTGGGGTCTGTCCCTTGGGTCTCACTTTTGAAGTTGTGCTGATGAGGCACGTGGAGGTTTCCACCGGACCTCTTATACTTAGTCGATTAAATGTCTGGCTCTGTCCCTTTTCAGGATCTTGGACACATGGAGAGATGGCACAAGTTTGGGGTCTCTCTTTGGGCCATACCTTTTGAATTTGTGCCGATGAGACATATGACACCTTCCACATGTCCGTATTATACTTAGTCGATTAAACGGGTAGCTCTATCCCTTCATTGTTAGATTTGGAATGTGGGCTCGCATGATTGAACAACCTCTTCTGATTTTCTTCTATACGGGGTCGTGTTTGATCAATTTTTCTGGGGGGGAAATTGGGATAACAGGCACTAACTCAAATTTTTTGAAACTTGACTTGAAAAATGATGGGAATTTTAAGGGTGACAACACCCATGATGGTGGAATATGATGCAAGTAGATGCCTACTACTGCAACACAAGATCTGTAAGAATATGTCTTTCTATTACAGGATCCGTACCTCTACAACCCATGACACCAAATATTGTAGGCTAAATGACCAGATACATGATGTCATTGATCTTGGTGTGCGCCAAACTAGCCTTGCAAATAGTTCTAAGGATGATGATCGCTTCTATGAAGGGTGCACAGATGGAGGAGCACATGAAAGATGTTTCTGCAGAGGATTTCATGGTCGTAGCAACCATGGGGGAAGAGGTGATTTCCCATGAGGAACATGTTATAACTATGGGTCTATAGATCATTATAAGTTTGAGTGTCCTAATATGTTGTAATGCTCATCGTATGGAAAGAAACATAAGTACGAAGAGTGCCTTGAACTATTTGAGCACATGATCCAGCAACACCAAAAAGACAAGGGCACTAGGATGGTAAGAATAAATAAGGTTGACTCATAATGGATGCCAAGAGTGGTGCATGAGTGAGGACTAGAACCTATAATGGTAACGATATGAGCAGAGTCCGTGTGTTCCAGGGAGATACCAAGAAAAAGAAAACTGGTTATAAGAGAAGAAGTGGTACATGGGAAGTAGCCGGACCCTTCTCATTAGAAAGAGGTGTATTAAAAGACTATGGATGTGATTTGGAGTGTACAAGGAGAGATCTAGTGCCTGAAGGAGAAGTCAAGGAAGTCAGAGGAAAGTAAGAATGTTGATGTTCTGTAGGAGGATCTAGATGAATTTAGGGAAGTATGTAAGATGTTAAGGCAAGAGAATATCATTCCATTGCTAGGAGAATGGTTACGAGAGAAGGTACAATGCTTGGAAGAGAGTGTGAGAGAAAATTTCTGCATGCTAACCTTCCTCCCCATAGCCTTGACTATGACAAAGAGATTAATTTAAATGTAGTTGTAGATAGATGACTTCTAAGTAATATTTTGATCGATACGGGCGCAGAAGTTAATGTTCTCACCTTGGATGCATGACATCAAATGGAAAGGCCCACATTACATCCATCTTCAAATGTGTTGTATATGGAGAATAAGATGAAGGTAATGCCCATTGGTGTCTTGAAGGATGTGGTTATCACTATTCAAGGGGCCAAGCTCACTGGAGACTTTGAGGTCTTAGCGTTAGCTGAAGTAGACAAATTTCCAGCATTTCTTGGGTGCCCCTGGTGTTACAAAAACAATTCTGACCTATGGTTTAACAAGGGGTATATCAATTTTTAGAACAAGGAGGAACATGCCATCATTCCCTTGATAGATGGGAAGTCAAAACTCTATAATGAGCCCTTGAGAGAAGAGTTCCTTGACAGAATCTATGTGTGCTCTATAAGAGACCCTAAGGTAATTCATCTTATAGAAGGAATCATCTAGTTTGAATACTCTCATTTTATGAGTTATACAACCAGCATAGAATGTGAAAATTGGAAACATGGGACTTATAAATTAATTAGATGACAATTGAGAGGATTGGTGACAAGGGTAAAAAAAGTGTGCTCAGTCGAGTGCTTAGGAGTGAAGAAGATACCAAGTTACTCTGGAGGAGATAACCCTAATGATTTCTTATGAGTTAGGGAGGCTCAGTGGAAAAATGATAACGAAATAAGAGGTATGCTCAACTATAATCTACTCACGACTACAACATGTTGGTGGGTGACACATCATGAGAAAATTCTAGAATGACACGAGGTGAGAACCACATTCTTTGTTAGGTTTTCTAGAAGCAATGTGCCCACTTTCATACAACACTACCATGACAAAGAACCCTCCTCATGTCATATCTAAGCATGTGAGAAGGTTTGGATAGAAGGCGTAGAAGCTTTACCACCTTTTCTATGGGTGCATAAGTTGTATTCCACTTTATAGGGTTGTGTGCATGCATGGTATAGTCACTCAGAAATGTGTCATCAGACAGGGAATTGGCGGCTGATCTCATTCAAGATTTTGAGTATTGAAGTACCAAATCATTACTGGATAAGGAGTTGTAAGTGGTCAAGCACCTTGCAATGGGAGATAGTGTTATGGCAGAAGATAGGTTACTTGAGATATTAGGTGAACCTAGTTTGGAGACATGTTTTGATGAGGAAGAAATAGAAGAGACAGAACTTGAGTGTGTGTGCATGGAAAAGGACAAAGGAAAAATGGTTTATGTGATAGATGGTGAAGAAATGGAGAGTTTGGATGTTAACCATTCTGAAGGTATGCACAAAGTTAGGGATAACATTGATGAGCGAGTACGTGCTTACCATGAACCCTTGAAGATAAAGAAGGTTAACATTGGTTCCAAAGCATAACCTAAGGAAGCTACCATTGGGGATTATTGGTTGAAGAAAGAGGTTTATAAGATCACTGAACTTTTATGTGAGTTCTAGGATCTATTCCCACACGGGTACCATGATCTCAAAGGAATTCACCACTCCTTGGGGGAAATGAGGATCAAGTTGAAGGAAGGTTAGTGCCTGATTCAGAAGAGACTATAGTAGATGAATCTGAACTTGCGTGTATGGGTCAAGGAGGATAAAGACAAAATGATAACATCAGGAATCATTGAGGCTATGGAGGAATCATAATGGGCGAGTCCAATGGTCATAAGCATTAATAAGGATAAAAGGATAAGGATCTGTGTTGATTAAAGGGACTTAAATGTAGTGTGTGTCATTGACCCGTTTCCAACCCCCTTCACTAAAGAAATTATGGAAGGAGTAGTTGGGTATGAGGTCTATTCTTGCACGGATGGGTTCTCAGGGTACCACCAAGTTATAATTACAAAGGAAGACCAAGAGAAGACAACTTTCTTGCTGAATGGGGAATTTTTGCCTACACGGTCATGCCTTCTGGGCTAAATAATGTGTTTGTCATGTTCTCGCGCATCATGGTACAAGCCTTCCAGGACTTCATCCATAAATTTCTTTAGGTGTAGCTGGATGACTAGACTGTGTATGGGCTAGTAAAATACCATTGTGATAATTTGAGGTAGATATTTGAGATATGTCAGTAGTTAAGGATATCCCTCAACATTAAGAAATGTGTCTTTGCTACTCCATTTGAAACCCTATTAGGGCATATTATATGCAAAGAAGGCTTGCTGGTGAATCTCGCAAAGGTATCAGTTATTATGGGATTAAGGGAGCCTACCAGTTAGAGTACAGTGCATGAATTCCTTGGGCATATGGCCTACTATAGAAAATTTATCAAGGGATATTCCAAGATCACCATGCCCTTGGAGTAATTTCTTAAACACAAGAGTGCCTTTCATTGGGGAGAGGTGCAACAAATGGCATTTGACACTTTCAAGGATAGGCTTATTAGTACACCCATATTATGCTTCCCTTCATGGGATAAGCCCTTCTATGTGTATGTTGATGCCTCAAGAATAACCATTGGATTAGTACTAGTACAACCTAGTGAGAGGATTATTGATCACCCCTTGTGTTTTTCCAGTAGGAAGTTGACACCAGTAGAACAAAATTACACAACTACTAAGCATGAGGTAGTGTCAATGATCTATGTGTTGCATAAGTTCAAGAAATATATGCTGGAAACATCATTCATATTCTACATGGACCACATGACACTAAAGTACTTAGTAAACAAGCTCGTTCTACAAGGGTGCATATTCCATTGGGTCCTATTATTTCAAGAATTTGAGTTTTGAGTTGTGGTAAAACAAGGAAAGAGTAATTCTGGACTTTATCATCTATCAATAATTGACTCAGGGGAGGATGTACAGAGCATTGAGGATACCATGCTATACACACAACTATTTAGGTTACAGCACACACCCTCTGACTTAGAAGATAGTGCAGTAATTCTTAAAAAAAGTGTGGCACTAGAAAGAATGAAGGCTTTGGAGAGAAAGTAGTTGGCTATTCGCATTGTGCCTTACATGTTGATTAGTGGAGATTTGTATAAGTTAGGCTGTGATGAGGTTCTGCGTAGATGCATATTAGAACAAAAGTGTGTTTCAATCATGGAGGAAGTGCATCATGGGATTGTAGGAGGACATTATATAGGAAATGTAACCGCGTAGAATATACTACTTGCAAGGCTTTGCTGGGAAAGTATCTACCATGATTTTATTTAGTTTTACAAGGCCTGTGACCAATGTCATTGCCTTGGAAAACTTGGAAGGAGGGATGAAATTACCTTGTGACCGATAGCCAATGCTGAACCATTTAAAGAATGGGCAATTGACTTTGTAGGACCAATATCACTTGCCACGCGAAGGACTAGCTTGCATTACATCATCACTTGTACTAATTACTTGATAAGATGGGAAGAGGAAGCACCTACAAAGGATTGCACATCAGCGACAAGAGCTAGAATCTTATGAGAGAACATAATCAGTAGGTATGGATGTCCTTTAAGCTTGACCAGTGACATGGGTACACATTTTCTGAATGATACGGTCAAGATTTTGTTGCAAGATTTTATGGTGTCTCATCACAAGACCGCCCCTTATCACCCATAAGTGAATGGGACTGCTAAAGCATTTAACAAGATACTAAGTCACATATTAACTAAGATTTGTGATGAGGGTAGACAAGATTGGCTTGACAAGGTGTTAGCTATTTTATGGTCATACAAGACAACCTACAAGAGATTGAACAAGGCCACAACATTTCAATTGGTGTTTGGTGTAGAGGCTATTTTTTAGGTTAAATTTATGCTCCTATCAATGCGTATAATGTGTGCAGGAGGATCAACTAATGAACAAGCGCTTGATGAAAGAATTGATAAGTTAATCCAGCTAGATGAAAAATGATCACTTGCTAGATGGAGTCAGAAGACAAAGAAGACAAGATAAAAAAGCATGGCATGATCTTCATATCAAAAATAAACAATTTGAGGTCGGGCAGATGGTTTTGTTATATGACTCTAAATTTTTGCACCATCCTAGGAAGTTGAAAGTTCATTGGTTGGGACCATACATCATCTTGCACATCCTTGATTCAGGAACTTGCCAGTTATAAGCACTGGATGGGACAAGATTAACAGGACATTTCAATGGGAGTAGGTTGAAGCCCTACTATAAATAAGTCTTCCTTGTGTTTGTAAATAAGGTAGTATTTCCAATTAACCTAGGATTTTCCTTAATGCATTTCTTTTTCTTGTGTTGTCCTTTCTTGTCGCTTGTTCCTTTCTGTTGTGTTGTTTTATGCACCTTGTGCACCGGTAACCACATTACTTTCTATGGTTGTGTATATGTAGAGAAACACACATATGTTTTAGTGTCAGGTGGAGTATAACAAAGAGAGAAAGAAGATGGTAGTAGTTGTGATGAACCAAATTGAAAGATAAAAAGTGCGTAAGGTAAATAAGTGCATGGGAAAACATTGAAAAAAAAATGTTGGTGTCAAGAATGCTTTAACAAAGACCATGTACAAAGGATAAAAATCATAGGAACAACATGAGGTAAGCGAGGGAAAAACTAAGGACTACAGAAGAAGTTCCTTCGGCATTGTAGACGCGTGTGTAAGATTCTTCGGTCAGTAAGGTTTTTTTTCGTGCCATAAGGTTGTAGAGGGTTTTACGTGTAAGACTTGGCGCGTAGGTAAAGGCGCTTAAGATCAATTTTAGTGGAAAAATATGTATTTAATGCTGAGTACATTGGTCGGTGGCATAGTATTTATTATGGGAGATAGGTAAAAAGATGGAAGTAAAGGTTTAGGCACATCATTATTTACCTTACTATTATGAGATTAAAGAGCTCTTGCAAACTAGGGCATCTGCGAAGAAACATTTATGTGAAGGAAGAAGAGTGAAAATATGAAGTGCGTGACTAGTGTGATCTGCAAACTAGAGTGGAAGGAGTACATGGGCATAGGGAAGAAGGTTTTGGTGGAATACGCGGTCTTGTGGAAGAGTTTTTCAGGTTAGGGTTTTGCAACTAGGGCACGAGAATAGAAGGATTCTTTCGCAGAGTTGAGCCATAGATTTGAGCAGAGTGAGGGAGGAGAGTAAGGAGTTTATTTTTTTAACTCAACAAGAAGATGGCACCAAAGAAGGCTATTGTTTCACCTAATAAGGGCAAGAGAAATGGAAAATAGACTTCCACTACCAGTTTTAATGAAGAATGGTATAAAAAGATGTAGTACCTAGATGGGGTGTTACTTGGGAAAGAATGGGTATCCCATGTGAGGAAGATGGCCGTAGGAGACTATAATCATCGTACAAGTACCTTAGAGAAGGATATGGCCTTAGCTCTAGTTCGTCCAACATATAAGAGGACACTAGAAGGGATGCCAATTTACAACGATGGAGTGAAATTAAAAATAGAGAAGGTCGGGATGCTGCAACTGTTCTAGTTTCCCTATGTTGGCAAGCCCAAGCGGTTATACCAATGGTTGATGTCGCATGTGCACAAGGACAATTTATACTTTGTGGGACAAAAAATGCACATAAATCCCCAACTCATCTATAAGTTTACTGGTATTATCTGTGAAGGATATTTGTTAGATGATGACCTAGAGGATAAAGAGGCTATTAAGAGAACCATGGAGGAGTATGATTATAAAAAGGGTTTGCATTACTTTGATATCTTAGATATGCCTGACCATGTAATGAGATTAGCCATGTGTTTGGTATCCAATGATTATAAAAAGGGTTTGTGTTACTTCGATATCTTAGATATGCCTAACCATGTAATGAGATTAGCTGCGCGTTTGGTATCCAAGCTAAATGGGTAAGAAAGGTGGACACAAATAAAAAAGGCATGGTTGAATGTGTTCCAAAAAATTTCAAAAGGGACCATCTATAACCTATCTGCCTATATTGGAGATGAGATCATCAATGCCACCCAAGAAGGAGAGAAGATAATGTTCGGAAATATTCTTCTCACCATCGTCTTCTTAAAAATTGGAGCACCCGATGGGCTAGAGAAGTTCACATGGGAGTATCTAGATGAATATTCCTCTCCTGCAAAGAGGTTTTAGAAATACACATGTGATACTATGACAAACACCCACAAAGCGCATTTGGAGAAATAGTACAAGTGAATGCACGACACATTCAGGGATGAGTGGAGGATACCATAAAATTTTCCAGCACTAGTAAATGGAGAATCCGAGTTCACTGTTTATCAACATTTCTGTATTGGCATGATCACTCTATCAGATGGGACCAAGAGCCCATGGTGTAAATTACCCTTCTGCTTCACTGCGTAGTATTTCCAAACAGGGGTGAATCGCTTCAAGGAAACTAAAAGAATAAGGTTCGAACTTAGCGAGATGGACCAGGACCACCATGATTTCTGAATGAAGATGGTATATCTAAATAAGTGCACCTATGTGGAGAAGTATGTCTTGCATGAGGTACACATGACAAAACCCTTGACGTTACCAATTGCTAGAAGGGCCACAAAAAGAATATACTTGTGCATTAGGACCAAGTATGAGAAGGGCACTTACTTGGAGAATTATTTCTCCATTCTAGAGGATCCCACTAGTAGGAATAAGGCCACTCCAAAGAAGAGGGAAAGGGAAAATACCCTAGAGAAAGAGGTGCTAGAGAAGAAAGCACCAAGTGTGCAGACCGCATAATCTTTGGGCACGCCAGAGTCAGGTGCCAAGCCAAGCACATACATAGGCAGGAAGAAGTCTCCCATCAAGGAGAAGGAAAAGACACATAAGGAAGAGGTTTCAGAATAAGAAGAGTCACCTAGAAATAAATCACCTATTGAGAAAGAGGAGGATTCCCCAGATAGGAAAAAATAGATGGTAACGGGGTAGGAAGACTTAGAGGAGATGAAGATCTTGGAGACCTACAGGGGCAAGAGAGATGACGATGAAGATGAAGAAGTTCAACATGATCCCATTTATGATTTACACAACTCAGAGGAAGAAATAAGTGAGGGGAAGGTTTGAGAAGAAGAAGGCACTCAAGGAAAAGGGGAGAGTGAAGAAGTAAATACTAAGGATCAGAGGACCCCCAACCTCACCAAGGAGCAGATAGAAGATGTTGTAGAGAGAAAAATAGTGGGCATAATAGAGAAGTTTATGGAGCAAGAAGTGGAGCGTAGCGCAGATGAGATACTCAAGGAGATAGAAGAAGAGAGCACATGGAAGGAGTACAGAAGCATGGGTGGATATCCTAGCTTAGCAGTGAGCTTTCCAAAGACTACACACATAGAAGGGAAGACCATGGTAGTAGCACAAGGGAAAGGAATGGGTTATATCCATGATCTAAAAAAAATTCTATGTGCATGTTTCTAGAGAAACGTGCCTATAGACCAACTCATGGCAATGTATTCATTCAAAGAAGAAGGTGCATACCCACGAACCAGGAAAATGCTATCTTGGGCATTTGAATCCCATGTCAATGATCCTGAGTTTGAAGTTAACCAAGGGGAATTGATGAAGGTGCCAGAGACCAAAGGTGTAAACACATTAGTGAATGCTCAGAAGTTGTTTGATGAGAAATTTTTTAATGCGCTCAAAAAAGGTTTCAATCAAGGTTAAGGAAAGACTCTTTGGGAGGAATGACAGGTGAGATTCCTATGGGGGAATTGGAAAAGAAGAAATAAAATCTTATCGAAAAGAGAAAGGATCTGAAGCAAGAGGAACTATTTAATTCACAGTTAAGGCATGAGCTGAAGGAGGAAAAAGAAAGGGTGCACAAGGTATATAAAAAAGGTAGAAATGATTACAGATGCTATTTTATTAAAGCACCCAGACCTAGCACCACTCGAGAAGAAGTATGAGTCAACCTTGTAATGATTGGAAGACCTAACTCACATCCTCATCATGGAGAGATAACCTCTTGCTTTTGAATCAGTAGAAGAAGTGTTGGCGCACAAGAGAAAGAGGAAAAGTTGTAGGTTATGGAGATAGTCACTTGGTACACTAAACTCCTTACCAATGTAAAGGCCTCTGCACAGATAGCCAAAGATACTTATGACAATAAAGAGATAGAGTGGCAAGCATCTTAGTTGTTACCCATGAGGCAAACCTTAAGGATTTTTAGGAGAATAATAAAGGAAATAGGGAAGATTGGGATAAGATCCTGGTTGAGTTAGAGAAGAAGTCAGGAACCATTGAGACCCTAAGAGGCTCAGTAAAAAATCAGCTGAAGGAATTATATCCTCAAATCACCCATAGGATGGATGCACTGGATGACCTCAGCAAGCAGTTGGAAAAAAATTTTGATACGCTGAATGCTAAGGGTGATGAACTAGAATTTGAAGAGGTGAGCACCTTAGTAGGTGACCTCTGTTAATAGGTGCAGGGAAAGGTGGATTCCTGGGAGAAGATTGAGGCAGATATAAGGAAGGATTTCCCACTCATTCTTCAGCAATAAACAAATTCTTCTTCATTCCCCATTATTTAATTCTTCTATTTATTATTCTTTAGTCCCGCCATTCTTTATTATTTGGAGAGGATGTTTCGAAGGAAGGAGAACAAGATTAGTTTGGGGTGATGTTGGGCCTCAGAATATTGACTAAGTTCCAAAGGGCACATGCACATGTGGGACCAATGAAAAATATGCACGTGCAAGGAAAAGAGTTCAAGACAGGGTTTTTAGAAGGATTTAATAGAAACCGTTGTGCGCGTGCAAGGCAGAGCAAAGTACTTCAAGACTTGGTCATATTCAGCTTTCCAAGAGGCACTAGAGGAAAAAAATGAACCGAATAGGTGTGTTGAGTGGATAGGGTGACAACCTGGCAACTTGGTGGTCAAGGAAAGAATATTCCACACATAGAACATTCCCAAATACATCATTGCAGAAAGTGGGGAACTCAGATTATAAGAAGCATGCTCCATTGGAGGACCACCTTGACACTTGACAACCAATTTTATACTTCAGGAAGGCATGGCAATGGGTGTTAAACCTATTTACAGAGATGCTCAAGTAGAAGAAAATAAGGAGGAAAGAGGACCACTCTGGAGAGAGCATCATCGAGGTAGCTAGAGGAGAAGAGGGTCATGGTGTGATTAACCATAACAGAGTAGGTGAATCTCTGATGAAATGAGTAGAAGATTCTAGGGGCTGGGGTCCTAGTTAGAGGACTATAGGAATGTTATCATATCTATGGGAATGGGTCTGCTAAATTTTTGTGATAGCGAAAAATAGCTAGATATTTTGATACGTGAGTCATGATATATTGGTTTGGTCAGGTATGACCCTTTTGGATGTAATGTGGTTATTGAACTATGATCAACATGAATATACAATTATGTTCTAAATATATTATTCATGGGTGTAAATCCTAGTGCCTTTTTCTTTATGTTATGGATCAGATCTACTATCTGTATGGTGTTTCTTTTGTTATTTGAATGGGTATATTGGTGTAATGACTCATCCTATGATTTCAGAATATATGCATGAGCATTTACTTTTCTACACTTAATATGTCATCAATGACAACATCTTCTCATAATGCTCACTTAAAGGAGGGGCTCGAAACCCGCGCGTGCCTCAGGTGAGTGCCCAGCGCCCGCGGGGTGATAGGCTGACACACAAGGGATTAAAAGGTTATTCTAAGGGCATAAAAATGACTACACCACATAATCTTGGGCCGCTAATTGTCAATGGGTCAGATAGGGGGAACTTGGATAAGACGAGCAACTATGAGTTTATCAAAGATGGAACTATAGGATTCTCTGAGGGGAGTATAGTTAGGAGTTGGTCTAGGAGCACTTTACGGAGGCTCAATATGAGAAGCATATGTGGAAGAGGATTTGACTACAATGGCATTGGATACCTTTTAATAGTTTTCATTATGGGTGGAGGATTTGTTGAATTTGGGATTTGGCTTGTTTGAACTATAGACAACCCAGAATTGGGTCGCAACCCTCTAAACCCCTTTGATTAATGTATTCAATACTACCCCCTACTATTCCCACTTACACACATTATAATTATTTTAATTACCAAAATTAAGTTAATTTTCTATCTTACCTATCCACCTCACCTTGCCACCTAATCTCTCCCCTCACCCTATACCCATTCTAACCCTATTCATTACCTAAGACTAAGTCCCCCATTCCGTCTAACCACCCAAGACTTATTATAACCCTAAAAGTAATTATTAACAACTTCCTTAGAAAAATTCACGTGTGATTTAGAGAGGAATAACACTCCTAAATCACAACAACCTTTGACCCATGCTCAAATTGGGAGGGAAAAGCCTATTTTTGGCAAATTAGGACCTTTTCTCCCTAGCCAACACTGGTTATTCCTTGACCGACACATGTCAGCCAACTACCATCAGTCACCTTAAATACACACACAACTACAACTCTTCACCTAGGTTGGATCTTTAATTGTTTTGAGTTCTCTTTTAGGCTTTGGCATTCCTAGATCTTAGCAGTCAATCTATGATTCACATAGCACCAGACCACTAACACTATCTTCCAACATCTAATCTCCAATAAGCACTTAAACAGGAAGATCCTGATGCACATTGTTGTGGCCCTGGAGCACAGTCCTACTCTCTGCACACATCCAACCATCCACTTAACTCTTACAGGAATTCAGATCTTAGTAAGTATTTACATAACATGTTATTTGTCTTCATTTAATTTTTGTAGATCTACTTTTGCTACTTCTATTTACTCTGTGCAGAATACTTCTCGTGCCCCATCTATCTAGTATTCCACCAACCTACCATCCTTCCCACTTAATCACCTCCAGCACCTTTGTTGAGCCTTCATAAAATCCCACCACTCTACCTAAGCCTTCCCCACTCTTTGTGTAATCACAAAGAGCTCCAAACTACCATATTTCAACCTCCCAAGCCTAATTTCCCCTACCAACACCGGTCACCTAACCAATGTTGGTCATTCACTAGTACCAAGATCAGTCGCCTAACCAATACCAGTCTGTGTGTCTGGTAAAATTGTCTCAGACCAGCGAGCTTCCAAATCACCCAAAACAAACCCAAACTTCACCAAATATCACCTAGACCTTATACCATACCTCTTTTATGCCTACCCAACCTGAATACACCTTACTTTTACTAGATTTTTTATATTTAGTATTTAGCTTAATCTAGTCTATTGTTTTATATGAGATACCTAAATCATGTTATTACAATATGACCTCTTTCTTTTAGTAATTTATTTACATTTTTTTTAATTAAAACAGTGGATTGACAACCTCTCTAGGAAGTATCACACTTCCCAGATCCAGCAAATGCTAGGCAGTCCACTGATATATACTGTTTAACTCTCCTTTGTGGTCTTATGTTATATTTTAGGTCATTCCTCCTAGCCAAAATTAATCTCTTCACAATCATCTTGGTCAACATTCAACACGCTTACAACCTTCTTCGACTATCGTAGGTATTCCTCCTTGCCTTTACCTCTTATATGTTTTATCTCTACTTTGTAGTGAAACATTTTGGCATGCCTGGTGGGACCCCATCTTGTGGGTTATTTTCATTTTTCATATAGGGTGCATTTGTGTGTTTATTTATTTCCTGAAAAATGCACACTAAATCTCTCCTTGGAAATCCTCTTTTCTTTATATTTTTATAAAATCAATCTATCCTTTGGTGCTTAAAAAGAAAAATTCTTCCTTTCTTTCACATGACATTTAATGAAAGAGTATTCCTCTTCCTGTTCTCCCTTTGCTACATCAAATATCATTTTCGATTTGGGTTTAAAATTTGTGCATTTCATCCTTTTAGTGATGCATTAGATCACATAGATTTAATTAGAAATCACATGGTGGAGGTCATGACCACTTTGTGATTGGATTTGGATTAAGCTTAGTTCACATTTGTGCACACACTCCCAAGCCAAACCACTTATACAATTTACACATTTATTAAACATATCCCTTATAGGAAGAAGTCACCAAGGATTTAACTACCCATTGATGGTGGGCCTCGGCCAATATTCTGGATGGTTTATCATATCAGAGCTCATACCTCACGTACGAGAAGGTATATCGAGGACACTTTATCCAAAAATAACCTAAGACTAGCCATAGCTTTTTTATAGGGCACCTTTTTTATCCAAAGAATCTATTACATTCACAGTCAGTTCTAAAAGACATATGCCACTAAACACTAAAATCTGACACCTAGGATTTACGTGCTTTTTCTATTTCTTTCTTGATTGAATTGCATCATGAGTTGTGAGGATGATTCATCACTTTTTCTTCTCTGTTACACTCTATATTCACAATCGGTGTATTATGGTTCTTTCTAAGTGTGATAAGACATCTTGTTGCCATTCAAAGCTTCTAGGTTGGCTTTATTTTGACTTAATTCACTCAAAAAAAAACTTCATTTTCTTAAAAATCTCAGTCACCAACATTGGTCCAGTGATAATTGACTAGTATCAATCTACCTCTGTTTTTGATATTCCTATCAAAAACGTCATTTTTTCACATTCATCTCTTTTTGTGTTCTGATTTCCTTTGATAAATAATTTTTGAGTCTCTGTCACCATTAACATATCCCAATTTCACCTGCTTTACACCTTTCTTTTTCAAACTTCCAAATTTCTTTATTTTCATAGTATCTGGCATCGGTCCAGTGACTGACATCGGTTTTCTTAACTAAGCGGCATTGGTTAACTGAATAGTGTAGGTCTATGTGTTTTTTATTTTTATCAGGAAACAACAATACATTTCTATCTTCCATATTTCAAAAAACATCTATTTTTGAGTTTAGTTAGTTCTAAAGAGCTTAGAATACCTCTTTTTTACCTTTTATATGGTTTAGACTCGATAATAGGTGCAAGCCCTCAATTTTCACACTAGTTGTGTTCCCTTTCCCAGTAGCCCTTCACCACCCTGCATCTCATCTTTGATGGATCCCAATATTGTGACTGTACCTGTAGGCGACGAGGAATTTTCTAAATTCCTTGATCATAGCCTCTTGGCCTTACAACATTACCTCACCCATTCTTCTACCCATGATTCATCGAGCAATCTGTTGTTCGGTATGCCTACCTCCACACCCCTTCAATATCTGTGAATGCTACTTTAGTGTTACCTACTCCCATGTTAACGTCACTTACTACACCCTCAACATTCATCACACCTTCGGTGTCTGTTGTACCTTTGACGTCTATTGCACCTTCGATATCTGTCCCTCCCTCGGCCTCTACCAGTGCCTCAACATCTGCAATATCATCACCTATGTCTCCTTGTATAGGTATTCCCACATCACCAATACCTATAACTTCGTAACCGCTAGTTACTTCGGCAACTAATAACCCCTTTCAAAATCTAGTTCTTTCCATATGCCAAACTCTTCCACCCATCACCACGAGGGTCTCTACATAAGTTCTTCCCAGCTATACCTTACCTCAACAACCACTAGTCACCTCCACTTCTTATTCTAGGTACATGTCTTCATCATCTATTCCCTCTTACATACCCCCAGCTCAGTTTGCTTATTCGGCACCACCATATATTGGCATGCATTCCATGACCCACTCATCTTATCCACCCCCTTATACCACAGGGGGCATCCCTCAATCTAATACCACAACGGATCTTAAAAAGACAATGATGGATAAGATGCAAACCCTCAAACCATCTATTTTCAGCTCTCGCAATGCCTTGACTTATAATGAAATCTGTAATGAGCCTATTCATCCTTCTATAACCATTCACCCTTAAAATGAAATCTATAATGAGCCTATTCATCCTTATATACCCATTCACCTTTATCGACTTAATAGAAAGGAAGACCCTTAACAAAACTTGTGATCATTCAAACATGTCTGCTATTTGATCACCCATGATGATGCCCTGCTCCTTAGGACCATCCCCATTTCCTTGACATGACCTGCCCTAGATTGGTACAGTGTTATGTCTAAGCACTCAACCTTCTCCATCGGTAAGTTAGCTTAGACCTTTCTTGATCATTTCTCGATAAACATCTCTACGAAGATTTCCATGATTTATTTATACTCTATTCATCAGTACAATGAGGATTCTATCATTAAATTTTACGCATACTGGTGGGGGTTCTCATTAATCAACTCACCTTTCAAATTCCACAACCCGAGCTGATAGATTTGTTCACTAAGGCTTGTTTCAGGCACATTGCTGCAAATATTCAGGTATAAACATTCCAAACATTTGATGAGGCATTCACCAGGGCTTAGAAGCTAGAGATATGTGCCCTTCAAGAGGAAAAGGTTAAGATGCACAACAAGAATGCTTCTTTTAGGTCTAATGACTCCTCTTATTTTTATAAACCGCAAAACAATCATTCTAAAGAAAAATGATCTACCAATGCGGTGGTCCTGAAATCTGGCTCCTCTCATCTATCAAACCAACCAAAACCTCCTCTTAATTTGTCTCATGTTCATAATTTCCAGTAAAAGTACAAACAAAAATGTTATACCCCTATAGGATAGCCTTACTCCTCTATGTTAGAAAGGTTGTTAAAAGTGAGAGCCATCACCCTTCCACCTGTCAAATCACATATTGGTTTTAACCCTTCCCATCATGTACCTACATGGTATAAGGAATATTACTACTGTAACTATCACCGTGTTATGGGGCATAGTGACGGAAATTATAAAACATCTAAGAACATCATCTAAGAAATGTTAGATGATGGAGATCTCATCCTGGGAAACCCTAAATCACCAATAAATGAAAACCTTTAGGTCTATAAGAAACCTTTTCCAAACCATACCCCTTCATCAAACTAGGCCAATGAGACCTCTAGTAATGACACCAATGTTCACATGGTTTATGCCATCCTTGACACAGTACATGTCCCTTCTACTTAGTTGCCTTCCATCCCATCTATTGACAAAATTATTGCACGAGCTCCTCTATCCACAGATGAGCCAATTTCACCTACTCCTCTACCCATCTAGGATCCTACCTTACCTACTCCCTAATCTATAGAGGAGCTTACCCCACTTATTCCATCATCTATCGAGGAGCCCACACTACCCATGCTTCTACTGTAGTAATTTTTACACCCACCAAAGAACAAGGGAATCCCATACATGTCGGTATATCACCCAGTGGGTGTTGGGAACTCACCTGAGGCACGTGCGGGTGTCGATTCTCTCCTTTATGTGAGTTTAGTGGGAAACATCATCAATGATAGGAATTTAAAGAGAGTGAGTGGAAACAAGACATGCAATCATCATAGAGCTCAAAATGACTTCTAGACCAATGTAGTCATTCCAAATAGAAGATACTTTAATAGAATATAGGACTGAACCAAAATAGAAAGGAAAATTCATAAGGATTCATACTTATTTCATAAACATACAAGAAACAAAACTATGAAGATATGAGGATGGACTAGAATCATTAATGATCATATTCAAATAAGTTGGTAACTGTACAGATGAAAATGAACACGTGACCTTCAACCCAAATCGACCCCCCGAGGTCATTCCAGAGTAGTCAATGTTTGAATGTGTGTGGCTAACTATAGGAGGATTAGTGACTAAGATCTGGTAGTGTGATCTCTTGGTAGCCGAGTTGACAAAGGGGAGACTTAGAGGCTATGAACGGGTAGCATAAATTCCCTATAGTTTGTTTGCCTAACATGGATCTAAGTATTGATCTAGTTTGAAGTGTCCATGTAAACTGAATGACATTAACAATATTTGCTACTACTGAAAGGAAACTAATCTAAAAAAGTCACAAAACTAAAATATTACAATCACAAACAACAATTTGCTTTTATTCTAAATAATCAAATCTACTTCTACACTAAAACTAAACAAGCGAGTTAACCCGGTAAGGTTATTCACATGTGCTGAGTGTATGGAAACTAAAATACCTTAAAAAAAGAACCTTTCCAAATAATATATGATGTGTAGACAACCTATTATAGATATTCTCTCCTTCAGATCCACAAGGATGGGAAGAAGAGGATCCGTCACTAGGGATTGCTATGAAAGATTCAAACCCTCTTAGAAATTAACTAACTACTTGTAAATGAAAATAAATTGATTTCTACTCTATTTGATATGATGTAATAATGATAAACTGTAAGAATTAAGTAAATTGAACAACAAATCCAACCTAGAATTCACAGAACATAGGTAAATCCAGTTATGTAGTAATTTGTTCCCTCAGTTTGTCCTTTCTTTCTCCGAGTGTTCATGTGAGTCCAAGAGATTGGGAATGCAAAAACAACAGTAGGAGGATGGTGCTTGAGCAATGGTAGCTTGATGATAGTCCGGATGTAATGAAAGTAGAAGAGAGATAGCAAAATAGATTAGAGCTTGGCTATGTAATTCCCAGTAAGATCGTAGCAGAAATACAATGCAAGATACACAAAATTCTCAGGTGCTTTGCTTGAATACAAGCATGGAATATATACGAAAGGAGGATAGAATTTTACTTCATGCACAAGGTAACGAAGAGGAAATTCCACTTATTAAATATATTTAAAAATAGGAGCAAGGAGAACTAAGAAAATAAATCTATTTTTAGCAAATTTGGCTCACGGATGCATTCAAAAAGAAAACTTAAGTGAATTGTCGCATGCTATTTTACGCATGAATATTCTAGAAAAATCAGGCAGGACTTTTGCCTTGCGCAGGTCCGCAATTTGGAAACTGCCACCTAGGCAGGGTGGTGATCCTGGTACTGAAGGCCAAAACAAGCACAAAAAGAAACGAGGAGATGGAAAAATGCATGAAAAAGTTAAGTAAGGATGTCTAGGCTACAAATATACACTGCAAATGGGTTTTGGAGTTGAACACCTTCTGAAAGGACATGAATAATCATTGGGGACCTTTGTAACTATTTTCTAACAATGTAGCACGTGTAATTTTGGGTGTGTATAGTAACCTCATTACATCCATTAGATCCATTACAGAACACCACAATATGGCAGACCAAAGTCATACATCCTAACTTGATCTACATTCCTTAGCTCTCAAAAGAAAATTTACAAACCCAACCCCCTTGATGCATCCTTTGCCTATATTTTATCTACCCAACCCAATACAACACCTCACGTTGTTTCTACAGAGCTCCACTCTCTATTGATCTCTCTCTTTATTCCTTTATGGGCGCTTGTATTTATAGGCCTTTTGAACTGCCAACTCTTCTTTCTGAGGCTTCGGATCTGTTGCCAAGTGTTGAGATGTGGTTCTCCATGGGAGCATGCTCCTCCAGGCCTGAGCTCTCCACTCCTTGCCATGATGGTCTTCTAGAAGCTTCCATCCTAGGGCATAGTCCTTCCTAGGCCAACCTCTCACCATGATGTCACCTTATCCACCCCGCATGCGCAGGCAGGTCACACTTTTCTCGTGTTCTACCCGATACACCAAATACAGCTAAGTCCTGAGACCTTGTTCTACCAGTGTATAACACGGTCATTTTAAAACCCTCATAGAACCCTTCCTTGCACGCGTTCTTCTTGCATATCCACCCCTTAACTTAGGCCTTGCGCACCCATGCACCTTTTTGTACTTATTCAATATTTTAGGGGCCCAACATCACCCCACACTTTACATATTCTCTGCCCTCGGGAACACTTCTTTTAGAGAAAGAAATACAATAGACTTAACGCCTTGGAAAAAGAATAAGGGAATGAAGAATTAGGAAAAATGAAAGAATGGGGAAGTGTTTTCATTACTGCAACAAGATAGGAAAATCTCTTCGCAATTCAGCCTCCAACTTGTTCCAGGCATCAACTTCATTTTGCACTCTCTGGGAAGAGATCACCGACTAGGGTGCTTACCTCCTCAAAACCCTATCCATTTCCTCGATTGTTCAAGGTTTCAACCATTCCTTCCAATTCCTTTCCCACATCCTCAAGTGCATCCATCCTTCTTGTAATATGTGGGTATAACTCCTTCAGCCAGTTTTTAATTCAACCTCATAAGGTTTCAATAGCTTCTGACTTCTTCTCGACCTCGGCCTAGATCCTCTCCCACTTTTCTCTATTTCCTTTGTTCTTTTATTGGAAGTCCTTGAGCTCTACCTCGTGAGTGGCAACCAGAATACTTGCCACTTTATCTCTATCTATGCAATTATCATGCGCGTCCTCAGTAGTATGGGTAGTATTTTTCACATCATCAAGAACCTTGCTGCACTCTGAAATGATTGGTATAACCTTCAATTTTTCCTCCTCCTCCAAGTGCGCTACTACTTCTTCCACGGATTGTAAGACCATATATTTCCTTTCCATAGTGAGGATGTGTGTTAAGTTTTCAAGCCACTCAAGGCAAGATCCATAATTTTTCGTGGGCGAAGTCAGGTTTGGATGCTTCAAAACAATAACATCTGTGATGAATTCTACCTTCTTATATACCTTGTGCACCCTTACCTTTTCTTCCCTTAGTTCATGCTTTAGTTGTGCACTAATTAGTTCCTCTTACTTTAAGTTCTTGGTCCTCTCTTTTATTTATTCTTCCCTCTTTTCTATCTTTGCCTCTAGAAATTTTACGTTTTCATTCCTTTCGAATAACCTAGCTTCTAGTTCAACTGAGACCTTATTCAACGCATTACAAACTTTTTCATCCAAAAGATACTAAGCGCTTACCAAGGGCTTATCTCCTTTTAACTCAGGCATCTTCATTAGTGCCCCTTGGCTTACCTCAAACTCTGGCTCATCAATGTGGGACTCAATTTCCCACAAAATCATTTTCCTCATCTTAGGGTATGCACCTTCTTCATCAAATGAATTCATTTCCAAGAGTTGATCTGTTGGGACTGTGCTTTGGAAGCGTGCGCGCAACACCTTGTTTGGATCATAAATGAAGCTCATTCTTGTTCTTTGGATCTCCATGCACTTTCCTCCTGTGTGTGCGCTTAGGAACCATTACCGATGTTGACCCTTCGTGCTAACCTTTTCACTTCCTCCCATGTCTAGGGTGCCCTCCTCCTCCTAGCTGCCCTTCCTTCACACAAAGTGATAGTCATTCTTCTCCTCTTCACCTTCTTCTTCCAAATCATGCATGCTAAAAATATGTTGTTCTTGGTCCCCTTTAGGTTCATCTTCTTCATCGTCATCCCTCTCACCCCTGTATTTCTCCAAGCTCTCTTTTTCCTCTGAATCAGCTTCCTCCATCAGCTTCTGTTTCTTCCTAATTGAGGATTCCAGTATAGGAGATTCTACTTTCTCTTCTTCCTCCTCTGGTGATTTCTCCTCTGTCATAAGATTTCCTTGCTTTGGCAACTCCTCTATGACTGGGGACCTCTTCCTACATGTGTAAGTACTTGTTCTAGTGCTTGTTCATGGGGCACCCACCGCTTGAGTATCTTGGACACTTGGTGCCTTTTTCTTTATCTCTTCTATCTCCTTTTTCTTGGGTATGGTCTTCTTTCTACCTATTAATTCTTAAGGTATAGCTATCTTAGTCTCCAGATAAGCACCCTTCTCAAACTTGGTCATTATGCAAAGTTATACAAGCCCCGTGGACCTCCCTGCAATAGGAAAAGTCATGGGTTTCATCATCTGAACTTCATACGATATGTACTTTTCCATGTACACATGCTTTTTGGGGTAGACCAACGTCCTGCGCATCTCCCTGTGGTCCCAATCCATACTTCCAAGGTCAAATTTCAGCTTCTTGGATTCCTTGAATTTTTTTACTCCCACTTGAAATTATTGAGTGGTGAAGGGAAAATGGAATTTTACACTGTGGGCTCATGTTTTCATCAACCAACCTAAATCTACCAATGTAGAAGTGTTGGTATACTATGAATTCAACTTCTCCCTCTATGAGCTTTGGCAGTTGTTTTGGGATCCTCCACTTTGCCCCAAATGCATTCCTCAAATGTGTATACCATTTCTCAAGATGCACCTTGTGAACACCATCATGCTATCGCAAGTATATTTTTCGAATCTCTTTTTGGGTGAGGGGTCTTCCTCTGGGTACTCCCACATGAACTTATCTTCCACATCTAGCACTCTGATCTCTGAAAATACAATAGTTAAGAGGACATTTCCAAAAATTATCTTGTCACCCTCTTGTGCACACTGCTAATGATCTCATCCACGATGTACACAGACAAGTTGTAGATGACACCCTCTGATATCCTTCTACAAACATTGATCCATGAATTGTTCACTTGCGTCCACCTCTCTTGGTCATTAAGTTTGGTTACCAGGTGCGTGGCCATTCTCATCACCGGGTCTTGGATATCCATAATATCAAAGTACCTTGACCCCTTCTTGTATGTATATGTGGCAATGGTTTCTTTGATGGCTTCTTTGTTGCATAGGTCGTCCTTTATATCTTCTCCTTCATATATGAGACCTGTGAATTTTGAAATCAGCTGAGGAGTTATGTGCATTTTGCGCCCCGTGAAGTGAAAGTGATCTTCATGTACACACGACATCAGCCACTGAAAGAGGCGCTCAAGCTTCCCAAAGTAGGGCAACTCATAGAGTTGCAACAATCTCACCTTCTCCAACTTCACTTTTACTTCATTGCTATAAATGGGTAACCCTTCTGGTGTCCTCTTATTTGTCGGGTGCACTAACTCTAGTGCCATTTCTTTTTCAGTTGCATTTGTGCGATGGTTATAATTGCTTACTATCATTTTTCATAAATGGGAATCCCACTCCTTTCCAAGTAAAACCCCATCTAGGTACTGCATTTCTACATACCATTCTTCATTGGTACTTATGGTGGTTTCTTGTTGTTTTCCCTTACCTTTTCCCTTCTTAGGTGTTACAGTTGGTTTCTTGGGTTCCATTATGTAGGTTATCTTTGCACTTCAACTTCTCTTGCTCTTCTTCTCTACCCTTTCCAAGCTTAGATCTCGAACTTGTGAAGAAACTCCTTTTCAACCCGTGCCCTAGCTACCAAACCCTCACTAGAATATCCCCTTCACAAGACGATGCTTCTCCACAACTCTCTCTACACCCGTGAACTATTTCCCTCCTAGTTTGTAGATCCAAACTAGTCACTCATGGTTAAATTTCTCCAATTTTTCTTCACATGGATCAACTCTGGAAACCCTAGTTCACAAAATCTCTTCCTTCTTCATATTTGCAATGTAAATAATGAAGTGTCCAACCTTCTATTTATAGTTTTTCCCACTTTTAACATTAAATGCTACCTTACCTACCACCATACTTTAACACTTAATGCAGACTTTTTCAACAAAACCTGACTTTATTACTTTAACTCATGTGCCCAATCCTTGCGTGGATAATCCCCCAACCTTCTAGCGTGTAACCAATCCATCTTGATAGGAGACTCTTGTATGTGCATCACTAGCGCTGAAGGTACTTCCATCATGATTTTTTCTCTCACCTACCTCTATGCTTCTTTTGCGCTTCTTCCTCTCTTGTACGTGGATCCACAATGTAGCCTTACCCTGACACCAACCATCCTTTTTCACCTTTCCTTCCATGCACTTCCTTTCCTAGGGCCATCCAACTCAGGCTTTCCAATGCAATATCCTTCCTGGTTCTTCACACTTTAAACTTTCCTCTACATTATTCTACCCCATACTAAAACGATGCATGGTCCTCTGCACATTCACAACCTTTAAAAAAATTAAAGAGGTTACTAGTGCCCAAGGCACAACAAAAAACAACAAAGAGAAAGGGAAACACAAGAAAATAAAATGCATTAAGGGAAATCCTAAACTAACTAGCAATACTGCCTTATTACAAACACCAAGAAGACTTATTTATAGTAGGGCTTTAGCCTACTTCCATTGAAGTGTCTTGGAAATCTTGTCCCATCCAGTGCTTGTAACTGGCATGCACCTAAATCAAGGATGTACGAGATGATATAGGGGCCCAAGAAATGGAATTTTAACTTCCCAGGATGGCGTAGAAACTTTGAATCATATAGTAAGACCATCTACCCAACCTCAAACTTCTTATTCTTAATGTGACAATCATGACATGCCTTTTGTTTTGCTTTTTCAGTCCTTTGGCTCCACCTAGTGAGTGATCGTCTTTCATCTAATTGTATTAACTTGTCAATTCTTTCATCCAACACTTGTTCATCATCTAATCCTCCTACACACGCTATACGTAGAGAAGGTAACATGAATTCAAGTGGTAGGATAGCCTCTACACCAAACATCAATTGAAATGGTGTGGCCTTATTCAACCTCTTGTAGGTTGTCCTATATGCCCAAAGAACAACTGATACTTTGTCATCCCAATCCTATCTACCAACATAACAAATCTTAGTCAACGTGTGACTAAGTATTTTGTTAAACGCCTTCGCGGTTCCATTTTCTTATGGATGGTAAGGTGTAGTCTTGTTATGATCCACCATGAATTCTACTAGCAGAATCCTTCTTGTCTCATTCAAGAAATGTGTACCCCTGTCACTAGTCAAACTCAAAGGGCATCCATACCTTGTATTAATTTTTTCCCATAGGAACCTTGTTGCAGTAGCTATTGTACAATCCTTAGTGGGTGTTTCTTTTTCCCACGTTGTCAAGTAATCTGTGCAAGTGATTATATACCGTGATCCAGTCCTATGTGGGGCTAGTGTAATAGGGCCTACGAAGTCTATAGCCCAATTTTCAAATGGCTTAGTGTTGGGAATAGGGCACAAAGGCATTTCATATCTTCGCCCTGGTTTGCTAAAGCACTGAGAATGGTTACACACCTTGCAATATTCCTTATAGTCTTTATATGGGGTCTCCCACAATAATCCAGCCATTAATATCTTGTGTGCAGTGGTGTCACCTACATAGTGTCCACCTGCACTACCTCTGTGCACTTCTTCTATTATGGCTAGGAACTCATGTTCTAGCACACACCATCGCAAAATATCATCACATCCTAGTTTTTATAAATCCCCACTAATCAACATGTAGGGTGTGGAATGTATAGCTAACTGATTTTTATAAAATGCCTTCATCCCTTCCGGCATTGCACCTGTTTTGAGAAATACTGTGATATCTTCTAAGTCTAAGGGTGCACACCGTAACCTAAATAGTTGTTCGTCTAGCATGGTATCCTCAATGCTTTCCATGTCCTCCCCTGAATCAATTTTAGACAAATGATAAGGTCTAGAATTACTTTTTCTTGGTTTGACAACCACCGTGAACACAAATTCTTGGAATAATAGTACCCACTGACATATGTGACCTTGAAGAATGGGCTTGTTCACTAAATATTTTGATGCCATATGGTCAGTATAAAACATAAAAGGGGTTGCTAGCAAATATTGTTTGAACTTGTGAAGTGCGTAGATCATTGACAATGCCTCGTGCTCAGTTGCAGTATAATTTTGGTCCGGTGGTGCTAACTTCCTGCTTGCAAAGCACAAAGGATGATCAACAATTCCTTCACTAGGTTGTGCAAGTAATACTCCAATTGCAGTCCCTGAGGCATCAACATGAACATGGAAGGGCTTATCCCAAGAGGGGAATCGTAGTATGGACATGGTGACAAGCCTATCCTTTAAAGTGTCAAATGCCTTCTGATGCGCCTCTCCCCAATGAAAGGAACTTTTATGCTTAAACAACTCTTCTAAAGGTGTGGCGATCTTAGCATATCCCTTGATGAACTTCCTATAGTACCCCGTATGCCCAAGAAATCTACACACTGCACTTTGACTAGTAGGCTCCCTTAATCCACAATTACTACAACTTTTGTGGGATCTACTAGAAGGCCCTTATTACATATGATGTGTCCCAATAATTTTCCAAATGGGGTAGTAAAGACACATTTCCTAATATTTAGGGATATCATCAACCACTGACACCTTTCAAACATTAACCTTAAGTTTTCACAATGGTCCTTCAATAGCCCATATACTATCCAATCATCCAGGTAGACTTGAAGAAATTTATAGATGAAGTCCTTGAAAGCTTGTACCAAAATGTGTGATAACACAACAGGTGCATTCTTCAACCCAAAAATTATGAATTTATAGGTAAAAATTCCCCACTTAGTGGTAAAATTCATCTTCCTCTGGTCCTCCTTCATGATCCTTACCTGGTAATAGCCCGAGAATCCATCTATGAAAGAGTAGACCTTGCATCCTACCATTCCCTCTAAAATTTCTTTAGTAAATGGGGTTGGGAAAGGATCAATGATAGACACTGCATTCAGGTTCCTATAATCAACATAGATCCTTATCCTTTCATCCTTTTTTATGCTAATTACCATTGGACTTATCCACTTTGACTATTCAATAGCTTCAATGATGTCAAGTGCTATCATCTTGTCTATTTATTCATTTACCTTTGCGTTCAGGTTAGGATTCATTTGATATGGTCTCTTCTGGACTGGGTGCACACCCTCCTTCAACTTAATTCTCATTTCTCCCAAGGAATGGTGAACACCTTTTAATTCATGATACCCACGCAGGAATAAATACTCAAACTCACGTAAAAGATCAATGATCTAAGAGACTTATTTTTCTGACCAATAGTCTCCAATGATTGCCTCCTTGGGTTCTTCTCCTGAGCCGATGTTAACCTTTTTTGTCTTTAAAGGTTCATGATAGGCATGCACCTATTCATCAGAACTATTTAATACCACAAGTGTCCCTATAGATTTTTCAACATCCAAGTTTTCCACTTCTTCCCCATCAATTATATAAACCATCTTTCCTTTTTCTTTTTCCACACACACACGCTCAAGTTGTGTCTCTTCTATTTCTTCTTCCTCAAAGTGCACCTTAAGGCTAGGTTCACCTAGAAATTATAGTAGCCTATATTTTTCCATTGCACTATGCCTAATGGTAAGGTGCTTAACAAACTACAATGCCTTATCCACCAAGGGTTTTGTACTCCTATACTCGAATGTTTAAATCAGATTAGCTGCTAACTCTTACCAATTCCATGTCTAGCAGCGTGTCTCAACATGAATTTACCATGAGTGCACACAACCTTGTAGGTTTGAATTCAACTTGTGAACCCATAATGAAGGTGGCAATGCTTCTGTGCTTCCCATCTAGGCTATCTCACATGCTTGGATATGGAAGGAAGCAGTCTCTTTACCATGGTAGTATTTTATAGCCATGGGTGCATTGCTCCTGAAAAACCTTATGGAGAAGGAAATTCTCACCTCATGCCATTCCAAGAGGTTATCATGATGTGTAGCCCACCAGCATGTAACAATTCCAAGTAGGACATGGCTTAACATCTCTCTTCATTCATTCTCCTTTTTCCACTGAGCTTCCATGTCCTACAAAAAGATCTCAGGGAAGGCTCCTTCTGAATACTTAGGTAGCTTCTTTCCTCATAGGTGCCAGAATTTACGTGACTTGGTCACCTTTGTCACCAATCCTCTTAAATGTTTTCTGATTAACTCATAGGTCCCATGTGCCCAATTATCACACACTATACTAGTGGTGTCACTTAAGGACTGAGCATCCTCAAACTAGATAATTACTTTTTTGGGATGGATTACCTCTGGATCCTTGATTGAGTGTAGATATATTCTATCTAAGACCTCTTCTCCCAAAGGTTTAGTATAGGGTGTTGATTTCCATCAGCTAGGGGTATGATGACCCGTTCCTCCTCATTTTCAAAGCTTATGTATCCCTTGTTGAATCAAAGATCTGCATTGTTCTTATAGCACCATGGGTGCCCAAGTAATGCTGGGAAATTGTCTACCTTAGCAAGTGCCAAGACTTCAAAGTCCCCAGTAAACTTAGCCCCCTGAATGGTGATATCTACATCCTTTAAGACACTGATGTGCATTTCCTTCATTTTGTTTTCCATATACAACACATTAAAAAATGGTTGTAATGCAGGTCTCCCCGTCTGATGCCATGCATCCAAGGTCAGAACATTGACCTCCGTACCTATGTCATTGAGGATATTACTAATGAGCCATCCATTTACGACTGCATTTAACGTGATCTCCTTATCATATTCAAGGATGTGAGGGGGAAGGATTGCATGTAAGACCTGACTCTTGCACCCTTCTTCGGTGTGTGGTACCTTCTCTCTTAACAATGCTTCTAGCAAGGAAATAATATTCTCTTGCCTTAAAATTTTAAATACTTCCTTGACCTCATCCAGGTCATCCTTTGGTGCCTTAACCTTCCTTCTTTGCTCCTCCCTCCTAGATTTCTCCTTTAGACACTGGATTTCTCCTTGCAAACTCTGAATTACGTCCATGGTTTCTTGATATACCTCCTTCTGTTGTGCAGAGTTTGGGTAATTCCCATATACCACTTCCTCCCTTGAAACCAGGTTCTTCTACCTTGGCATTTCCTTTCCATGCACGGCCTCTGCTCTTGTTGTTACCATAACATGTTCCAAGCCTGCATCACGTGTCACCCATGGCATCCATTATGTGTCATCCTTCTTAATGCTTACCATTGTAGCGCCCTTGTCTTTCCGATGCTGCTGACTCATGTGCTCAAATAACTCAGGGCACTCCTCATACTTGTGCTTCTTCCTACACCATGAGCATTGCAATAAGTCTGGGCACTCATGCTTATAGCACTCACGCTTGTAGTGGTCTGTAGACCCATAGCTAAAAAAGGTTCCACATGGGAACTCACTTCTTCCTCCTCTACAATTACCATGACCAAAAAATCCTCCACGAAGTCCCCTTCCACATGCACGCCCATTTGTGCACTCCTCATAATGGTGATCATCACCCTTAAAACTAGTGGAAATGTTAGTCTGGCACACACCATAATCAATGGCCTCATGGATCTGGTCAATAAGTTGGAAATCCTTGGTATCATGGGTTATAGAGGTGCAGATCTTATAGTAGCAAGATACATTCTTCCAAATTGCATGTTGTAACAAGGGACATCTACTCATAGCATGGTTCCTATGAAAAATCTCACAGTCTATTACTATTGCGCATACTTTCTTCCGAGGGAAACTATCCTTGGCATGCCCCTCTACTTCACAATTTGTACACAAGATTCCACTACGAGTCTCATGAGATGAGTTCACAAACAAATTTTCTAGCTGTTTAGCCATAACAATGATTTGAGCTTCCATAAATGGTCTAACACCAGTGTCAACACTGTCAATAAATTCAGCACACAGGGTAACTTCCAACACCTCACGTGGGTCTGTGAAAGTCTTATGAGATAATGCTCTTCTAAATGGGGTTATCAACCCTCCAACAAACCATTGAGCATGTTGTGAAGGGTGAATGTCATATGAAAAATTTTATAAGAGAGTCTTGAACCACATGTCATACTCTCGCACACTCTCCGCCATTCCCTATTTAATCTCTCTAAGGGCACTGATGCTCTTCTGTTCAAACTCAGGGATGTGGAGTTCTGGTAGGAAGGTGTTTTTCAATGCGGTATAATCTAAAACCATATGATTTGGGTCATACTTCCTATACAAACTATGCATGTACCCTTGCAACATTTTTACAAACTGACTAGCCTTCCATTCTAGGGTTGTGATCTCCTTTGCATGCCATAGTAACTCACACTTGTGAACATGCTCCCCCAAATCTTTAATACCCATGTAATCTAGAGAATTTAAAGACATAACAAAGAAGACTTGAGGAGGTGGCTGAGGCCCTTGTCCTCTTAATCCAATTCCTTGAATTCCTCCAATGTTTCCTCCCTCACCAGATCCATTAGATCCACTAGGTCCTCTACCTCTAGATCCACCAATTCCACCTCCACATCCACCGGTTCCACCTCTAGATCCACCAGTAGCCAATAATGGGCCTGAAGTGGTCACACCTAGTGTCCCCAACATCCCACTATATTATGTGTCAACTTTTTGCAAGATTGTGCCACTGCCAGATGTGTGTCCTGTGCCACTCCCTGACGCGTTACCCAAACCTTGTGTATTTTCTCCTTGTCCAAAAATTCCTCTGAATAATGGAATAGTATGCATAGCCATCAAAGTAGGAAATGAAAAATTGTATCTCTTGGGTGCAGATCTGTCACTTCTATCGATACCACCTGGGTCAACATTACTCCTCCCTTGATCTATAAAACCAAGCGCCAAGGTATGGTCACTAGGTGGGTTCAGATGTGCACCCATGAATCTTCTCTCTCCACATGACTAACTCTCATTAGAAGCTGAAGGGATCTCTCTTATGCGCTTGCCAAGATGGGGTAGCACAAACTACTCAGGTTCTACGTCCTCTGCATTAACCTCAAATCCTTCCCACAATGTCTACCTCCATATATCCATCGCACTTGTAACCTCATGTTGTCTAGCAATCTCCCTTTATGCGCTTCATTATACTTAAGTTCTCTCTCCTCCCTTTCTTTCTCAGTCGCAATATCTGCCATCTTCCTCCACCCTAACTTCCTCACCCAATGTTCAAAACAGTTTAGCCGGCCATCAGAAATGCATCTAAACTCAAGGTAAAAATCAAGATCTTCATTTCCAAAGGGATAACACGTAGAAATGATCCTCAAGGCTCCCACAAAAACACAAACTCAGCAACGTCCAGACAAGAATACGTGGAAATGGCATATTCTAGGGTGTAGCTAGTCAACACTCCTTTCCACCAATGATCCACAACACGAGTCCACGTCAGATCTGCATCTTGCAGCCTCTTGTATGCTTCTTGGGTCCACACGCATGATCTATAATACTAGCTTGATCTAGATGCATATGCCGAGAGCCATTCATACAGCTCTACTGAGAAACAACAGAAAAATGTTTCATACAAATCATGGTAGAGGTTCTCTTCTACCCATCTACGTGCATCAAACTCAGGTCCAATGTTGAATCTTTGAGAAAATTCATCCTCCATGCTCTTAAACCATGATTCAACACTTTCCAAAGTTAAATGCTCTATCATCACTCATTGCATAGATCATGATGTATGTTATTTCCCACTACAACTTCAAAAAGAGGTCTCGACAATAGAACCAATATGTAATCAGTTTTTCACCCACCAAAGAACAAGGGAATCCCATACCCGTTCGCCTATCACCTAGTGGCTTTTGGGTGCTCACCTGAGGCACGTGTGGCCACCAAGTCTCTCCTTTATGTGAGTTTAGTGGGAAACATCATCTATGATAGGAATTTAAAGAGAGTGAGTGGAAACAAGACATGTAATCATCATAGAGCTCAGAACGACTTCTAGACCAATGCAGTCATTCCAGACAGAAAGATAATTTAACAGAATATAGGACTAAACCAAAATAGAAAGGAAAATGCATAAGGATTCATACTTATTTCATAAACATATAAGAAACAGAACTGTGAAGATATGAGGATGGACCAGAATCATTAATTATCATATTCAAATAAGTTGACAACCTCATTACATCCATTAGATCCATTACAGAACACCATAATATGGCAGACCGAAGTCATACATCATAACTGGATCTATATTCCTTAGCTATCAAAATAAAATTCACAATCCCAAGCCCCTTGATGCATCCTTCTCCTATATTTTATCTACCCAACCCAATACAACACCTCGCGCCATTTCTGCAGAGCTCTGCTCTCTATTGATCTCTCTCTTTATTCCTTTGCGGCTGATTGTATTTATAGGCCTTTTAAACTGCCAACTCTTCTTTTTGAGGCTTCAGATCCATCACTAAGTGTCCAGATGTGGTCCTCCATGGGAGCATGCTCCTCTAGGCCTGAGCTCTCCACTCCTTTCCATGATGGTCTTCTAGAAGCTTCCATCGTAGGGCATATTCCTTCCTAGGCCAACCTATCACCAGGCTGGCACCTTATCCACTCCGCATGCATAGGTGGGTCACGCTTTTCTCATGTCCTACCCAATACACCAAATATGGCTAAGTCCCGAGACCTTGTTCTTCCAGCATAACACAGTCCTTCTAAAACCCTCCTAGAACCCTACCTTGTGCACGTTCTTCTTGCGCATCCACCCCTCAACTTAGGCCTTACCAGCCCATGCACCTTTTTGTACTTAGTCAATATTTTATGGGCCCAACATCTACCCATAGAAGAGCCTATCTTATCCTCTTCTCTTCCTAAGGACGAATCTACACCATCTAATTTTCTCCCTCCTCAACCCATAAAGAAGCCAATTTTATATAATCTTCCTATAAGTGATTCTTCTCCCAGGGTTTTTCAAGATCTTGTCAGCCTTCTTACGTCATTTCTACCTACAGAGTTAGAATCCGAAAAATTCCCTATCTCACAGACCTCATAATTCTTCATAGGGATTACCACCAAGTTTTCATCATCTTCCTCTACCTCTACGACATTCTCTCGTTTGGCCGATCACTTAGAGTATGTAGATTATTCCACACTTTATGGGTTCCTTCGACTCCCTGTATCCACCCAAATGCATATGTTGTCCCTGGATACTTCAACTATCTATCCTAAAATATTCTAGGAAAGCAAACCTATCACACCTAAATTTGTCATATCATCCTTTCCTTCATCAGCCTCACCTTCACCCCAACCTTCTGATGGGTTGTTGTATTCTCCAATCATTTAACTAACAAATTCTTCTATTAGTGTCATTATAAAACCAAGGCTATGTGTCTAAGGTAGTATGCAATGAATAATTATGTAACTCAATTGTTCTATGGTTCCTTTTGGGGTTTTTGGTTGTTATGTTTCTCTCTGTCTTTGCTAATCTATGGAAATGTAATGCTAAACTACTGAAACAACATTACTGTAATGGAATGCATTTAATGGAAATACTTTGCTAGAATTGGAATGCACACACCAAATCAATATAACAAAATTCAAATAACACATACTTTGAATTGAAATTGTAGAATTGAAATGACACACTCAGAATTGAAATTTCATGAAAGGAAATAACACACATTGAATATAAATTGTAGTAAAGGAAATAAGTAATTGTATTCAAAATGTAACTTATCAGAAACCATGAGCACACATAAATGTAAAAGCCTCTAGCCACCTTAGTCGAGTGGGCCCTTTCTCTTCCTCGGGACAGAGGTAATCTCAACACCACAAGATATTTAAAAAAACATCTCATATATTGATTCAGAAAAGCTCCATAACATACTCAGTACATAACTGGAAAATAGATACTAACCGCTATAAATTGTATTGCAGATTACCAACATCAACTAACTACCAAATTGTTCTTCAAGGAGATGTCTATATAGACATAGTCAGTTACACATCATGCCAAAATTGTAGGCACTGATTTATTCAACTAACAACCTTATTAAAGTTAATTAAAGCCTACAAAATTGCTAAAAAAGATCCATTTTTATAGGTCGTCAATGGAAAAAATTATTCCATGATTGCACAATGGCTTCAGACACGGACTCCTTGATTACAATTCCTAGTATTAGCAGTAAATGTCCACTATTATCCTATACATGTCATCAAATTTCTCTCATAGAGGTGATTAGTTGGAGGTTCAATGGTAAACAAGTTACATGAAACAAAACAAGAGAAATGTATTGAACTTACTAGGATATAAATATATAAAACATCCCCATGTACTAATTAATCATGTTAAATGACAAATAAATAATCACATAGATGATATAAATAAGTCAAATAATTCACTAATAATATCCCCTACACTTTATCTTTTGCATGTCCCTATACAACTCATCTTTACCCTGCCCTAAGGCCAAGTTGTCGTGTCATATCATATTCCTCAAATTGATTTGCATATTATTTCCTGGTTCCTTTGCATCCCTGATTGTTTGAAATAACTTCCACCTAAGTTTTTAAACTATCATGTGACTAGGCAACATTATTCTTTTAGGTTGTAATCAGATTTAGGAGAAGAGGTGGCCTCACATGTGTTCCTACCCACTCATCACTATATTCCTTGTCACTTTTCTCATACAACTCCCAAATTATTGTAACCAATGCATCACCCCTCCACATACACCAACTGAGATTCTGAGGTGAGATAACTTCCCTCCTTTTTAATGGCAAGTTTAAGGTATCCCATATTCTATCATAAACTTGTCTTTCTTCACTAAAATGTTTTCAACTATAGGCCTCAAAATATTGCACACATTTCAGTAGAATCTTTGAAGTCTTTTCCCCAACACCAGCCTAATAATAAATAGATTGGAAATTTTTCTTCATGGCCACATCATTGTGATGGGTAGGCATAATGAAGATGTGAGTTGTTTGTGTGAAAATGTCTATTTGGTCAACCCATGTAATTTGGTTCCTAAGCAAGGAATGAAATTCCTTCAACTACAAATTATCCCACAAATAGATTAATAAAGAAATAAGGTACATTGGTGACCAACATGTTGTGGAGGTAAAATTCACAAAATTGATTTTGTATCTCAAGGGTACTGTTTTGATAAATTCATAAAATGTTTTGCCATCAGAAGCTTCATGAGGTTCTTGACTACACATTCTCATTAATTACCAATCATAGAATTACTCTTGGAGAAACATGCTATAGATAGAAGAAGGTTTCCTACAGGATGAAAGCTTACAAACCAACATACAAACAAAGTATAAAATAGATTCTAACTTCTTCTTCTCATTTTCACTGGCCTCAATCTCCTCTTTTAACTTTTTATTTTGCTTTTTTAATGCTTTATTCCGAAGATATGATAGGTTTAAATTATACCATACTTTAAGGCCTATATCTCTTTGTCTCTTAAGACTACTAACCTCTACCTTAAAAGTAGTAATTTCCCTTACTTTTTATACAATTCTCTGTGTAAATGCAATTTACAAAGATAAGTTGGTTTCTTACATACCTTTTAAATTTTCCTTCACGAAGTTAATTTAGTATAAATAACACCTTAGTACATCATCTCCATGTGATTCCTGGCCAAAAATATCCATTGCAATAGATTCTGGCATTGGGATCTATATATCTAGTGTTGAAGGCATTTCCAGAGATCCTGACTCAATTTCTGGAACTACAAAAATATCTAAACTCTGTGTTGCAGGGATAGTTGTTGTGAATATATCATCCTTAGATTATTCATCAATGACATTCCAGGTACTAACCTCTTCCTTCTCCTCCACAATGGGAGTAGAATCTTCATGAAAAAATTTCGGTCAGGAAACTTTAGGTCTTTGCAAAGTACAAGACCTTCTTGGCCTCAACAAAATAGAAGAAGGAACTGGTAAAGTGCTCTTACCCTTAGAATTTTACAGCATAGAAGATGGACTATCCTGACTACCAGGTTCTTCCATAGTCTCTTACAAAGGGAAAGGAGCCAGATAAAGCTTAGGTCGAATGATGGGAGATGGTCCCTTCTTGATTTTCTTTTTTTTTGGAACTCTCCCCTACACTTATTTTTTCAATCCTTCTCTTGGATTTGTAGAAAACCTGATTTGAATAGATTAATTGAATAAGCCCTAAGTGTTTCAATGTAACCTTACCACCTCCATTTTTATATTTCTATCCCACTTTAATGACTACATCAGCTAAATATTCAGGTAAATTTAACCTGAGTGTAGTTTTCATGCATCCTTTCTTCAAATGAATTAAAATATTCAGTGAATACCCTCTAAGAACAGATGGTTGTGCATCACAAATAAAGTACATATCCACCCATTTAGCAACTTCCTTCCAAATACTAGGAAAAATTTCCCACTTAATCCCCTTCTGAGTACCATATGAAGTGAGGATTACTTTCGGAAGAGCTTCACCATCCTTATGAAATAAGGGAATTAGGTATTTAAGAGGAGCATTTGTCATAACCTTGAGACCAAATTCTGGTAAACTAGATAGGTCAAAAATAGCTTAAATACTTATTTCTACTCTTTTTCCCTCAATTTGCAAGTAGGTGGCTTCAAAATTTATTAGAAACTTGTCAATTAAATTTTCATCGAAGCCTCTGAAGTTCCTAATAAATTCGAGCTAGCCAGCATCATAAAATACCTGGGAAATTGCAGGATTTCGGAGCAGTGGTTTTGAAGAGTCTGGTTTGGATTTATTCGTATGCCCCATAATATAGATGAATTTAAATAGTTTTGTAGAAGAACGATGTTGTGTTCAAACTCACAAATAAATTACATGGAGTTTTTGGTGAGTGACTCTTTAAAATATACCATAATGTTTTTTAATTTCCTTAGGTTGGTGCAAAATTGGCGGCATGAAAATTTGACAGGACCAAGTATGCGTGGGAAGTTTTAATGCATGGTATGACACACACCCCATCATATTGAATAATAATGCCACATGTCCTTCTTATAAAACATCATGTCCCTTTCTTATAAATTAAACACATGTGGTATCACTACTAATTATGATTCATGATACCCCCACTCCGCGTCACAAGATTTTGAATGATATTCCAAATAAATGCATTGAAAATTATCTATTGATTTAATCATGCTAAGTAAATGTGATGGTGGAGTACTCCAAAATTTAATATCTGTAGCAAAGTAAAATTTACTTACCCTTGCTATCTCAGCTTCATGATATCTGTAGATTTCCACATCCTGCACTCATAAAGAAAATGTGAGTAGTGTACATTCTAACAATAGACATGTCCACATTTATTGAAAGCATGAAACAAACAAAACAACTGCAATCTAAGGAAATAAGATCGAAAGCATGATCATATTTCTTTATTAAAATTTAAAAATGACTACTCATGATGGGAATAGCCAGGATCCTCCACTAAATCCATTTCCACGCATAGCAACATATCTTTGTTAAAGGTTTCTTTATCCAAAGGATGTTGATACATCCTTAATCTATGTCCATTCGCCAGAAGATTTATTTAGTCTCCATCAATCGGAAACAATCTCACAAAGCTATTATCAAACACTTGTTCGATTTGGTATGGTCCTAATCATTTTGTCCTCAGCTTGCCTTTGAATTGTTAATACTTCGAGTCAAAAAATAAGACTCGGTCTCCCTCATTGAAATTCCTATATTTTATATGAGCATCGTGTCAATATTTTCTTTGATGTTGAAGAATTTGAGTTTTTTGTTGTGCTTCTATCCTCATTTCATCCAGCTCATTCAGTTGCATTACTCTCTCGCATTGTGCTTCATGCAAATCGATGCCAACTTGCATTGTTTTCCTCCAAGTTTGTGATTCAAACTCATTGGGTAACAATAGATTCTTCCCATACACATGTTCATATGGGGAGAAACTAGTAGTGGTCTTCCATGTTGTATTGTATGCCCAAACCACTTCTGGGAATTTTGGTACCCAGTTTGTTTTTTCTACATTGACAACTTTGGTTAAAATATTCTCCAGCTCTCTTTTTGTAAATTCTACTTGCCCATTGGATTGGGGCTGATAGGGTGATGAATTTTGATACTTGATTCGGTAGATCTCCAGGAATGCCTCAATCATGTTAGACATAAATTGAGGTCCCTAATCAGATACAATAGTTATAGGGGCACCAAATCTCAACATAAACCTATTGTATAAACATTTAGCTACAACATCTTCATTAGTAGATACAAAAGCTTGAACCTCGGCCTACTTTGTGACATAATCAGTGCACACCAATAGGTACTCTTTCCCAAAGGGTGGGGGATCAAAAGGTCCAATGAAATCAATACCCCACTTCTCAAATGGTCCTAAGACTAGCTGACGATTGAGAGGCATTTCCATGGACGATCTAGGATTTCCTATTCTTTGACATGCATCACACTTCCACATGTACTTCTTGACATACTTGAGAATAGAAGGCCAGTAATACCTAAATCTAAGGACCTTATAAATTGTCCTCTTCACTGACTAATGTCCTTCTCCAGGTTCATCATGAAATGATCTCAGTATGTCATATACTTCATCCTCATGAACACACCTATGAAGAACCATATCAGGAGAACATTTAAATAAAATTTTGATACACCATTTATATGTTGAGTTGTTTTTAACTAATAACTTTTGTTCCTTATCGGTAAAGTAAGATAGAAAATTCCCTGTAGTTAGGTAATTCATAAGATTAGAAAACCATGGAGGTTGAGTCAATATTACAAACAAGTTTTCATCTGGAAAATGATTCTGGAGTACTTCTTCTTCTCCTAAAACATTCAATTTTGAAAGTAAATCAACAACAACTTTAGTCTTTACAGGCTTATCAATAATTATTAAGTTAAATTCTTACAACAAGAGTAACCATTTGATAATTCTTCCCCCCACTGCTATTTTATTCATCGAATACCTTATGGCCAAACAACCAGTATAAACAAAGATTGTGTACCCAGTAATATAATGTCTAAATTTATTTAGAGAGTAAACAATAGATAAAATTCCTTTTCCATAGTGGTGTAGTTTCTCTTTGTAAGGGTCATATTCTTGTTGATAAAATAAAAGGGATACATCTAATCTTCTTCATCCTTTTGTCCAAGAATAACTCCCATTGTTGTATTAGATGCATTAGTGTGAATATGGAAAGGTTGCCCCAAGTTGGGTCCTCTCAAGACTAGAGCAGTGGTTAAATTCTCTTTGATAATATCAAAATCCTGTTAACATTGAGGAGACCATTCAAAAACACAATCTTTTATCAGTAAACAAAACATAGGTGCAACAATTTTATTAAAGTATTTGATGAACCACCTATAATACCCTACATTTCCAAGGAAACTCTTGATATCAGTTTAATTTTTTGGCGTATGCAGCTGAGAAATTACTTTAATCTTTTTAAGGTCAAATTGTATTCCTTTAGAAGAAATATGATGACCTAAGACAATTCCTTGATCAACCATAATCATAAAATTTTCATGACTCAAGGAAATTTGGTGCTGGTCACATCTAGTGAATAATTTTTCAAGATTTTTCAGAGATTCATCAAAAGTGGAACCATGGAAAGTGAATTCGTCCATGTAAACTTCAACACAATCATTTGTAAGATCTGCAAAAATGGCCAAAAATACTCTATGGAAAGTAGTAGGTGCATTAAAATCACCAAATGGTAGGACTCTATATGAAAATGTACCCCAAGGATAACTGAAGGTGGTTTTATCCTGATCAGTAGGTGTAATACTAATTTGGTTATACCCACTAAACCCATCCAAAAAGGATAAATATTTCTTACCTATAATATTTTCCAGAACCTGATAAATAAAGGGTAGGGGAAAGTAGTTTTCTTAGTGGCTTTATTAATTTCCCTAGAGTATACAAAAATTCTCCATTTACCATTTTTATTGGGAAATATAACTAGTGGTGATACCCACTGACTATCAGATATAGGATAGATGAATCCTACCTTCAAAAAAATTTCTATCTCATTTTTTACTATGTCTCTAAGTGCTAGATTAATTCTTAATTGTGGTTGTCTCATAGGTTTAAAATCCTCGATGTAGATATGGTGAGTGCAGATACTTGGATGGATCCCTTTCATATCAATATAATCCAAGCAAAATATTGGGAATTTTTCTTAAAATTTCTACAACCCTAGTCTCTTGGCTAGCCTCTAAGTTATTACCAATGGTCAACTCTTGTCCTATGTCAATAGTCACTTTTTGGTATCTTTCAAAATAGTGAGCTCTGTATCAGCAATTAAATAATTCAAGGGAAAAACATGAGGCTAAAGCATGTGTAAAATATTTATATTTTTAAGAGAAATAACCTTGGTTAAAGGACAATAGAAATCAATGACTGCACATTCCTCATTATAAGCATAGGTTTATTTACAATTTTCATTAGATATGTCACTTACCAAGGTAATATTATTTGTTGTGTTCAGAAAAGATGGTTCCATAGCCTTAGTTCCAATTTTTGTAGCCACAGTGTCCTCTTCATCAGACATTGTGTATGACTCAACAATTCCTTCCATGTGATTTTTCAATGCAATGTTAGCCATATAAGAAGAAATCATATGATTAGTATCTGAATAATCTACCCATACTGTAAACACTGAAAATCGAGACAACTTCCCTTAACCCTCGTAAATTAAATAAATTCATAGTATACCCACTCATGTCCCTAGTACACACATGTTAATTAATTTCATTGCAATAATCAAATTAATTAATTATCTCATCCATCCACCTCACTTACAACCAACTCACCTATCCACCTCACTCAAAGAACCATTCACAACCTATTAATTAATTAAGGCTAATTATATACCAATCGTAACCAACTAAGACTTAGTCTAAACCTAGCATTGACTCCCACTACCTCTCCTAGAAGAACTCATAATTATCTCGGCAGACTCTATCACTTGAGACCCAGATTAAGGATATCAATCATGTCAAAAATAGCAAATATCAAACCATTTTTGGAAAACCTAGACTTACCTGCCTTAACTGACGTTGGTTATTCCTCAACCGGTGTCAGTCACCTAACTGCCATCGGTTAATTTATATATAATTTTACAACCTTTTACCCAGGTTGGTAATTTTCAGTTTTAAGAGAACTATTACATTAAAACGCAAATCCAAAGCCTCTCAGAATCTAGATGACACAAAATAATCAACCACAGGCCCAAGCAAGAATCTAGTTATCCTTCTAGAGTATTAGAATAGCCACGGGAACATTACGGGAGTACTGTTGTGACACTTGATCCAGAATATATTCATGGATCAAGTACCCTCAACATTCACCTACCAAATTTGTAGATGCAAGTAACTAGATGTGATTTCAACCATATTGTGATTGCTTAAAGTATATATTCCTCACCTCTTTCTTTATACTTTATTTTTGCATGTATTCTTTTATCTCCACCTCCTCACCAATCTACCAACCCAACCACCTATAGCATTTTTTTCCTTCCGTGACTTCCCCCTCTGTATCCCTGAGTCTTCTCAGTAATATCACAAACCTAACCACACCCTTCTTACTCTATGTGAAATCAAAGAGAAGCCCCAAAACTATTTGTATCAAATTATTTTTAATTTCCCCTACCGATGCCGGCTACTTAACCACCATTAGTTTCACCTCTATACTGGCATCGGTCACCTGACTGATATCAGTCTCTGTGTAATTTCATTCCTTTTGACCAGCGAGCCTCTTGATCAACTAAAACTAACCCAGATCTCACCCGATTAACCCCGTACCCCTGTCAGACCTACAATAACCCAAAATAACCTACCAAACCTCCAAGTTTAATCATAACATTCACTATTAGATTAGATTTTCTTATTTTATTTTCACAAGATACCTGAATCGTATAACTACAGGATTTTCTTAATTCATGATATTTGCATTAAAATTTATTTGAAAGTGGATTGATAGCCTTCTAAGAAGTACCTCACTTCCCAGATCTAACAGTCACTACGTAGTCCACTAACCTATATTATTAATACTATTTGGTGGTCTTCTTGTGTTTCTTATACAGGTCGTTCCTCCTAGCCAAAGGGAATCTCTTCATGATCAACTTGGGTTAAAAATTCAGTAACGTGCACATTCAACATTCGACCTACATCTCACATGTATTCCTCCTAACCTATTTCCTATTTAGTTTTAACCAAAAAACAACAAATTAAGTGAAACATCTTCGTACGCCCATTAGCACCCATCAGGGGTTCTTTGCATTGTTCATTCCTACGGAAAATCTTGTGTGTTTATTTTCATTTGAAACAAGTTCACATTAAGCTTCTTCTCTGAAAATATTATTTTCTTCTCATTGACTCAGTGACACTTGTTTTTTTGGATTAAAAGAACCCTTCTTTCTTTTTCTTACAATGCATTTAGTGAAGGTCATACCCTTTACCTCTTCATAATTTACTCTCATCAAATATAATTTGTGGATTTGGGTTTTAAAACTTGTGCACTTGCATTGTTGAGTTTGTTGCATCATAACTAATCTAAATTGTGGGCAACCTATATATTGGAAGTCATGCCCACCTAATAGTTGATAAATTGAACCGTAGCTTACATTTTGCACACTCTATATACCAAAGCACTAAAAAAAAAACACACATTTCTCAAACAACATCTTTCCCAGAAGAAGTTGTCAATGATCACATAATCAAAGGATTGACGTTGGGCTCTAGATGGTTTCTCTATATAGTCATCATCTCAGAGAAGGATCTCCCATGCCAAAAATTACTTGAAACCAGCCATAGCTATCAGCTTTTATAGGGCACTGTACATCGGAAAAGCAACAGGCGAGCGTGAGAATCAACAAGTGACTCTTCCACGTACCTGACCTCCCGAGGTCGTGCCGAGACAGCCGATGGGGGTAGAATATGCAGACAAACTAGTTGGGGAGTCTAATGTCTTCGACACGCACTAATGGTATTTGCGAATCTAAGGCAAAGAAGGCCCTTCTAACTTGGACTGGTGTGATAGATCGATCAGCGAGGATGACTGCTCGAAGGCTCCAATCAATATCGAGCTCTGGCATGATTCGATCTATGGGTTGTGGGATGCGTGGAAAATGACCCGGGATGGTTTCGTGTATTTCTCCTGATAGGGTCATATGGTGAATATAGTCAACTCTATGGACGATTCTCTGGCCTAGTCCAAAATTCTCTAGCTTTGTTAGCTGTTGTGTCTAGTAGGGACAACTGTTGAATGATGATAGGTGGAATTAGAGTAGACTGAAATACTATTGTGCGTAGGCCAGTGTCTATATCTAACTGACTTGTGGATTTGTTAGGCTGTGGGATTTGTGGATCACAACCGTAGACTCTTGGTTGTTGCGGTCCTGTTATGGTCATACGTGAGATCAAGTTCTAATCCCTAGTATCTAGTAGTCGTAAGATTTCTCAGCCTCTACGTTTAGAATCAGTAATTGTGCGATTTTCTCAGAATACCTCACAGGTGTTCTAGCAACTTGAATTCTTAAGCTAGTATCTATATCTACGAGGGTGTCTCCAGCGTCTGGCTGTGGAACTAAAGGATCGTACCCAAATATTTGTTCTCTTTCAAATCCTTCTACGGTCATGCGGATGTTTTCTAGGATAACTTGTAGTTTGGTTGATTTGACCAAAATGTGTGTGCTCGGTCGTCTTCTACGTTTAACCCTCTCAACTGTGACCTGATCTGTTGGAAGTCTGTTGTCGTTTGGAAGACTTGTATCCTAAGGTTTTGGTCAATGTCAGTTACTGCCACTACGATATTGGGCTGGGGCACAATTGGCTCGAAAATGTATTCCCTGGGCTCCCTAGGTCCTGTAATTGTCATGCAAAAGCAGTAATGAAACAAACTATAATAAAGTAAAATCTAAGTACACTTCTAGCATATATAATTCCTTTTTTTGTATTTTCTGGCAATTTATAAGAAAGCAGCTATCTAAAAATATTTAGATTTGACAACTAAACTAATAACGTAAAAAAAACAAAATAGCCGAGTGTAGCTATTTGTCTGTGTAATTTTGTATATCTATTCTAAACAACGAAATAACTAATCTATTTGCGAGATTCTCGATCCTACCTTAGAAGTGAGGAATGAATCATAGTTTCTCAGAAACTATCAATCCCCACAACTTCCCTGGAAATATCGAGAATGGAAATAACTGTAATAAAGCGATTAACTACTTTATTTGATAAGTTCTAACTAAAACTTTGAAAGATGGAACCTGGATTTCGCAGAACAGTGGTGAATCCGACGGTGTGTGTGTGTTATTGTCCCCTCAGTATGATCTCCTCGTTCTTTGTGCTCACGTGAATCCAGAAAAGCGTGTAATGCTTGCATCAACAAGAATAGATATTTGGATCAATGGACAGCCTTTAGAATGCAGACAGAATAGAATGCGGATAGGAGAGGGATAGCGCAAGAGTACAGAGCTTGGCCTATGCAATTCCTAGCGGGGTCTACTGTGAATCATGCAACAAAATGCGTCCAGAACCTGAAACTCGTCTGTATGAAGAGAAAAACCTGCAACTTTTATGGCTGCCTAAACTATTCTACTCCAAAAGCAATAATACTATTTGCACAAGTTGGATCTGTGGCTTACCAACAGCTGAGTAAATGCAACTAAGCATGTAAAATATTTAAACTATCAAACTTAAGCAAACTAGAAGACTGAACTACTGAAAGTGATGAGTTTTTAAACAAGAATGAGGGGCCATTTGCATGTGCACAAACCATGCATTTATAGGAATTCAAACACCCAAAGATCAAAACCAAACTGAACTCCTAAACAATAAACAAAGGAAAAACACTATTCCAGGGGACCAAAAACATTAATGCATGCTCAAGTCGGCAAGAAAAGCTGGTGAAGCGTTGAACTTTGCGTGCGTTCCGTCAAAAGAACGTTCTAGAAAACGCGTAAAGGACCGCCGCCCTGCTCAGGGTGGCGGTTACAGGACCGCCGCCCTGTTCAGGGCGGCGGTCACGAGACCGCCGCCCTTCAGGGCGGCGGTTTTGTCACTGAAGACCAAAAAGCCAAGAAAAGAGGGAAAAAGGGGAAAACAAAGCACGCGGGGGCTAAGTGGGGCATGCGGGATGTTAACGCATATCCATAAAGCTTCTCTGGATCCCGAACACCTTGCGAAGAGACCTGTATCATCATTGGGGCATTTATTACACCGTTCCGCAGTACAGTACCTTACAATTTTGGGTACGTACAGGCACCATTGTTAACCAAAAATTCTATTATGCTTATAGTCAGTCCTAAATGGCATAATCCACAACATAAAATGTACAACTTAGGATTTCATTTTTTTTAGATTTTTCTCTGCTTGGATTTTGAGGTGTGCGTTGCATTTATTCATTCTTTCTTATCCTTTTACACCCCACATCACAACTGGTGTATTCTAGTTTTATTCTAGGTTTATTATGACTCCTCATAGCCATAATCAGTCTCTGGGTTGGCCCTTTTATTTGATCTAAAATCACCAAAACTTCATTTTTCTTCTCTTCCCATATTTCATAGCAACTGATATCGGTCCAGTGACCAACATTGGTTGTATCATCTTACCAACATCAATTAACTAACTGACATCGGTTTCTATGCTTTTTTGGTTATTTTTTCTAGAATAGTATTCTCCACCTTCATGTTATTTTTGTGGATTATTCTACCATTTTTATCCCACTCTTGAATCTCTGATATCATATTTAGGATCCAGGTTGACCCATTTTCACCTTTCATTGCCAAATATTTGAGTCTCTCACTTTTCACAGTAACCGACATCGGTTTGAGCTGACCGGTAGGGGTTACCCTCATACCAACATCGGTTACCCCAACCGACGTCGGTCTCTGTATTATGAATTTCCAATCAAAAAATGATATAATCACCCATTTTAGACTTATTTTTCCTAATACTTCTATGTTTCTAAGTCATCAACGAATCTCAAAATACCTATTTTATCATCAGTCACATGGTTTTAACTTGTAAACAAGTTAACACTCTCGTGTTCCACACAAGTAGTCATCCACTCCCACCTAGCCCATCACCCCCTTCAACCTCATCACCCATGGACCCCAATCAGGCTCTTGCCATACCCACTAGTGATGAGCAGTTCACGAGGCTCCTTGATCATAACCCTGCTACTCTTCAACATTATCTTGCTTATTCTTATACATGTGATTCATCAGGAAAACTTGTATACAACATGCCTATGTCCATTACTCCTACCCTCGCGCTAATGTCTGCATCACCTACTACTAGCTTGGCATTACCCTCTTCCTCCTTACCACCCGTGATGTCCCAGCTTAACCCTATATCATCAATACCTACTGCACCTACAACATCTGTCACACCTTTGATGTTTGTCACTCTTACGATTTAAACCATGCCTTTATCAACTACCTTGAGTGTAGGTTTGTCTGCACCCGCCACCTCTCATATACTTATTGCATCTCAACCACCAATGGTGTCAGCAGCCCATACTCCCTTCCAAAAAACTATCCTCTCCGTCCCACAGTCTCTTCCTACAAGTGCTAAAAGAGTATTTACGTCCACTCCACTTACCTACACTTATACACTAACAACCCCCTATTTCATATATCACTTAATCAGGATAATTTCCATCGACATCTATTCCGACATACATCCCTTCCTCAAAATTTTAGTACTCAACACCACCACATAATGAGATTCCACCCACATTATACCCTCCTCATCTACCCCCTTATACTACAGGGGGTACCCAGTAATCACAACCTACTAATGATATTATCAAAATGATGATGGACAAGATGCAAACATTGGAAGCATCTGTCTCCGACTCATGTAACTCTCTAACATATGATGATATTTGCAATGATCCCATTCACCCATCTATTCCAATTCATCCATACCCTCCCCATTCGGAAATGCCTAAATTCAACCAATTTAACAGTAAAGAAGACCCACAACAACACCTTTGGTCTTTTAAACATGTGTCTTATCTGATTGCTCATGATGACACTTTTCTCTTGAAAACATTCCCAATGTCGTTGATAGGACCTGCTTTTAGATTGGAATAGTGCTCTACCTAGGTATTCCATCTTTTCATTCGATCAAGTAGATCAAGCCTTTCTAGAGCACTTTTCTATCAAAATTTTCAAGAAGGTCACCATGACTTAGTTGTACATAACACACCAATACAAAGGCAAATCTATCACAAATTTTGTCATTTGTTGGCAGACCTTTATCAACCATCTGACATTACAACTGCCTCAAACCAAGTTAATAGATTTGTTCACCAAATCTTGTGCTAGACACATCTCCTCAAATCTCCAAGTTCAAACCTTCCACATGTTTGATGAGGCATTCACCATGGCCCGGAAACTTGAAATTTGTGCCATTGAAGAGAAGAGGATACAATTACAAAACAATAATGTTGCTTTTAAATCAAATCATACCTCTTCTTCTTCCAAACCACAAAATAATTACTTTAAAGAAAAAGGATATGATAATGCAGTAGTTTTGAAATATAGCCCATCTCACCCATCCAACCAATCAAAGCCTTCTTCTAATATTTCTCCTGTTTAGGCTTTCTAGTTCAAGCGGGAGTAATGAAAAAATATAATCCCATAGGAAAACCCTACTCTTCAGTTTTAGAAAAACTTCTAAAAGTCAGAGCAGTCACTCTTCCACCCATCAAATCACATACTAGTTTTGAACCCTCTCATCTTGTGCCTAGATGGTACAAAGAACATTATTACTGAAACTATCATCATGTAAGAGGTCATATTGATGGTAATTGTATAACTTTTAAAAATGTTGTCCAAGAAGTTTTAGATAATGGAGATCTCATCTTGGATAAGCCTAATGCACTGGCTAATCAAAACCTTTACATCTTCAAGAATTCATTCCCAAATCACACCCCGTCATCTAACCAAATTGGCAAAACCTTGACCAATGACAGTAACATTTGTGAGGTTCATGTTGTTTTCAACATCATACCAACTCTTCATTCTCAATTTCCTCCTACTGCATCTATCAAGGATATTCTTGCACGAGCTCCTTCATCCACAGAGGGACTTGTTTCATCTGCTCCTTCACCCAAATAGGAGTCTCCCTTATTTTCTCCACCCACAAAAGAGTCTCCCATATCCACTGATGTAATTTCCACACTTACCTCTCAACCTGATAAACAACCTACAATACTTACTCTTCTACCCATGGGAGAGTCATGCTTACCTTATTCTTCACCAAAAGATGAACTTACTGCACCCAACTTGTCATCTCCCCTACCCATCGGGATCCATTAACAATGTCCCTTCCTATTGGTGACAATTCTCCATTGGATTTCAAGAATCCTGTTGGTTTTCTCTCATCTCTTTTACATACAGAGTCTAAAGGAAACCATTTCCATGTCTCACAAAAATTATTTACAGGGATTACTACAAAATCCACATCATCCGCCTACAGCAGTTTCGTTTTCATGTTTGGTCAACCACTTGGATTATGTTGAGAATTCCGTGCTTTGGGGACTCCTTCAGTTGCCTTTTTCAGCTCAAATTCAAATGTTGTCTGCCGATACTTAAACTATCTATCCAAAGGTGTTTCAGACAACCAAACCCACCATGCCCATGCCAATTGTAGCGACCTCTTATTTATCACCCTCACTCACACCTAAACCTTTACCATCAGATGAAATTTTTCCTATGCCTAAAACCTTTCCTGCACCTATATCTTCCTCCACATCCAGACCCATTTCCATATGGGGAGTCATACCAAAATCAAGCCTAGTCCATCCTCCTGTCAAACTAGATTTATCCACGTCCTCAGTAACTATCACAAGAATATTCCCCCACCTAAGAGGAAGACCCAACCTCTTACGCTGTATACACCAACTTCACCCACTACCCCTTTGTCACCTTCACCACTTCCATCTATCCTAGGTTCTCATCCATCAACCTTGGTCAAGCAGCCTCCTACCCAAGGTAAAAAAAACACAGTAGCCTACCTCCTCGTCACAATTCTCTATTCCACTCAAATTACCTACACAGCTTACACCTTCACCGTCACCTACATCCTTTCTACCACCTATACCTACACCACTTCCAGTATCCTCATCATTACCTATGCCATTCCCTTCACTTTAGCCAGTACCTTCCACATTGCCTCTTACTACAACCTTCACCGCACCTCCATTATTTCCTTGGCTAACTTGGCCCCTTCCGCTATCTACCTTCCCTTCTAAATCATGCACTTCTTCTTCACCTTTACCCAAGAAGGTGCAACAAAAGTTCAAGAACCCACTACCCTCAACAGAGGTGATTAAACCTTCACCACCTTCAACACCTAGTTTTTCTACTACATCTTTACCCAAGAAGATGCAATCCAAACCTAAAACTGTACTATCTACCAAACAGGTAGTCAAACTTACTCAACTTCTAATTCCACCTCTGGTGGCATCTCTCCCACCAAACTCACCCAAACTTCAATCCAAACTCACACTTACTTCACATTGTGATCCAGTGGCAGGGTCTTATGACAACATCTTAGCTAACCTTTTAGAAACATTTGTCATCATATTACCACCAATTAGACCTTACAACACACTCAAACCTAAACCGGAAGGGTTTGGCGATACCAAAATTTGTGCTTACCATCGTGTGTTATGGAATGATGTAGAAAACTATAAGGCTCTTAATACCATTCTTCTCCAACTATGTCCTTTTGAAGAAAACTTTGACGATGAGGATGTTTTAGATGAGGAACCTATTCCACCTTCACCTATCACCACACATCCTCATCTCTTACCTATTCAACAACCTTCATCTCCCCCTCCACAAACCTTTTATCCTCCTTCCACATTTGAGATCAATATGGTCCGCATAAGAGAGCTAGCCAAACCTCTGCCAAAATGCCAATGTGTTGCATTGTTTTAAAAAAACTAGTATATGCCCTCACCATATATTTTCCCGGCCTATCGTTACACCTATAACAACTCACTTTCTCCTTTACAACAAATTAATATGGCTAAAATTTCCACTCAAGACCAGAAGTAAAAAGGAAAGAACTAAGCAGCCAGCTCATCCGCTACTCTTTTACCCAATATTCCATCTGCACCTACCCCAAAAATAACCATCCATGGACCCATATACCCTATTTTGATGGGGTTTCCCATTTTACAATGCTTAAACAATTACACTAGTCTCATCTCAAAATGTCTTTGTACGACCTCGTCCAAACCTCTGAGTATCATCAGTAGACCCTCATTGAAGTTTTGTAATCTATTGAGCTTCTACCTAATGACCATACTCCTGTTGCATCCATTATCACTCCTCATCATGTGGCCTCTCTCACCACTTTTTCCCCTTCATGTGCACCCACTACCACTCATCAAGTAGTCATTCTCAGTTTTTCTGACGATGAGATTCTACCTCTCCAATTGGATGATCCTGACCCCACCCTATTTATTTATGTCTACATTGATAATATACATATTTGACATGTTATAATTGATGGAGGTGCCAGTATTAACATCATTTCCTCTCATGCATACAACCAAATACACATCCCTTCCAATTGTATGGCTAATAACCTAGTTATGTTGTGTTTATTCAATGATGCCATGACTTCCACATTTGTGTGGGCCCCCGTACCATTCTTAAATTATTATGTGTCTTAGAGTGGGAATTTTAGTACAACATGTTTCTTGGCCGACCTTTGATCCATGTCATGGGTTGTGTTCCTTCAACCTTACACTGTTGTTTTAAATTCGAACATGAAGGACACAACTATACCATTTTAGCCAACCCTTCACCATTCAAGACCTATAACATTTTGTATCGACCCAATGATGTCCATATACTAGTTAAGGCATTTTCCACTACTACTGATTCTTCTTCAGCCATTGCCTCATCCACCAATGTTTCCGCTACATCTTCCATAACTAACTCCTCTATTCCACCTGCTTTCGAAGCTTCTGCAACTGACCCATTAGCAAACCCATCTACTTCTCAAACAACTAATGATTCTTCTTCCCAACTGTCCAGTGATTCATCCATTCTCACTACCCACATATCAAATACTAATCCCTTAGAAGGTGTTTTTTAAATCCTCACTCCAGGAGAGTACCACCTTTATAACATTGACACATTCCTTATTCCTCAAGAGTATGGTAAACTTCACCGACATCCCTACTATGATCACCACATAGGTGATATTTTCCTCTATAGTCCTCCCCACCTTGGCACTAACTCAATGTATGGGGGAATTGATACCTCTACCTACTCGTTCAAGCCACCTTCCCAAACTTGACCATTTTCCTCTGACCTTTAATCTCTCACCAACCGCTGCTTCGCCCATACCTTCCTCCATTGCTATGCTTGGAAGGGCTTTGGCTTTGGTTTCTATGAACAAGGATGCCATATTTTCATTCCTTGCATCACTCATAAGCATAAAGACCATAGTGGTATTGGATTTTCCAAACCACCTTCTAGAAAGGCCCAAGTTGAACTCATTGAGGAAGATAAACATTCCCCACCCCATTCACCAAATTCACCACCTTCACCTACAGAGTATATGGACTCATAATCCATTCCTCCTAACTTTTTTTTTCATGACCACCATTTCCCTGGGACCTCTGACTTATCATCATGATGGTAAGGCTCCCTCTTCTCTTCCCTTCATGTATCCCAACCTGATCAATAATGATACACCTTCTATTAACATAGTTCAATGTTAGGACGATGAGTCTATTCTCACCTACCTTGGTGTGGAAGATTTTTATATTCACCGGTCATTACCTTCTGAGACGCAAACCATGTTGAATGAATTGACCATCAAAATCAATATTCACACTCAGGATGACCCACATATTCTAAAAATAGGCCAATATTTAGATGTTGTTGAATAGGAAGGTTTCACTTCTTTCCTTCAGGATCATAACAACGTTGTTACTTAGTCCTATGTTGATATGCCTAGTATTAACCCAAACATTGTGGTCCAAAATATCGTAACCATTCCTGATTCCAAACTTGAGAAACAAAAGCTCTGAAAAATGCATCCTCACATTTCCCTTATTATCAAAGAATAACTCCAGCACCTTCTTTTGGTTTCCTTCATCCTACCCATTGATTATCCCCAATGGATCTCTAACATCGTTCCTGTCACAAAAACAACAGAGGGACTCCACATTTTGGTGGATTTTCATGACCTTAACTTATCTTTCCCTAAAGATGATTTTCCTCTACCTAGTATTGACCACTAGTTGATATCACATCCGGCCATGAGATGCTATCACTCATGGATGGTTTCTCGAGTTATAACCAAATATTACTCACCCCAGAAGATCAATAAAAAACCACCTTCATCACTCCTTAGGGGACCTTTTACTATCATGTCATGCCCTTTGGCCTTAAAAATGTTGGTGCTACATATCAGTGAGCTATGACTTATATATTTCATGACATTATGCATAGCATATTGGAAGATTACGTCGACAATATTCTTTCAAAATCCAAACATTAGGCTAAACACCTTATAGTCATTAGGGTTATCTTTGACTGTCTCATCGAATATTGTGTTCAACTTCAACCTAAGAAGTATGTCTTTGTTGTAATCTCTAGCAAGCTCCTTGATTTTATCATTTCTTTATGTGGCATTGAAGTTGATCCCACTAAAATCAAGGCTATTCTCAAAATCCCTCAACCTAATAACCTTCGTCAACTTCGTAGTTTGCAAGGCAATTTGTAATCTATTCATTGCTTTATTTCTCATCTTTCCAACTAATGCCATCCATTTCATCATCTCCTCAAAAAGGATGTCTCCTTCAAATGGGATGATGAATGCCACAAAGCCTTTGACGCCTTAAAACAATACCTCCTCCAACCACCTGTGCTCATTCCCCCTAAGGATGACCAACCATTTTACCTTTACATTTCTGCTACTGATCATTCCTTAGGTGTCATGCTCACTCATCGTGATGAGAAACATAGGGAGAAAGTGGTTTATTATATAAGTCATACACTTTTAGACTAATAAACTAGATATAATCACACTGAAAAACTCTACTTAGCCTTAGTTTTTGTCACCACTAAACTTTTCCATTACCTACTCAGCCAAAAAACCTTTGTTGTCACCAATACTGACCCCTTACATTACATGTACACTAAGCCCTACCAACATCAACGTGATTCACATTGGCTCATGCTTCTTGTAGACTTATATCTTGAATTCATCCATAAAAATTTTAGAAAAGGAAAAACAATTTTTGACCAACTCACAGACACACCTCTCTTAGAAATCAATCCTTTAACTTCAATTTCCCTATTGAATCCATCACTACCCTCTCCCTAGATGATACCACTTACCAGATGACCTTATTCTTTGATGGTTCCAAATGTCAGCCTGGGGGTGGTGCCGGAGTTATCCTAATTCCTCTTGATGGTGAGCCTATGCCATTATCTTTCAAACTAGATTTTTATTGTACTAACAATATCATCGAATATGAAGCACTCATGTTAGGTCTTCAAACCACCATAGCCTTAGATGTTAAATAAATTACTATCTTTGGTGAATATCAACTGTTTATGAACCAAGTTAATGGTATATACCAGTTTCGTAATGAGATACTTCAAAAGTATAAGCATCATGTTGACATACTTTTGACTACCTTTGACCATTATGAACTTCAAACCACCCATGCATTCCACTAATAAATTTGTAGATACCATGGCCTGTCTTGCTTCTCAAATCCCCACCTCATTTTCTGACTTGAAAATATTTGTCACAGTATAAAGGTTGCAATCACCTTCTTATCTAATTCAAGATGTCAACCTTGTAGGAAAAATTGAAACTGACCCATGTGACCTTTGGTATAAGTAGTTTGTTGACTATCTTTCCCTTTCAATTCTACCTCCAGATCTTACTCGCAATGGACAACGAGCCTTTCTCAAAAGTGTCTCTTGATATGTCATCATGGGTGGTCTTCTCTATACATTTGGCTTTGACGGTATCCTCTTACGATGTCTTACAAGTTATGAAATTCCATACACCATCAAGGAAGTTCACGATGGGATTTTTGGGGGGTCACTTCAGTGGCTTAGCTGTCGCTAAGTGCATCCTTCACCTGGGCTATTACTGGCCAACCCTAAACCATGATTGTTGTGACTATGTCAAGTGTTGTGTAAAGTGTCAGCAACATGCTAATATTCATCACACCCCTAGTCATGCCTTACAGGTCACACGAGACCTTTGGCCTTTCTCTCAATGGGGTTTGGATCTTGTCAGGAGAGATCAACCCTCATTCTTCCCAATGCCATCAATGGATTATTACCTGCTACTGAATATTACACTAAATGGGTGGAAATTTGTACCTCTTATTTCTACAAAAGTCTGAGAAAATCTTGTGAATTCATCAATCATCACATCATTTTTCACTTTGGTGTTCCTCACCGCCTCATCACTGATAACGAAAAACAATTCGAAAAAAAAACCCTATGGAAAATCTGTGATGCCTTTGGCATTCAACTCAGTTTTTCTTCACCTTATTATCCTCAAACAAATGGCCAAGATGAATCAACCAAAAAAACCTTAAATAAAATTCTTATGAAAGTGGTTGACGATACTGACAAGGATTGGCATACACACATTCCTTGCACCTTATGGGCTTACCGCACTAGTATTCACACCTCAAATTCTGCCACACTTTTCTCTTTGGTCTATAGTAAAAAAGTTGTCTTACCTCTCGAAGTCCAAATTCCATATCTTTGTATCTCACTCAAAGATATGCTCAATGATGATGATTTTCTCTAGGACCATTTGACACAACTTGAGTTATTAAACAAGTGTCATCTAAATTCTCTTGATCACCTTAAAATCTACCAAAAACATATCAAACATGCCTATGATAAATGTGTCCAAGAACAAACCTTCCAGGTCGGTGACCTTGTCCTAAATGAAAATTAACATGTAACAAAAGCGGAGAAAAGTAAATGGGGAAATTTTTCTCCTAATTGGCTTGGACCCTATATCATTACTCATGCCTACTAGATTGGGTGCTTATCATTTGTCTTCACTCGAAGGTAAACCCAAACCTGAGCCTCTCAATGCCTTGCATCTTTGAACATTTTATTATTAAATCAAGTCCTATATCAACTTCTATCTATTAAATTCTTGTTCCTTGAGAAAAATTCACCTTCTACTAACCTGTTTTAAGGATCAACGACTAAACAAGAATCATCTGATTACCCATGACCTTTCAGCCTTATCTTCAATATGAGTACCATGGCTCTACTCATGGCATGATTCTCATGGATACTTTTCATCCTTTTCAAGATGGAATCCCATGGTCATTCATCACTTAAAACCTCTCTTTCATAGCTAACCCCTATGTGCTATGGTTTTGTCTTCATAAAAGAATCATATACTTCTCTATAGTCTTGTCCATGAACTAAAAGTCCAAAAACAATTCAAAAGTAATATATGGGATTTTCAAATTCAAACTCCTTGAGTCAAACTTATAGCAAAAAGATGACTCCCTCAAAAAGGACATCTATCTTTCTATCTTTCTTCTATAAATAGACTGCTCCCTCGAAGGACAACTATACAAAGCTAGCCATACCTATACATAGTCTATCACAAAAAGAAGACTATTCTTGCAAAAATAAAATAAAAATATTGTGAAGCTTCCGGCATTGATCAACTTCACGAAGACCTCAAGGTGATATTATAATCATCCCACATAGACTTCATGCATCGATTAGTCTATTAAAAAAAAGCAAAAAGAAAAAGATAACTTTATCATCACGGACTTGCCTATTTTGATTTTGGGTATCTTGCCAAAGAGGCATGTTGTCTCACACTAAGTTATGTTAAAATAACCTCTCTGAGCTCACCATATTTCCTTTCTAATATTCTACCTACTCAAGGGAAATGTGACATTTCATGATCATGTGACATTCTTCACCCTTAGAACAATTGATCATGCAATGCCTTTAGGGTTTTATGTTCATAAGCCAATCTTTGGTATGATAGACTCGTAATGGTTCTTACCAATTAGGCTGGTTTTTGTATCCTCTTACCATTCACCTCTTTTCTTACTTATTGATCCTCCTTCATAGGACCAGACCTTCGACACCTACATTCAGGGAATTCCTCTTCCACCAAAATCACCCATATATATTCAACCTAGACTCAACCATGCCTATACCTAAATTAAATGACCTAAACTCAACCATGCCTAAATGACCTAAACTCAACCATTCCTAAATGACCTAAACTCAACCATGACTATTCGACCTATACTTAACCATACCTAAATGACCTAAATTCAACTGTGCCTATTTGACCAATACTCAACCATGCCTGCCACTCAATCATGCCTAAAACCTATCGACCCATTCATCTACCTCATCATATTCTTCCCTAGTTTATGGGAGAACTACATCGGCTTGAGAACCCTTTTTCGTTGGGGCTATGTGGGAAGCACTCTAAGGGCATGGGGCCCTTGGAGGTTAGCTCAGCCACTTTTTCCCCTAACCAATTTTCCCCCTTTTATATTCACATTTTACCTTAGTTTCCATTTTTACACAAAACTTGGAAATTAAACAATCATAAAAGCATACATACCTACCATTTTATAACACCAATCATTTAACATTTCCCTGATATCAAGAACTTGGAAATTTAACCACAACATACATACAATCCATTATTTTCCATAATAACAATAACTTGGAAAATAAATCAAACGCAAAAACATGACCAAACCATGCCTATACCCAGACTTCAACATGCCTATACCTAACTCCACCATGCCTATACCTAGACTCCACCATGCCTATACCTGACTCCATCATGCCTATATGACCTCGAATCCATCATGCCTAAATCACCTAAACTACATCATGCCTATATGACCTCGAATCCATCATGCCTAAATTAACTAGTTTCCACGATACACAATAACAATGACAATTAAAGCATGTACATAATCCATATAGTAAACATCATTAACTATATAATGAGATTTTATGTGTATCAATAAATATATACACATATATAAACAAATATCAGTATCTCAAAAATATCATGTACAATCTCACGTCTTTGGCATGCAGGCCGATATATAAATAAAAAATCACAATAATTGTATAATAGCACATATAGTGACTATAAGATGGAAAAGTGACAAGCGAGCATGGGAATCTATAAGTAAATCTTCCTCGAACCCAACCTCTCGAGGTCATGCCGAGACAGCTAGTGGGGATGGAATACACATGGGTATAGATAAACTAATTAGGCAATCTTATGTCTTCGACACGCACTAATGGAATATATGAATCTAAGGCAAAGAAGGCCCTCCTAACCTGAACTGACATGATAGATTGGTCGGCGAGGATGACTACTCGAAGGATCCAATCAATATCAAGCTCTGGTGTGATCTGATTTATAGGTTGTGGAATACACGGAAGATAACATGTGGGTGCTTCGTATATGTCTCCCGACAGGGTCATGGAAATGGATGATGGATATATAGTGGAATCTATGGGTGATTCTCTGGTCTAGTCCAGAAATCCTTAGCTTGATTAGCTGCTATGTCTATTGAGGATAGTTGTGTGACAATGATTGGTGGAAGTGGAGAGGACCTAAATACTAATGCGCGTAAACCAGTATCAACGTCTGATTGACCTGTGGGCTTGTTGGGTTGCGGGATCTATGGATCAAAACCGTAGATTCATGTTTTTTGTGGACCTCCTATGGTCATGTGAAGAATCAATCTCTATTCCCTAGTATCTAGTAGTCGTATGCCTTTTCGGCCTCTATGTTTAGAGATAAAAGTTGCGCAATCTTCTCAGAGTACCTTACAGGCATTCTGGCAACTTGAATTCTTAAGCTAGTATCTATATCAGTGAGAATATCTCCTGCGTCTAGCTGTGGGACCAAAGGATCACAACCGAACATTTTCTCTCTTTCAAGCCCTTCTATAGTCATGTGGATATTTATCTAGGGTAATCTGTAGTTTGGCTGGTTTGACCAAAACATATGCACTTTGTCATCTTCTATGTTTAATCCTCTTAACTGTGCGTTGATTTCTTGTAGATCCATTATTACTCGAAAGACCCAAATTCTGAGATTTTGGTCTATTTCAGTTATAGCTGCAACAAGATTGGGTTGAGGCATGATTGGTTCAAATACGTATTCTCTGGGCTCCCTAGGTCCCGTGATTGTCATACAAAAGAAATAATATAGATCTAACTAAAGCAAAGTAAACTAATTATGCAAAGTACATCTACAACATATATCTAAATTCTCTATTTTTGTATTTTTGATAGAATATTTGACAGAATTAAGATAACAACTATTAAAATAGAATTTAAAAGAGCAATTATTTAATATCTAGCAAATGACAACTAAGCTAATAACAGAATTGAAAACAAACAAAGTAGCTGAGTATAGCTACCTACCTGTGCAGTTGTGAATCTATTTTAAATAACCAGATAACTGATCTAATCTATTTGAAAGACCCCCGATCTTACCTCAAAAGTGAGGAATGAATCATAGTTTCTCAGAAACTATCAATCCCCATAGCTTCCCTGACAATATCAAAAGTGAGATTAATTGAAATGAAATGATTCAATACTCTATTTGATATATTTTAACTAGAATTTTGATAGCTTGAACTTGGATTTTGCATAACAGTGGCGAATCCAATTATGTGTGCCTTTGTCCCCTTAGTGTGATCTCCTCGTTCCTTTGTGCTCACGTGAATCCAGAAAAGCATGTAATGATAGCATCAACAGAATTAGGTATTGGAACAATGGCAGCTTTGGATGTAGACTAAATATAATGTGAGTAGGAGAGGGATAGCGCAAGAGAACGGATCTTGAATTATGTAATTCCTAGCAGGATTTATTGCGAGTCATGAAACACAAAACATTCAGAACCTAAAACTATCCTCCTTGACGAACAAAACCTCTCACTCTAATGGCTTCAGACTGAAAATGAAATTGTCCTATCTCAATTGATTGCATGAAACAGTAACAACACTAGCACAAGAAGATCATGTGGTTTCTAAATAGCAAAACAACACTAACTATGCATGCAACGAATAAAACTAATATAATTGAAAGACTAAGCTATTGAAATGAGAAAATGAGAGACAAATTTTTAGGGGCCATTTGCTTGAGCACAAACTAGCTATTTAGAGAATTCCCATTTACCCAAAGGTGAAATCCAACCTGAACTCTTTTACAATAAACAATGGAGAAACACTATTCCAGGGAACCAAAATAATAAATACAAGCTAAGGCGGTGGAAAAAGCTGGTAAAAGTTGAAAATTACATGAGTTGTGATTAAAAGCACATTCTGGAAAAACATGTGAAGGACCGCCGCCCTGAGCAGGGCGGTGGTTACAGGACCGCCACCCTACCTGGGCAGCGGTCATGAGACCACCGCCTAGGCAGGGTGGCAGTTTCATAACTGAAGACCAAAACGTAAAGGAAAACAGGGGAAAAGAGCAAAATAAAGCACGCGGAGGCTAAGCAGGACATGTGGGATGTTAATGCATACTTAGAGAGCTTTTTAAGATCTCGAACACTTTGCGAGGAGACCTATATCATCATTGGGGGACATGTAACATTGTTCCGACAGTGTAGTACCCTATAATTTTGGGTACGTACATATTGCCCCCTCAGAGAAGCATTTTAGCCATGAAGAGGAATAAAACGGTGGGTCCGAGTATGGCCCTCCCAAAATGGGAAGTTAGAAATTATACCTGACACGTCTGTGTGTCGAAATGATGCCATCCAAAATTCCCGCTACCTGCAAAATGAAAAGAGGACTCAAGTGCATATAGATAAAATAAATCAAAAAATAAATACTAAAATAATATGAAATGAGGACTTACCATTTTCACTGGGATAAGTACTTACCTCCGTCGGCACCCCAAACCTGTAAAAAGGACATTCAAAACGAGTCAAGATGCTATATATGTAAAAATGGGCCCATTTTCCTATTCATTTGTGCGTGTTGATTTGATTGATTTTGAGCTCTAGGAACCACGCTGACGGTTTTTGATGAGAGCATAGTCAAAACATTCGTGATGAGATAATGATCATGCTTCCGTGAGCAGAACATCGACCCAGGAGATCACAGGTTAGTTCTTCTTGATTTATGTTTTTACCCCCAAAATGTTAAAATGATAAAATCTTTGTCATGGGGGGATTATTTTTGAAAATGTCAGTGTTAATAGGGTCACTTAGGGGGGGCGCCTAATTGGTAGGCTTTGTTTTAGTCAAAATAGTCTTTTTTTGTGTTTTTAGGGCATGAGACCCATTTGGAAATTCGGGACACGACTGCCACCCTGAGCAGGGTGGTAGTTACATGACCACCACCCTGATCAAGGTGGTGGTTACAAGACTGCCGTCTTCAAGGCGGTGGTTACGGAACCGCCGCCCTGCTCAGGGTGGTGGTCCTTTACAGAATGCCAAAATAACACTTGTTTGAATTCATTTTTGCATTTCTAGTATTCTTACCTGATTTAATGATTTTTCCAATGTGATTTGAATACTAACTTACTCCGTTTTATGTATTTTTGGGTGTATACAGAAGAAGGAGGAATATATCAGATGGAGCCGAGAGAGAGAGTGTGTGTGACTGGATTCCGGCAGTGTTGGATGCACTTTCTCAGGATGAGCAAGATACTATTTAGAGGGCTGGCATATTACGTATATCATGGGTTCCTCATGTCGCACCTTCTAGTCACATACTTTGTGACCTATTTTCGTATTGGGATGCTGATCGGAACACTTTCCAATTTCTAGGAGTCAGGGGTGAGTGGACTATCACCCTGGAGGATGTCTACCGCATCTTCGGAGTCCCGAGCATCAGGAGATGGCTTATAATTGAGATAGTGGGATCATGGGCTCAGATAGCACAGTGGGCTACATACATGGGAGACACAGTTATCTCCACTAGTTCGAAGAAGGGGGTGAGGGTCTGTTTCATTCCTAGCTTGTCTATCCCTTTGATTCATCAGGCTATTATGGGGATCCTTGCCTCGAGATTAATCAAGGACAAGGGAGGGGACACCTTACTCTACTGCTGGTCCCCTATTATTACACAGATTGAGGCACATGGCCGGATTTATGCCTAGGAATTCAACATTCTTGGGACCACCTATCATGATTTATACCAAGTGGTTTGCTTACAGTGACAGTCTTTGAGCCATCCAACCCTGGTTATGCGCTGGGTCTATGAGCATATCATCCCTTATGGGAGAGGCATAGAGGTGGTGGATCCCGAAGCCGTGAGGGCAGCCAGATGGACAGAGATGTCAGTACTTAAAGCACCTCACCAGCCAGTTGACTCCCTGACCACTGATGATATGGATTCCACACCTTATCAGGCCATAACAGGGTAATGGGGTGAGGAGACCCTTACTTTGATTTCATGCTCTACTACAGGTCAACTTATGGACATGACGGGGAAGGTAGAGACACACCCTTTTGACCGAGTGCCTCAGTAGTTTGGCCTTGCTTTCGTTGTTATGCTTCCCCCAGTGGTGTCAGTATCCAGATCACTTTAGGAGGCTAGGGGAGGTCCTAGAGGCCGGGGTTGGACTGTTGTTACTCCTGGTGTCCCTATTGCAGCCAGGCGGGTGTTACGTGCTCGAGGGAGAGCCAATGCTCCTCAGGAACCTTTACTTCGGATCAATACCGGACCTACCCACAACAGCAATGACCCCATTGATATAGACTCCGAGTCTGAGGAGTTCACATGGGGAGAGATGGAGGAGGAGAATGAGGACATGGAGGTCAACGATTCAGGTGGAGAGGAGGACAATGATCCTGAGTGGCATGACACTCAAGAGATCTTACAAGCGGAGAAGGTAGAGTAGAGTGCAAAGAGGGTGACCCTAGTCTCAAAGGAGTTTCCCTCTCAGGATCTAGGTGGAGAGGATGAGTTCATAGCAGGACACTATGTTGCCCCAGACACAGGAGGAGGACGTTAGTCAGTAGTGGCATCTGTGGTAGGTACTGACCCTAGGGATCCCTCTTGGAGGCCCAGAGATCTGAGTGAGTTGTCACTCTTCTTTTAATATTTGTTTTTAGCTAGGATTTCCTTAGTTGCTATTTCTCCTTTTGTTCATTTTTGTTTCTATATTTTGACTACTTTCAATTTGTTTTCTCCTTTACTTGCAGAGATTGCTGATGAGTGGCAAGATTTGATTTGTTGGGTATGTAATGATACTCTGATGATCCCCATGGAGAGGACTTGTGCCAAGCTATTCGTGGATGCAGGGGAACCTTCGGCAGCCGGTAGGCATACTGATGTTTTTTCCCCTGTCTGGCATGTGGCCAAGATGGTGACTACCCTTTGTATCGAGTTGGTTGGAAATAGGACAGTGGAGTGCTTGATGAGGAGTCACTCTCATAGCGAGGCTACAACTACTCCTCGGGATCATGATCCCTCAGTGCATTCAGAGCGCCAGCGTAGCCGGAGTCCTAGACGTGGTCATGCACCTTCAGAGGGATCTCATAGGGGTTGAGAGGCCACTTGGCTCTTTTTGTAGTGAATCTTATATTGTTTATACGATTTATTTTGTATTTCCTGGGCTCATTGAGCGTTTTGACCATGCCTAGTGCATGATGCAATTGTACATGAAACCTGATTATATATATATATATATACTTCTCCTTGGATCAGACTCTTGGTGTCTAGGATTTTGTGATTCGTTTCCATATGTAAATTATAATGTTGTTTTTATATGCTTTTCAGAATGTATGCAATGGAGAACAAATGATACAAATACTTTCTTTCTTTCTTTCTTTTTGTATTTCGTAATGCTGATATATGATAATGTAGTCACAATGTGATTTTGAACTTGGCTTTCTATAAGCAATTTTCTGGTACTTCATATTTGTTTTGACAAAATGAGATGATAAAATGGTATGATGAGCAGATGTACTTGCCCCACTTCTAACTCCACGCAACTAGTAAGATGTGAGGGCTCACCGCCAAGAGCTAGAAAGGGCTCAAGCTATGAAATTTGTTGAATGGTAGTGATGAGAGATAGGCAAAGATTTGATGGAACCACGTTAGGATGCTACAAACCTATTCTACTCAAGTGACTCCATAGTTTCAAATGTAACTTGCTTTGTGGTTTATCTAGACTTAGATCCATAGATGGCCACATGGTTGACAAAATCTAGTTTTCAGGGTTTTAAACTCTCTTGGAATTTTGGACATCTGATTCACTTGTTTTTGACTCAAGATTTCAAAGGTTTGTTTGAACTATTAGCTTATGACCTTTAACGTTACTGTCAAGAGGACCCCCCACACCTTGCCCCATGCTACTAGTATGAAGCATGGGCTTATCACCATGGACAAGGCACAAGTGAGTAAGGGCATTCCCATCCTTTCCCAACCCTACGTCACTAGTAAGAGATACAAGCTCATCACTGAAGGTTGGTAGGGCAAGGAAATGTGTAAAAATAAATTTTTTTGTTTAATCTATATTTGACTTATTTATTTGAGAAAAATGTCAATATGTTATTATTTCCAAAGAGATCTATTTATGGGATAGATGTGACTCCATGAAGCTTCTAGAACAGACCATAGGCAAGACACCTACCCTAGGAAGAAACGAAAAGTGAGAGCAACCATGCAAGCCTTGGCATGGCTACCATTAAGACTTTGTCATATCTAGCTTTATTTGATGAAATTATTTTGAAATGGTTGATGATGTTATGATAAATGAAGAAGTGTAACATCCCCATTTTAGTACATTAGAACAAGTAATTTTTTTTTTTTGATAAATGCTTCCTAGTTCTAAATACATAATTTAGAACTAACAAATCAAAACAACCATTCTTATAACAGATAACCATATGCAGCTGTAATGACTCGGAGTACCAACGATCTATTCATTCCATGACTCGGTAATCTACCTATCTATTCATGAGTATCAAGAGTTGGCATTTTTATTTTAACACATCACTCTTGCGGTTGTCTTCCCTAATCTGGGATTCAAAATGCTCTGTCCAAGGAACCTATCTGAATAATTGTTACCATTATGCATCGGCATCTCGTCCCTTAGACTAGGTGACATAGGACAACGCAATCAACAGCTTGCGATACTTTGGCCAAAGATTTGAAACATATTTCTTATGTCTCGTACTCCTTGACGACATACTCGTCAATCTGGAATATGTCCTTCACCCCATTCCTATGTTATGTAGAATGTCTTATACTAACTTCTGTCAGTCTCTCCTGCCCCAAGTTATTCACTCAGGAATGGATTAGTAAAATGACAACGTTATAAGGATGCTCCCGGGGACTAGGGATACGCTGACATACTAGGTCAACCCTAGTTAACCCTGTGTGTCAAGGTACCCCGAGTCTCCAGGGGCAGCCTCATAACATGACCATGTCGGTAACCAGTCCCGAAGTCAAAACTTGTTCGAGTTTAAGGAGTAAATATTGACGATCAATGCAAAGGGTGTCGCCATAAGTCACCTGCATTGTTGTATCTTCAAGAAGATCCTAATCTTCTCGAAGGTACAACCCTACAATCGACTTGTGCCATCAACCTTCAAATCCGCCTCGATAAGATCTACTAAATTTTAAGGTGTTACTTACGTTGAGATAAAGTTATACTTAAAAACGATCCTTTTTGGGTAGTCTTTTCCCATCCCATGGGTTCCTTACCTTAGAATTTCCTTTCTTATTAAGACCCATTTCACAAGAGAAATTAATAAGGCTTGAGGTTTCATTAAGGAGTTCATTGATGTACATTAATTTAAATCAACGAAATTGGGCAGTAGCCCAAAGTCTTCTCATAAGGTTGCTAACCATACTCTTTAGGGTTTATATCAGTTCTCAAAACTGAAATATATCTTACTTATTAGTATTAAGATATAGTGAATTAAAATCAAATAATACGTTGTCTTGACTTTGTTCAAGGTTAGGGAGTGATAAATTACTCTTCTCGTTCAGCTTCCTGTTAAGGTTTATTTTACCCTTAGCTACTCGAAAGACAGTGAACTAATTCCATATTAGCTTTAGATAGAACATAACAAAACTGCTAATATTTACAAGAATTCAATCACATAATCCTTGCAATGTTTACTTAGAAAAACCCAAATATCTCCACGGTATACTATAGTAAAAATGCACTTAAAATCATTTGAACCGAAGAAGATCAATCCATCAAGATACGAAGGCAAACACATAAGTAACAAATACCTCATTACATTAATTTCTAAGCTAATCAAATACATTCAATGCCTTCAGCATATTTGATACAATACTTGGCAACAAAAGAACATCTTTCTTCAAGTAGTACATTCAGAGAAACAAGTTGGATTTCATCATAAAACCAAATTAAACAATCTGAACATCATATCAGATCTGCGTGCCTTTACCACATACGGCAATCATCTGCAAAAATTGTCAACATGGGTCAGTTCGGTGAACTGAGCATGACAAGCACTACTTCTTAAAACAATTGCAATCCACCAATTGTTTTCATTAAACACCCTATTTAAATGAAATCATTTCACCAAACATGTAAACATATTTCAGACTATGCTCTTTTGTAATTCAAACATGACTATAAACGCGTAACTCATATTATAGTTACTAAATAGTCCTAGATACTTTTCAGATATTTCTTCATAAATATTAGTGACCAAGAAGAACAAATGTATCCAAAACAACTATCCATCTGAATCCCAAGGACAGAAAACATCTGACAGACCATTACATTCAACAAAAAAAATGAATATCCTAACAATTCATGAACCCATCAGTATGTTTAAACAATTCCAACAGTTAAATATAAATATATCAACATATAATTTACAGCAGAAGAGAAAGAAACCGAGACATTCAAATTTCCGTTCCAATCATGCTCATGACTGTACCGTCCTTTCAAGAGTAATGCATTCACATTATACGCATGCGACTAAGCCAATCGAGACCTCAGGAAGAACTACAGTTCGTCAAAATTCAAATATAAAAATTGCCTGTAGCTTACTGAGAAATACAATAGCCCTCATGGCAAGGCAGTAATAAATAATCCAACAAATAGACTCAACATAGCTTTCCATATTATTCAACAAACGAGAAAATATCCAATGCCATCGCTTGTCAAGGCACAGCTAATAACTCTTTATCTCAGTCAAGCACAAGACTAGATAATCACAATAACAGAAGACGTAACCATGCACAAACACAACAAAAATCCCACTGAGTCGAAACAATCAGCAACATACAGCTCAATCTAATCCCTACTATAACAGCAAGGACTTAAATCAAAAGCCGAAATCAAAAATAATAACCTCTTTATCACAGTCAAACAAGAGGCTAGATAAAATTAAAACAAATGACGTTTCCATATGCATATATAGTGACATTCACACTGAATCTAACACAAACATGCACAGCTTCATTCAACTGAAACAAATCCTTACGATAATACAGCCATGACTTATATTGGAAGCCATTTTCAAGAAAAATAATCACAACAAGGTCTTCACAGAAGCCGAAATTCCATATCAGTATTTTCCTCAAAGTTTCATCCTAAGCCAAGCTACTACGGAATACAACAGGGTCTCAAACCGAGTAAAATTTGTAAAGAAAACCCTTCCTTCAATTTCCATAGAAGCGAACAGAAAGGAACACAAGAATGTTAAGAAGGAGTCTGAACGATATGCATGCACAGTGAGGGTTTAAATCAAGAATCGAGCCAACTCGCAACATATCGAGATCTCCAACAATATCACATACAACTAATGCTCATAAACAAGGCTTAGATTGAAGTTGATTTCATGCGACAACAATTCAAGAATCCCAATAGTATTCCCAGCAAAAATTCTACAGAAGTCATAATTCAAGATACATATCAAGGACTCCAACTGAATCAATATCTTAAGTAATCTCAACTAAACATCAGCATTCGAAACTAAGCTTAAGCAGAAGACGAAACATACGAAACATAAAAAGAACTCCAACTGAGTCTGTACCAATGATATTCACTGCTAAGCAACAGTATTCATAACAAAGCAACATAAGTCGTAATACCAGTTACTTTTCAAGGACTCCAACTGAGTATAACTAATAATTATTCACAATCATGACTTCTACAGAAGTCCAAAATATACGAAACATTCCAAGGACTCCACAGAGTCATTTTCATAGATATTCCTTGCAAACTTTCAACGGATTATATCCCAAAAATTGCAACACAGGGAGGACTTCTACAAACGTCGCATTCAAGTAGTATAAACACAGCAAGTTATCCAACCAGAAGTAACTTAAAGTATTATAGCAAGATCCAACAAGATTCAGCAACCATAAAAGTACAGCCGGTCTCAAACGAAGTGAAACCACAAGGAAGATTAAATACAGAAACTATTCCTTCAAGGTCTTCTAAAAATCCGAGATTCCTAATTTCACAGGAAAAGAAGAACCAAAATAATGCTTCCAACCAACTGAATTGAAATCACCTGAATAGAGTTTTTTTAATGAAAGAATTTGAAGTAAAGCAAGATTTTTAAAAGTCAGGGCCTATCATGTCTGGTAATGTCGCTTAAAAAATCCGAAGAAGACCTCTGAATGAGCTTGAGCCTTCTCCTCTTCTTCCACGTTAGATTCAACAACAATAATTTGTTATTTCCATGCCTTATAAACTTTCCTTGACAGAGAAAAGAGCTATTTATTCTCATAGTTTCCATGCAACACCAAGTAGACTGGTTCGAAGAACCAACGATCAAACAGAGAGAAAACTGGAGCGCATGGAAAACCAAAAAAACAACCAGTTTTCCATTTTGCATGCCTTCCCGAGCGATCCATGCTCAGAAATTGAGTTCCTTAATTGCATTAACTCCGAAGTTCCCACTCAATCTCCATTGCCACCAACCGCCATAGTTGGCGATGGACAAATGCAAACCGAAGACCATTTCCAGATTTGGCGACTCTGCCACGTCGGCCTCGATGGCCATTTGAAACCTCCACTAAATCCTTGTCCTTCATACTTATCCATCTCATTTAATGCCATAGAAACTACCGCCCATGGTTCGCACCCCTTCATAGGTCCCCTTCCTCCACTAACATTAGTTAGGTTAGAAACATAGGTTAGATCATAGGGTGATACTTAGTCTAACTTCCTTAGTGCTAGGTCGCTAACCTTAGGAACATTTAGCTTATAGCTTAGGGCTAGGTTAGATTAACACTAATCCAACCCATAGGTTATTAACCTTAATAAATCCAGTCTAGGTCTAACAATTAGAATCGTTCAGTATAAGAACCAACAAATATACATTCATGAAAAGGATTCATTCCAGCACTGATAATAAGCTAGCAATATATATATATATATATATATATATATATATATATATATATATATATATATATATATATATATATATCAGAACTTATTACCTGGCTCAAGGTCTAGACCTTCCTGATATTACGATATCGGGAACCAATTCATTTAACAAGATCAGCCTGAGTTAACTCCTGAATTGCTCATTCCACACATTCTGAAATCAGATTAAACTCAGGTGCAAAAATGAAAGAAATAAAAGAGTCTAAGAATATCCTAGCTCAGTCAAAGATCTTCAAGAGCAAAGAAGATACAATCCATATCAAGCATGACTTCACAATCAAAGGAACACATCCTTTTTACAGAAGAAATCATATATCAACACTTGAATGCTCAGGAGGAAGTAACAACAGTTCAGAGTGTTACAAGAAGTGTGATTCGAATGCTTCTTCCAATACCAACAGAATTTTGTAATGAATTACTTGTGAATAAGTTACTTGATCACAAAATTTTACGAAATGAATGGACAAAATGAACCTAACTATATGAAGATGCAATGTAGATATAATTATACAAATAGTGTTTGCCGCTTATGCATAGAATCGTTTAAGATGCAAGGAATTGACTATTTCGTTAAATTCCCCGTCTTCTAGTGTACATAAGAGATAAACACCATTTCCATAGTCTTTCATGACTCAGTGTAGACACCCCAATTTCACATCTATCCTAAATCAATTAATTCCCCTTCCTCATTTCCCACAAAAATACATTTCGAATTAATCAAATATAATTTGATTAATTATCCATTTCAAAATCTAAAAAATAATCTAATCCTCATCACATGTCATTATTCTCCATGTTTTTCCATTATTGAATTAAAAATTTAAATTCAAATCCTCACCCACCCTTCGTGGTCCCCACTCACCTAAAATCCTCCACTTATGAATTAAAAATATAATTCAAATCCTCACCTATTCTTCGTGGCCCCCACTCACCTAATCTTGCACACATTTTCAAACCACTCATCTAATCTTGCCCACATTTTCAAACCACTCATCTAATCTTGCCCACATTTTCAAACCACTCACCTAATCTTGCCCACATTTTTAAACCATGATTACTTAAATTAATCTAAGTTAATCACTCCCCTAGGCTATAAATACAACCTTACCCCTCCCCTTTAAACACACAGAGAATAAGCTTTCATGCCATATCTAAGTTCTTGCATCCTTTGAGCAAAGAACATCCTTTTGCCTCGTCCTAATGCCAAAATAGCTTCATAATCCTTTTTCCCATCTAGTGCAAAGTAAGAGGATCGTTGTTGCAGGAAGATCTTGCTCCGTCTTGAAGAAAAGCACCTATATATAACAAAATCAGGGCTCAATCCAAGTTTCCTAGCCCATTCTGAGGTTTGCTACGGAATGCGAAGGAGTAGGTACGATTATTGGTATTTTATTTCCTTGTTAGTAGTGTATTTTTCATAGCTTACATTCTGGCACGCCCGGTTACTTTCGATCTTTTACCATTAATTTCCCAATTAGTGGTTTTATCTGTTCTTTGTTTATTATTGTTCATTATTATTTCCTTTTCTGTTCTTTATGGTCTTCTTTGGTTAACCTTCATGCTTTGGGTAGTATTTTTGTTGTGTGGTGTCTTGTGGTGTATCTGCAGGTTATAGCAACAATGAAACTCTGAAGCTCATATTGTCTTTGATCTCCTCGGTGCTTGGTGTTTAGTTGACAGTTTTGGCTTTGCTATTTACTCGTCATCTGTAGAAACACATGAACTATCCATTAGTTTATCATCTTATAGTCATGGGATAACCAATCCGGAAAATGCATTTCTTTATTTACTTTTGCTAAAATAATTGCTTTGTAGGAAGTTAATCATTTTTTTTTCTTTTATTTTAATCAATCATTTTGCGATCCAACTCTTTCTTTCTGTTTATTGTTCTTTTTTAATCTTGCTATCAAAATTTTAGCTTCTCAAGTAAAGTACAGAAGTCAAAAAATAAAAAAAATGAGCTCCCAGGACGTTTTTCTCACGTTTAAAATTTTCATTCAGAGCGTTCTCGTAGCCCATCTTCCGGAAGCCATAAATTTTGTTCCCGAACTCGGAATGACTTAATTTTTTTTTAACGGAAAGGTATTGAAAAGCTATATGCAATGAAAAAATAATTTTTAGATTTAGATTTATAGAAAAATTTTGGTTTCATTTCTTCTAACACCTGTCTTTTTAACAAAAAAACAACAAAATTATAGTTTTTTTTTTTTTAAATTTTTTTTTATTATTTCCCGTAACAACCTCACACATATGCTCTTTCCTCGCACTTCAAAAGAGATCTTGGAAATCAGAAACGTGAGGCCACTCGGGCTCTGCACAACAATTTTTTTTAATTTTTAATTTTTTGCCTTACATTTCAATTTTCCACGACAACACTTCTAGATAACGTTTTCACCCTCTTCTTTCATCGTTTTTCTTTTTTGTGAAAATAATCATTATCGCTATTTTGAAATCATGATTAATTGCAATAATTATTAATATTTATAAAAAAAACAAAAAAAACTTTCCAATTGTATCTGCGTATGCTCTTTTCTTGTGTCTTCAAGCGATCTAGAAAATCAGAAACGGTCACAATTTTTTAGTTTCTTGTTCTAACATTACAGGATCCTCTAGCTTTGTTTTCTAACTGTCATTTTAATAATTACTTTCCTTTGTCATATTCTTAATATTTGTTTGGTCATTGGTTGTGTATGCTCTTTTCCTGCACCTTTGAGCGATCTGGCAAATCAAAAACAACCACGATCACTTTTCTAACACTTCATTTGCAGGGTAACTACTAATTTGTTTTCTACAGGACCGCATTGCTGGAATCTTATCAAAAACAAAAACAACAAAAATCCTACAAAAAATACCACCATTCAAAGACAATTGCTGAAACCCAAAAAAAAAGTACGCTCAGGTACGCAATTATTTTTTGCTAGTGATTTATTTCAAATTGGAAAGAACCCTGCGTTTAATCACTTCATCATATTGTTTTAACACGTAGACAAGGTGGATTTCATCACCACCAAAGCTACACCGGTGATGTGGACTTGACTACCACTCACCAATAGCATTTGCATCTGCATTGCTCTTTGAGACCTAGTCTCATCACAGCGTTCGGTATTTACCTCGACCGCTGCTCTTCACTTACAGGTAATGTTGTCGTGCAGCACATGCAAGTCATGCCTAAATAGCTGTAACCACGAAGCCTGGGCATCGTCCCTGTAAATCTTCGGGGAGTTATAAGGACACCATAATACACATTCATCCCTCCATCACCTTCCACCTTTTCACAAAACATGTTCTAGACGTGGTGATTCACTCCGAAACAGGCAAGTAAGAATTGGTGAGTCTCCTCCAGTGCTCTAAGGGTTCCCCATACCAATTTTTTTCCCGTACAGAATTAGGTATATCAGGACTAGGGTATATCGAAGGATGCATCTTCTTGAATTAATAAGAGCCTACATCCACCATTTCACAACATACTTGTATGATTGCATTAAACAATGATCATTCCCGAAGGATCTACCTCTTCAGCCAAAAAATTTTGATACACATGACTGCTTGCTGTTTGTAAAAAAAATAGTTTAGCATTGTTTTTATCATAAAACTTGGCTAATATCAATGTGTTTATTGTAAAATTCAAATCCTAATCGTGTTCCACAACACCATTTCTCGACCGATTCAATACCAAGCAAAACATTCAAACAATCCCACAATGAAGATCAAAATGTCACACTGATTTCATTAGCCTACTTCAGCCAATAACAACTCTACTATATCTTGTTTTCAGCTATATCCAATAGATATTGAGTGACTTGCATTCACTCCTTATCTCATCAATAGTCAGAACATCCTTTATAGCTTGTTTCAAGCTATATCAAAATGACATTGGGTGACTTGTTTGAGTTCACTCATTATTTCATCAGCTGTCAAGATTAACAAAATCTCATCCGACATAAATCCCTTCAAATCTCATTTTGAGTTTGTAACTGTGTTGAGTCACTTGTTTGAGTTACTCTTCCTATCAAAAATCTAGAGCTTGTTTAAGTTAAACCAATCAACATAGTCATCATAGCTTGTTTGAGCTATATCTCACTTGTATTGAGTACCTTGTTTAAGTGTACTCCTTACATTTTCGTCTGCTAAGCTTGTTTAATCCAAACCAATCAAGATATTCGTCATAGCTTGTTTGAGTTATATCCCACTTGTATCTCGAGTAGCTTTTTTTAAGCTTTCTCCTTATAGCCTTACTTGTTAAAACTCGATTTAGCCAAAATAAAAATCACAATCAATAGGTTGATTTCTTCATCGCACCTTTTTTCATTCTCCCTCTCTTTCAAACATGAATAATTCACGAAAAACATCACATAATGAGATATTAGAACAAATTAATAAGATGACAACACAACTCTCTCATATGGCTACCCAAATTAGTGAATGATCACCCAAAAAGCCGATCATACAACCTCACGAAGAAATCAGTTCACGTAAAGTCCAACGTCAGTTTACCCCCTTTGGCGAAAGTCTCTCTAGTGTATTTCATCAACGAAAAGAGGATAAAACTGATAAGATATCCAATTACAAAACCCTTTGTCAAAGGGGAAGCTAAGCCATGCTGGTACAAAACCTAACACATACTGTGAATTTCATCGCATTGATGGTCATCACATAGATAAATGTGTATGATTTAAGAATTACGTCCAAGACTTAATTGACGACGACATCATCTCTGTAGAACTTGATGACAATGCTCTTGTAACCAACGACACATCCAATACCACAACTTTCCATGAAGAGCTGACTACTGACGAAACTCCTATATATACTGAAATTCCATGAGATCATGATGACAACAGTCAAGACTCTCTAATTTCAAACCAATCCATATCTTCTTCAAATTTCCTTCCATTAGTTCAAACATACATTGAACCTGTTTTGGACAACAACATTCTTCCAACATCTACTGAGCACTTGAACTTATTTCAAGACTCTCTTTCAGCCCAAACATATATTGAACCTGTTTTGGGTGACAACATTCTTCCAACATCTAACGAGACCTTGATCTCGTTTCAAGACTCCCTTTCAAACCTTGATATTACTGTAGACACTACAAACGAGGTTCCATCAACAGGTACCATTAAGTTTGATTCTATTCTTCCAATATTGGCTCTTATGCCTAACATCTCTAGCCTTTTTGTCGAAACACAACCACATCGAATTTGGACACTTGTGACAATGCAACCCATCGTGTCCATCATGTTTTCAACTATCGATCTTGCAGGCATCTCATCACTAATTAGTCTCACATGTCAAGACTTCTACATGCATCCATTCTACGAGGTACTTATACCCAGGAATATCTTTACACAACCTTTTCCATCTTTAATTGTGAATCTATCCTCAAAACAATCAATTAATGGACAAATAGAAGTAAAAAACTAAATAACACAAACCATCATTGTCAACACACATGGAAGCTATTGGCTTAACCAAATCTATCCCACTCTTTGGGCTTACCGCACATCTTATCTGTTCTACTTTATTTATGGTTGGGAAGCTATTTTATATGTCAAGGTTGAATTTTCATCCTTCATAATATCCTTCAAAGATGTAATCAATAAATATTATTATCAACAATCACACCTTAATGAACTCGAGCTTCTTGATGAAAAACGACTTAATGCTCTCAATCATCTTCAAGTCTATCAAAACCGACTACAACGCAGTTATCATAAAAAGGTAAGACCCAGAGAATTTGAAATTGGTGACCTTGTTTTAAAAGAAAATCAAAAGAATACCACTAAAGAACAAGAAAAACAAGGAAAATTTGAGCCTAATTGGTTAGGACCCTATGTAATCATAGCTAAATTTGGCTTTGGAGCCTATAAATTGGCCACTGCAGATGGTCAAGATCTTGATGAACCAATGAATGTAGTTCATTTAAAGAAATTTTATCCTTGAGATGTTCACTATTCCAGGATACAACAACGTGTACATTGTTCATTCTGTCTTGCTTATCTCTGAATAAATTTATTCATTTCCATTGGCAAATATTTTCTTTATCAAAATCACGTCTTCATATTTATCATCATGATACAAGTGCTAATATAAATCCTATTAAGTTTGTGAGCATCATACTTCTTCCACTTTCAGTCTCTTTCCTCTATGGTCATACCTAGAAGCTTACTGATGGTAATATATCCCCTTCTAATACATTCTCTCTTTCATAACAAAGCTCTAAACTTCGTTACCCAGTTCGTTTGGTCGTCCATCTCAGTCTTCGGTGTTGAACCCTCACGTCCTACTAGTCGTGTGGGGCTGAGATTGGGGGCAGATGTTTCTTCCCAAATACAAAGCACTATTGTAAAAAAATCCATCAATTCAATAACTTATGAATAATTCATTGTCACATCTTTCGTCCTTCATAGTATTTGGTGTTGAGCCCACACTTCTTACTAATAGTGTGAGACTGGGAATGGAGGAAGGTGCCCTTACTCGTCTACGTCTTGTCTTCGGTGATAAACCCTTGCCTCTTACAAGTGGCATGGGGCAAAGCGTAGAGGGTCATTCTCATACAAGCATAAAACAAAACAAAAAAAAAGATAAAAAGGGAATTCACTCGCCTATATTTTGCCTTCGGTGATGAGCCCTTGCTTCTCACCAGTAGCATGGGGTAAGGCATAGGGAGTCATTTCATAAAAATACAAAATTTTATAGTGCTTATAAATTATAGAATCCCCAAACACGTAATTTAGATGCCTAAGTGAAGAGAGAACTATCCCTTAACCTCATATCTTATCAATCAGCAGGCCACATAATTGTCTAAGTCTAGCATGTGACTCATAAAGTGAAAGCCATTTTTGAAACCGGTTCAGTACCATTATGAAGAATGGAGTCACAATTTCCCAAAGGGATTGTTGTTAGCATTTGTCTATATATTCATTATCCACCTCTTGCGTCCTTCTTGATTCTCAGTGATGAGCCCACACATCTTACTAGTTGTGTGGAGTCAAGAATGGAGCTGGAATTCTTTTCATCATATCATCACCACCATATCCGGCCAATGGAAAAAGAATTTGTGTTATTCTAAGCATAAGTTACAACACGGAACATGGTACATATGGATAATATCCATGTTTATCACCTCTCAAAAATAAGTCTGCACTCTGGTCCATAAATTGCCACTCACAGTGTAAAAAAATTTACCAACATTCGAAAATCGTCAAAAATCTAAAAACATTTGAAAATCGTCAAAAATCTAAAAAACAGTGTAAAAATTCAAAAATCCAAAAACATTTGAAAATCGTCAAAAATCTACCAACATTTGAAAATCGTCAAAAATCTAAAAACAGTGTAAAAATCTCAAAATCTAAAAACATTTGAAAATCATCAAATTCCCAAGTATAAAAATCCCTCCAAAAATACAAAACATTAAAAAAACTCCAAAAAATCTAAAAAAATTATAAAATTCAAAAACAAACATTAGAAAATCCAAAAATCCAAAAACAAAAACATTAGAAAATATCCAAAATACAAAAACATTTGCAAAATTTTCAAAAGACCAAAAACATCCACAAAATCGTAAAAACTCAATAAGCAACACAATTCATCCTTTGAACTATTATCCCAAACAAATGGTCCAACCACCTTATGACTACCAATTTCAAACCACTTCTCCTCGCGTGAATCCTCGCTTGGGGAAAATCCGGCTCTCATTGTTTCCTTGTTTGAGGAGACTGACCCAATCCCTTGTACCCCTACTTGGGGGCACATCTAATCAATCATCACTGTGGAACACGTTAGGGACATGTTTACTGGTTCTTGTGTTGCATTATTAGTGGCAAATTATTAATTACTTTCTTGTATCTTGATATATTACAGGGGGCATCTTGATTTTATGTATCCTGGTGTTCTCTGTGATATTCTTATGTTATCTGATTGCATGTCGTACTATGGCATCATAATTTCTTGATGGCCTCTGTCTATGCTCTCTTCCATTTACATATCATACTGGGGCATCAAACCTTTTTGATGGCCCCTGTCTATGCTATCACGCATATTACAGTCTAGTCATCCTGATCTTTTATATCACAATGCATCCTGTTATGTGCTATATTAAAATTAAGATGTTTTTCGTCACGTGAGTATCTTCCTACATGATCAACATCTTACTTTTCACCCCATCCATTCACCCATACTAATGCATTCTCCAGTTTGCGAATCCTACTTGATCACCGTTGCAGTTTACGAATCCTACTTGACAATCTTTCTCAAGTAGCATTCACTATCCAGCAGCTCCTTCTCCCCCACCATGATCATCATGTATTTGATCCATTCATTCTCACTTCTCATTTTTACTCCTCCGCCGCTTATACCCATATTACCCTTCTCACCATTCCTGTCCCCTCTCACCCATTGGTATTCTTTCCTTTCACCCTTTTTCTTCCCGCTTGACAATCTTACTTAATAACCCCTTCTATATGGAATCCTCAGTGGAGGTTTACCCTCTCCCTAAGATCTTCCCACTGTAGAAGCTTCTTCACCACCTGCCCTCTCATCAAATAACCATCACCACCAAACACATCTTCCAACTCCACCTCTTCTACTTCCCATTCCCGCATCATTACTCTCACCACGTGGGCATCCCAATTAAGGATTCCCCTCACACTCTCCACCCTCCACTGCATATATTCCTTCATCCATTCATGTTACACTCCTTTGTGTCCTTTCTTTCTTATTATCACCGCATCTCATATCATATACCACTTAGGCATACCTCACTCACTCTTTTCTCATCCTTCCCCAAATCCACCTTGTGCCTGGTCATCCTACTTACCCACTCTCGTAGTATGGCAAATTCACTTGAGGGTTCCCCTTCAGTCCATTTTGTCATACCCTATTCCCACCAACTCTAACATCATCCTTCTTCCTCAGCTTGGCGATCTTACTTAACCATTCCAACCACATGGCAATCTTACTTAAGACTTCCACTTAAGGTTGATCTGCCCTGTGGCCTTCCCCCATCCTATCATATTTCTCCCATCTTCCTTCTTCCACCTCTCATCGTGATCATCTTCTTCACCCTACCATTCCACCCCTATCTCCAATATCATTTTATCTTTCTCTTTTCATATCATCCCTATCGGTTGGGTGACCCTACGAAACCTCTCCAATAGTATGACGATCTTACTTAAGAGATTCTCTTAAGCATGACATGTCATCTTACACTCGCCCATTACTCTCCAATATCACCATCCATATTTCCTCTTCATTCCCCATCATCACATCTTTTTCCCACCACTATCACCCTCCTCTGCTTGGCAATCTTACTTAACCACTCACCCGGCATGGCGATCTCACTTAAGAGTCCCTCTTAAAGATGATCTGTCTCCTTTCCTTTCCCCATCACTACACACCCTTCACCCTTCATTTTTTCTCGGCATTCCCCATTATCACATCCTTTCACCTCCTTTTCGATTCTCACAAACACCACTTCTTGCTTGACCATTTTTCATCTCCAGTTTTGCTCACATGGCAATCTTACTTAACCACTTCCGTCACATGAAAATCTTATGTCAGGGTCCTCCCTACACTTAACTTGTCATCGTGAACTTCTCCCCTGCCTCATTCTTCATTCACTTTGTTGATCGCTTCTTCCACCTGGTATCTCCTATTACCCACTTTTTCCTCCTCCTATTATCCTTTCTCCACATATCCTCTTCCAACATACAACTCATCTCTTCCACCTACAATCACATTCTTTTCCCCCATTTTTCCCTCCTTGATCCATCATCCTTCATACCGTTTCTTCCCATTCTTTTCATGTCTTGGTTCTTCATCCTCACTTCGTTCATCCTCATCACCCCCATCCTCTCCTCACTTTCACTTAGTCCCAACTCATCCATCCCATCTTCTTCACTCTTTCCACTTCATCTTCTCAAATTCCCCCCACATTTCTACCCACACACATATTAACCATTATTGTTAACACTCCTATATCCTTCTTTCATCATCATCTTCTCTTCCCGCACTAATAATTGTCAATGGGTTTTCCCTAAAAATTATCAATCCTCATTCTGCACGACCTCATTCACTCCCTTGTACCTTCTAGAGTTTCCCTTCATTCCTTCCCTCCTTTAAGCCCACCACTCATTGTCAAAGGGTTTTCCCTAACGTCCCTTTGTTGGCATTACCCTTTCCAGTCCTCATTAGTTTTCTCCTTTTCTTCATTTTTTCTCTCACCCTTCCCCACCACTCATTGTCAAGGGGATTTCCCTAACATCCCCTCATTGGCATTGCCTCTTCTATCCCCCATTCTCTTTTCTCTCCTATTCTTTTCCCTCACTCCCACCCTTTCTTGTCCACTTTTACCCATCTCTCCATCTCCTCTTTGCCCTCTTCAATATCTTTACTGTCTTCATCATACCTCTTTTGTCTATTTTCCCATCATCCTAGTATCCTCATTTCATGCATCTCCACATCTTTTCCAATCGATGTCAATCCTCCCCTCTTTCTTATTTGAACATTCCTTCTACCATTTCCTTTCCACTTATTACCCCCTTCGGTATTCCCTTCATTCTCCATCATTTTCTTTGTTATCCTCTTCTCTCTCCCACCCCTCGTCTTATTTCCCTTCCCCTATATCATCTTCTTCCCCTTTTTTCCATCACGTTTCCTCCTTACATCCCCATCGATAACCTGGTTGGGTCAGTGTTGTTCATATCTTTTTTATCGCACACTCTCACATGCATCTCCATCTGGTCGGTTCCATGAGTAGTTGCCGTGGACGTCCGCGTTAGGACATGATTCCTTCAATCTTCTCCTTGTATTCATTCTATCTTCCTTTCCTCTCCCCTAATTTTCACGTTTCTTCTGACCACTTCCCCTTTTCTCTATCATCCCTACCTTTTCGTTCATTCTGTATATGTTTCTCTTCCTTTCTCTCCTCTTTTTCACACTTTCCTCACCCCTCATAGTTTCTTTTTTTTCTCCGTTCTACTTCTTCTTTTGTCCTCTTTCCCTTTCCCTCCATTTCACCTCCTACTCCCACCTCATTTTCTCCTTCTTATTTATCCTTTCCCATTTCTACCTTTTCTTCACTCTCTCATTTATTTCACTTCCACGTATCCCTCTTACTATCTTTGTTGCTTCCTTCATTTTGCACATCTCTCTATTTCATCCCGTCACCCTCTACTCTGTCATTTTCCTATTTTTGCCTTGTTTGTCCTTCAATCATTCCTTCTTCCCCTATCATCCCTCTCTCTTATTTCTACCTTTTCATTCCTTTTTTTTCCCCCTCCCCTATCTCCCTTACTCTTCTCACAATCAACCCCCAATCCTATCCATTCCCTTTTCTCTTTCCCACACACCCTCACACCTAGCATTCAAGGTCGATTGAATCATTTCTCCATTTGTGTCATGCGGTCATTCCAGTCTCTTCCACTCCATTATCATCCTCTTCTCCGCTGCATCCATTTCCCTTCTTTTCGATATTTCTGTCGTATATTCCATTCTCGTCAGTCCTCTCGATGGGGCATCACCACATCTATCCATAATCACATCTTCTCATGACATTTTTGTCTTGGAGGATACTATAACATCCGTCACTCACCACTTTCTATTCTCCCCAACAAACATTCGCTCTACCTTTTAAAAAGTAGATTGAATTCTTCCCCCATACCGTCTACTTTCTTTGAAAGGACACTACTTTCATAGTACCCTTCCAAAGAGGGGCAAATGTCGACACCCCAATTTCACATCTATCCTAAATTAATTAATTCCCCTTCCTCATTTCCCATAAAAATACATTTCGAATTAATCAAATATAATTTGATTAATTATCCATTTTAAAATCTAAAAAAAAATCTAATCCTCATCACATGTCATTATTCTCCATGTTTTTCCATTATTGAATTAAAAATTTAAATTCAAATCCTCACCCACCCTTTGTGGTCCCCACTCACCTAAAATCCTCCACTTATGAATTAAAAATATAATTCAAATCCTCACCCATTCTTCGTGGCCCCCACTCACCTAATCTTGCACACATTTTCAAACCACTCATCTAATCTTGCCCACATTTTCATACCACTCATCTAATCTTGCCCACATTTTCAAACCACTCACCTAATCTTGCCCACATTTTCAAACCATGATTACTTAAATTAATCTAAGTTAATCACTCCCCCAGGCTATAAATACAACCTTACCCCTCCCCTCTAAACACACGGAGAATAAGCTTTCATGTCATATCTAAGTTCTTGCATCCTTTGAGAAAAGAACATCCTTTTGCCTCGTCCTAATGCCAAAATAGCTTCATAATCCTTTTTCCCATCTAGTGCAAAGTAAGAGGATCATTGTTGCAGGAAGATCTTGCTCCGTCTTGAAGAAAAGCACCTACATATCACAAAATCTGGGCTCAATCAAAGTTTCCTAGCCCATTATGAGGTTTTCTACAGAACGCGAAGGAGGAGGTATGATTATTGGTATTTTACTTTCTTGTTAGTAGTGTATTTTTCCTAGCTTACACTCGGTATGGGCCCAACCATTTGGGCCAGAATATCCTTCCTTCACCGGTCTTCTTATCGATCCGGCTGTCTAGTCTTAGAACTAGATCTCCTTCATATATTTCTCGTTCATAGACATTTTTGTTATATTTCCGGCACATCCGGTCAGCATAAACTCTATGCTATTTTTTAGCATCTAATTTGGCCTAATCTAGGCTTTCTAGTTGGGAGAGACGTGCTTCTCTATAAGCTTCTTCATCCAGAATCCCTTGTAGTGAGATGCGGAGATTGGGTATTTCAACCTCAAGTGGGAGAACTGATTCTACTTCGAATACCAATGAGAAAGGATTTGCTCCTGTTGGTGTTCTTATTGAGGTTTGGTGGGCCCACAAGGCCAGATATAACTTTAAATGCCAATCTCATTTGTTTTCTTTTACCGTTTTGAGGAGATTAGCTTTCAACGTCTTTTTTGTTTGCTTCAGCCTGCCCATTAGCTTGAGGGTAATACAGGGAGGCTGTATGATGGTTTATTTTAAATTTACTGCATAACTCACAGACCTCATCATTCTTAAAAGAAGTTCCATTATCTGAGATAATGATTTGTGGGACATTGTACCTACAAATGATCTGGTTCAAAATGAACTTGGTGATCACGACACCTGGTACAGTGGTAAGAGGCACAACCTCTACCCATTTGGTAAAATACTCGATGGTCATGATTATGAAGTTATGGCCATCTATAGAGGAGGGAGAGAATTTTCCTATCAAATCTAGGCCCCATGTAGAAAAGGGCCATGGAATCACGATTGGTTGTAGAGCTTGTGCCGACATGTGAATCTCATGGGAAAATTCTTGGCATTTATGGAATCTTCGTACAAACTCTACTGTGTTTTGTTCTAGAGTGGGCTAGAAATAGCCCATCCGATGTATTTTGTGGGTAGTGGCATGACCTCCGAAATGGCCACCACATATTCCACTATGGGATTCATAGAGAATCTTCTTGGATTATTCTATGTCAACACACCTTAGAAGCATTCCATCGAAAGCCTTACGATAGAGCACTTATTCTATAATAACATATTTAGCTACAATAAAGCATAACTGCCTTCTTTGTTGTGGTGTAGCACCTTCTGGATACGTATGGTCCATGATATAATTAATAATATCAATATACCAAGGACATTCAGAGATAGGAGGTCTGGTTTCAATGTAATATATGCATTCATCAGGAAAATCCAGATCTACTAGATCCCCTTCGTCTAACGGGTTGTTGGCTAACCAATCTACAATGATTTGTCCCTTAACGGACTTTTGGTTTACAAAAGTTAATTCAAATTCACCCATTAAAGTTATAAAGCATCCAACCTTTTTAGACAAGGACCCTTGCATGAGGAAAGTTTGTAAATGGTCTGTTTTTACAATGACCCTTGTTTCTTGGTTTAGCATGTAATGTCTTAAGTGTTTGGTTGAAAAGACTATGGCAAGGCATTATCATTTTTCCTACGTATAACGTGTTTCATAATAGAGTAACGTTCGGCTTATAAAATAGATCACATGTTCTCATTTATTGTCATCTTCTTGAGCCAACATGCAGGCTAGCAAGACATCTGTAGCTCATGAATATAAGATCAAAGGATGATTTTGTCTAGGTGGCATTAACATGGGAGGAGACAACAAGAAGCGTTTAACTACTTCGAAGGCCTCATGGCATTCCTTTGTCCAAATAATGCAGCAATCCTTTTTCAACAAATTATTGATCGGATGTATGACAAAACTTAAGTCTGGAATGAATCTCTAGATTGCACCAAGCTTTCCAAGAAACGATCTAATGCCAGAGTCGTCTAATGGTGGGATCATCTCAAGAACAGCTCAAATTTTGGCTTGATCTACATCGATCCCTCTTGATGATATAATGTAACCTAGGATTTTCCCTCATGTCACACAAAATACACATTTTTCTAGATTTAGTGTGACTCTATATTCGATCAAACGTGAAAGAATGATGTGGAGCACTTCCGGGTGATCACAGCGCTTCTTAGCCTTGACCAATAAGTTGTCTACATAGGATTCAATGATTTTATGAATAATATCGTGAAATATGTATGTCATTACCCGCTGGTATGTAGCGCCAGCGTTCTTGAGACCAAATGGCATAACAACGTAGAAATAAGTTCCCCAAGGAGTTATAAACATGGTTTTAGCTTGGTCTTGTTCAGATATTCTGATTTGATTGTATCCTAAGAATCCATCCATGAGAGACAAAAGCTCAAATCCAGTTGTTGCGTCAACGATGCATCAATGGATGGTAACAGGAAGTCATCCTTGGGGCATGCTTTGTTAATGTCTCATAAGTCTATGCAAATGCATATCTTCCCATTCTTTTTGAGAATGAGAACGATATTAGATACCCACTGAGAGTAATCGACCGGTTTGATGAACCCTACTTGGAGAAGTTTCATTACTTCTTCCTTCACCATGAGAGCTACCTTGGGTTTCATTGGTCTCTATTTTTGTTTAATTGGCTTTGCATCTGGTTTGGTGACGAGGTTATGTACTGTGATGTGTAGTGTAATTCCCATCATTTCTTTAAAATTAAATGCAAAATCCCTTTGATGTTCTCTAAGGATTCAAGTGTGTATTTCTATCTCCTCTGGAGTTAGTGAAGATCCTAGTTTTAAGATCTTTTTGTTCTTCCTCTGTTCTGATGTTAATATCAATTGTTTCTTTGATTAAATAAGTGTTACCTTCTTAAAACTCAGGCGGGATTGGAGGTAGTTCCAGATCTTCTCCATTCTCTACCGTGTATATGTCGAGCTCCTTTTGTGGGGGAAGTTCTATCATGGGATTTCCAAAGTAAGAAGATGAATGTGGGATTAAGGACAAATCTACCACATGATGGGTGAGATGTAACTCTGCATAGGTGTTTAGGTAATCAAGAGTGGCTCTATCACTATCAACATGACCTAAGGTAGTAGATGTATTCTCATCTATGTGCATTAGAAGAGGGTTTGACATTTTCTTTACTAGTGGTTCAGTACGAAGGGATACCATGAAACGGGTGTCTTCCAACTCATTGTTTGGAGTGAAGTGTGAAGCTGAGGTTGCTATTGAATCTGCGAGAAGGTTTTTTTCTCATGGGATTGCTTCAATTGATATGAACTTAAATCCTTTGCTCAAATCTAATACTGCTGTTTTGTAGAGCTGTAAATGTTCAGCTCTAGTCTCATACACCTCGGAGACTTGGTTTGCTACTAATTGAGAGTCTCCTAACACTATGATGTTATTAACACCGATCCTTTTAGCTATGATGAGACCAAGGAGGAGGGCTTCGTACTCAGCACCATTTTTTGTACATTCAAAATTTAATTTAAAGGTGAATAATAGGATCTTTCCCTCGAGAGAAGTAAATGTCACACCTGCCCCAGCCCCAAAACGACATCTAGCTCCATCAAAATGGAGATTCCAATATATACTTGGGAAGATAGATGTTGGGAAATTTGCTACATCTATTTCTTCTACTTCAATTACTTCTACCATGCAGAGTCCCTCTGCTGGAAGAGAACCAACTCCTAGGGTACATCCCATACCTACAGAATCAAATGGTAGGAAAATTGGTAGATCCTATTCTAGCAATTCAAAAAAAATTGTAGTAGTTCCTAATGATACCGTTTCTATAACATTAGCCTCATCCTTGAGGGCTGGGATATTCTTGATTAGGTTCGTAACCTCTAACTCTATTGTAGGTACCAAATTTTATTTCGGTTTTGAGTCGGTTGGCTTGTTACGTTTGTTTGTTGGGAGTTCAAACTCAGAGTGAACGCCTGGTCTTTTCTTCAGGTCTGCTAGGTGTATATCGAATGGTTTTGGATCACCTTTTTATACGAATATCTTTCCTAAGTGCAAGAATCTTATTTCTTGAAATAACGTAGAAGGGATTGTCTTCATATAGTGTATCCATGGTCGACCGAGGATCATATTATAGTTGGTTTCCCAATCTATAATATAAAACTTAGTGAGGATTGTTTTGGGTCCTAAGGTAACTGGTAGTATTATACTCCCAATTGAAGTGGCATTAAGGATATCATAGCCTCTTAGTGTATTTCGAGTCGTGGAATAATTTGTTTCTCCATACCCTAGCTTTTGAAGGAAAGATAAGGGAACTATGTTAACTGCTGCCCCATCGTCAACCATTGCGCATTTAACATAATTGTTATAAACCCACACATGTAAATGTAAGGCTGGATCACCTCTACGTGCAATCTCAACATCTGTTGGCATTTTGTTTATGTCGAACATAAACTCAGTATCCCTATTCAGATGCCCTAGAGGGTGAATATCAAATTCTATATGATTTACCTGTGTTTCGGGAGGTGGAGTGATGTTAATTAAATGACCTAAACCTAATGCATCTAAAAGAGTAGCCCTGTGGGCATGAGAGTTCTTCAGCAAGTCTAAAAATGAGATATGGGAGAAGGTCTTTATCAAGTCATTAATTAAATCATAAGCACCTACGGGTTTTATTAATGTTTGTTGAATGTTATCTGGCTCTAGTGGGTAACTTGGATTTGGCTAAGAGGAATACTCTCATGTCCTTGTTATGGCTTCCATGTGTAGCTCAGTGTCTAACTCCACTAAACCGACTATCTTGGTTCGTGGCTGATTTCCTAATTGTGGTGCAACAGGTGGATTTAGTGAAGTTGAAGCTTCATGATCATTGTTTCCTGTCATTACACCCTTGTTTGTCCTATTTGGATTTAATTTGTTGTTATTGTGATTTTGGAGTGGATCATTGAAGATCTTGAGGGGATCATTGAAGATCTTGAGAGGAGTTAATTTTCTTGGTCAGTTACTCCATCCGTTGTTACGCCACAATTTTTGTTAAGGATTTTAGGTCCTTGATTGATGTTTATGGTAGTAGGCTAAGTCATAGTATTTTGGTTGGCGATGATTAACCTCCCATTTGTTCCATACGTCTTGCCACCACTATCTATTGTAGCTTGATCTATTCGGAGGGTGCTCTCGAGCACTTCATCGTAAGCCCTTAGTGGGAACTTCTGGACTTCTTCCTTTATCTCTCTGCTGATAGAATGAAGGAATAAATCACATAGTTCCATCTGGTCCATGTATGGAGCACTTGCTTAAGAATAGAGGACTGTATGCCATCTTTGGATAAAATGAGCAACAGATTCATTGTATTCTTGTTTAATATGCAAGAATTCCCTAATTCCTGTTCTCAACAATTTGTTCATGTCGAATGCCTTGATGAACTCTTAAACGAGTTGTTTAAATGAATGTATTGAGGCTTCAGGTATTGTGTAATACCAATTGAAAGTGATACCCTCTACGGTTTTGGGAAATATTTTAGTAACAACTCCATCCTAGGGGAGGAGTTCTCGAATGGCTGTGGCGTAGGCCTTGATATGTGCATTCGGGTCTCCCTCCCCTTTGTATTTGGGAAAATCGGGGAGAGGTCTTGGAAGCATGACGCTTCGTATGGTGAAGTCTAAAGGTTCTTTCAAATATTATGAATAAGTTCCTATCACATAGGTTTCAACCATTGATGGTGCCTGCTGACTGGGTGGAGTTGGAATGGGTTGTTTATATGGAATAGTATATGCATTTGTAGGGAAATAAGGAAATCCCTGTGGTTGAGTGAATATGCCATGAGAAGAGAACATATCTCCCTGTGATGATTTGGAATATATGTTTATGTATGGAGGAGCATTGCCTAGAAATGGATTGTTTTGTACTAAACTGGGAGGTATCATATTCTCCACTGGAGCGGCGTTTGAGAACGTGGTTCTAGTTGGCGTTTGTTGTGAATACTGAGGAGGCATGCCCAACGTGCCTATTCCTATGAGGAGGTCTACTTGGCTAGGATGATGTGGAGGATTGGAATTTCCTGCCTGCATGAATTGAGAATTTTGAGTTGCTTGAGCAAGTTCTAACCCTCTAACTTTTTCTACTAAAGTTGAGATGACTTCATTTGGTGAAGCCACAATACTTTGCTTTAGTGGCATTTGTTGTATATCCTGAGGTTGTATAGGCATATGGTACCCTACTATGAACTGATCATTGCCTTGCCAAGTTTCATCGAGGGCATTTCCTATAGGTAGTGGCATGGAGGTGTTTTCTTGAAAAGAGACCTCGAGTTTTGTTTGTAAACTTCCTATAGGTGGGTACATACTCTGAGAGCATTGTTCACTCCTAACATAACATGCTAAATTTTCATCATATAAAAACAGATATGGATCTTATTTTCTACTGATTTGCGGTCTAAGAAACACCTACGGAGATGAACCAGATTCTCCAGTGAGTGTCATGTTGTTCGAGCCTGAAGGATTTGGTTGTTGCGTTTGAGTGAGATGATCCAACTCCTCTATTTGGAAAGAAGAACTATATCTAGTCCTTTAAGGGGGAGTTTTTATGGAAAACTGGTTAGTTGAATAGTTGTCACCCCATGCTGAGAGTGAGGGTGATGGCTGTCTATTAAATTGATCGTAGTATGCCTCAAGACCTAGGAGAGGTCTGCCATATGCATTGAATCCCGACATATTCAGGGGGTATATGAATACCCACAGAATAATGGGAAAGAGCGAAGGTGGATGGAAAAAAATGAAAACTAAAAGAGGAAGAACTATTTCTTTCACGTCGGGTTCACCTATTTTGTTGGTGAAGCTGAGGTGGAAAAGATGAAAAGTATACTAATTAGAAGAACGAGTAGAGATATGACTCCGAACCAGAAAGTAGGAATTTCACGTTGGGTTCACCAATTTTGTACGATGGAAAAGTGACAAGTGAGCATGGGAATCTACAAGTAACTCTTCCTCATGCCCAAACTCTCGAGGTTGTGTCGAGACAGCCGGTGGGGATGGAATACCCGTGGGTATAGATAAAATAATTAGGTAATCTTATGTCTTCAACGCAAACTAATAGAATCTGTGAGTCTAAGGAAAAGAAGGCCCTCATAACCTGAACTGGAGTGATAGAACTATCAGCGAGGATGACTGCTCAAAGGCTCCAATCAATATCGAGCTTTGGCATGATCCAATCTATAGGTTGTGGAATACGTGGAAGATAACCTGTGGGTGCTTCATATATGTCTCCCGACAGGGTCATGGAAATGGATGATGGATATATAGTGGAGCCTATGGGTGATTCTCTGGTCTAGTCCAGAAATCCTTAGCTTGATTAGCTACTATGTCTAGTGAGGATAGTTGTGTGACAATGATTGGTGGAAGTGGAGAGGACCTAAATACTAATGCACGTAAACTAGTATCAACATCTGATTGACCTGTGGGCTTGTTGGGTTGCGGGATCTGTGGATCACAACTATAGATTCGTGTTTGTTGTGGACCTCCTATGGTCATGTGAAGAATCAATCTCTATTCCCTAATATCTAGTATTCGTATGCCCTTTTGGCCTCTATGTTTAGAGCTAAAAGTTGTGCAATCTTCTCAGAGTACCTTACAGGTGTTTTGGCAACTTGAATTCTTAAGCTAGTATTTATGTCACTAAGAATATCTCATGCATCTGGCTGTGGGACGAAAGGATCACAACCAAATGTTTGCTCTCTTTCAAGCCCTTATACAGTCATGCGGATATTTATCTAGGGTAATCTGTAGTTTGGCTGGTTTGACAAAAATGTATGTGCTTTGTCATCTTTTATGTTTAATCCTCTCAACTATGCGCTGATTTCTTATAGATACATTGTTACTCGAAAGACCTAAATTCTGAGATTTTGGTCTATTTCAGTTATAGCTGCAACAAGATTGGGTTGAGGCACGATTGGTTTGAATACGTATTCTCTGGGCTCCCTAGGTCCCATGATTGTCATACAAAATAAATAATATAGATCTAACTAAAGCAAAGTAAACTAATTATGCAAAGTACATCTACAACATATATCTAAATTCTCTATTTTTGTATTTTTGACAGAATATTTGACAGAATTAAGATAACAACTATTTAAATAGAATTTGAAAGAGCAATTATTTAATATCTAGCAAATGACAACTAAGCTAATAACATAATTGAAAACAAACAAAGTAGCTGAGTATAGCTACCTACCTGTGTAGTTGTGCATCTATTCTAAATAACCAGATAACTGATCTAATCTATTTGAAAGACCCCCGATCTTACCTCATAAGCGAGGAATGAATCATAGTTTCTCAGAAACTATCAATCCCCACAAGTTTCCCAGCAATATCAAAAGTGAGATTAACCGAAATGAAATGATTCACTACTCTATTTGATATATTTTAACTAGATTTTTGATAGCTTGAACCTCTATTTTTCATAATAGTGGTGAATCCAATTGTGGGTGCCTTTGTACCCTCATTGTGATGTCCTTGTTCCTTTGTGCTCACGTGAATCCAGAAAAGCATGTAATGCTAGCATCAATAGAAGTAGGTATTGGAACAATGGCTGTTTTGGATGTAGACTGAATACAATGCGAGTAGGAGAGGGATAGTGCAAGAGAACAGATCTTGGTTTATGTAATTCCTAGCGGGAATTATTGCGAGTCATGCAACACAAAACATTCAAAACCTGAAACTATCCTCCTTGATGAACAAAACCTACAACTCTAATGGCTTCAGACTAAAAATGAAACTATCCTATCTCAATTGATTGCATGAAACAATAACAACACTAGCACAAGAAGATCATGTGGCTTCTAAACAGCAAAACAACACTAACCATGCATGCAATGAATAAAACTAATATAATTGAAAGACTAAGCTATTGAAATGAGAAAATGAGAGACAAATTTTTAGGGGCCATTTGCTTGAGCACAAACCAGCTATTTATAGAATTCCCATTTACCCAAAGGTGAAATCCAATTTGAAATCTTTTACAATAAACAATGGAGAAACACTATTCCAGGGAACCAAAATCATAAATACAAGCTAAGGTGGTGGAAAAAGCTGGTAAAAGTTGAAAATTACATGAGTCGTGATTAAAAGCACGTTCTGGAAAAATGCATGAAGGACCGCTGCCCTGAGCAGGGTGATAGTTATAGGACCACCGCCTTGCCTGGGTGGAAGTCACAAGACCGCCACCCAGGTAGGGCAGCGGTTTCGTAACTGAAGACCAAAATGTAAAGGAAAAGAGAAAAATAAAGCACGCGGAGGCTAAGTGGGACATGCGGGATGTTAATGCATAATTGGAGAGCTTTTTCAGATCCCAAACACCGTGCAAAGAGACCTATATCATCATTAGGGCATGTGTAACAGTGTTCCAACAATGTAGTACCCTACAATTTTGGGTACGTATAGTGACCAATCATCCCCATCTGATATCGTCCTCTCTGGTCTCACATGTCTCTTCCTCCCTACTAGTCAAGTGCCCTACCAACATCCCCCCACCCTCTGCTAGTCCTTGCATTAAATCCACCTCCTCCTTCTAGCCCTCTGTCGAGACCAGTCTCCAAGAGCTAGTAACCTCACCATGGCCATATTTCTAGGGTCGATGACCCCTTGTGCTACTATAACTGTGAGTCCTTTATCTAGTCCACTCACTGGATGTCTATTGGGATCGGTACTTAGAATATGAAGGAAAATTAATCCCTATTATAGCTAGATGGTTCTTATAATAGTGAGCCTCATTCAGGACATCCCTGAACCTCACCATGGATACGGTATGTGGTGGTGTCATCATCCTAACTTCTCCCTGTGAACTCTACCTGACCAAAAATGTACCCTATCCTAGTGCAGGTGCCTGAACTATAGGACCTTATTGTTGTTCCTGTGGTGGTACCTATGTAGATATTTGGGATTGTAAGGCCACAACGTATGCCTGTGTTATGGCCAAATGTCCCTATAATCTAGTTACATGTGCCTGTAAGGCAGCTACCTGTCCTCCATCCCCATCTCCACCCTATGCGGGAGCTTGCGTCTGTGCTAATTGGGCCTGTAGGGCCATCACATGTGCCCCTTTTAGCTGTCCCTGCAATCCTATAATCTACTCCTTTAGGGAAGCCACCAGCCCCTACAATGTATCCCTCTGTATTATGACTGTCATTAAATCAAGCTTCCCTAGCCTCAGCGGTGCCACTCGTAGTTGTGCCACCCACCACTACCTGTATCCATCGATGACACCTGGATCATCAATTTGTCAATCTATCACCTTTTCCTCCTTCCCTGTGGGAACACTCAGATGTGGTGGAGACATAGTTCCCTCCATGTCATCTCTATGGTACTGTGGGAAAGGTGGGGGCACGTCCTGTTGCAATCCAAACTGTCGTCTGACCCTATTCACATGTATCATCTTGTGCTCACCAGCATGTCTCCGCTGTATCCATCTAAATGACTGAAGCTCCTCTAACTCCTTATTCATACCTCTATATGATGGAAAATAAACATATGTCCACCACATAATATTAACCACTGATAGGCCCTCCAACATCCGCATGTAGTATGTAACATCATATGTGGCCCTGGTCACTCTCAGTTGTGCCCAAACTGGTACCCATCTCCTAAAACTCACTCTGTACAAACCACCCCCGAACCAGTCATGTCATGGTAACCCAATTGGATTCACACACATAATGTTCTCATATGCCTAGTAATGTAATAAGAATGTACAACACACCAAATATCATGTACCTATCATAGGCCCAGAGCTCCTTATACTGCAGGACTATAAAATTTTGTGCCCAAGAAAAACATACCCTCTCCTTGATCATGTCTTGTAGCACCCCCATCAAGCCTTATGGAAATATCCCACCCTCAGAATCCAGGAGAGAAAATATACCTACTACCACCACCATTAAGATAGGTAGCCTGGTCTCCTGTGGATATGCCGCATAAATATCCCCATAACTCATACTTACACTGTGATAACTCAACATGCCCATCGCCTCACCAAATATCACCATTATGGGCTCCACCGATGCCTCCAATGAAATTGAATACATTGGATCCCCAACAATATGAAGACACAGGATCCTATACATTTCCTTCAATGTGATGGTCATCTCGCCAGTTGGTAGATGAAAGGTATTGGTTGCGGAGTCTCATCTATCGATGAGAGTGACCATCAAGCTAGGATCTTGGCCTATAAACCTATAGCACCTGATTGAATTAATTCCCACATCTGTTATGTGTTACCACTCATCATCTTTCATGTTTGACCACATCTGTAGCAATAGATGTGGTACTATGTCTCTCATATTTAGCTGATCTCTCACCTGCATAAACCAAACCAATAGTGTCAAGTCAATACCTTCTCACATCACCTATTCCTCAAACCTCATGTGACCTCATACTTAGCCATTTTTTACCAAACCATACCTAACACCATCAATCATACCTACCCTTCACCTAGTTTCCATACCAACCCTTTACCTATTGTAGACACCAAAATCGGGTCACACTCCCCTTGGCACCACGTCAAAGAGTTAACCCAAACATACTCACCTAACCAAACCTACCTCCACACTACATTAATATTAATTTAATTAATTTAATTCAATTAATACCCATCCTCACAATATTCATCATTTAATTACATTAATTGACCTAATTACCATCTCACCCAGCCACCTCACCTTAGACTTATTCTTGGCATGTTTCCATAACTAACAATAACTAAGTCTTACCTGCCTTAATGAGCTAAGATTTGGTCTAACCCTAAAATCAATCGCTAAAATCTCTCTAACCACATTCCCACTCATTAGAAGGGAATTTTTTTCTAATCTGCAAGAATAAACAAACTGGGCCAGAAGAAATAAGAAATATTTGCCCATTTTAGTAAACCTAGGGAATCTTGCCTTAATCGACACCGGTCACCCCTAAATTGACGTCGGTCAACCTGGAACCGTCATCGATTACCATTTATTCACCTAAAAAACCTTATTTTTTGGTTACAACATTATGAGAGAAAGGAAACGAGATCAGAGTTGCATGCAAGCGAAACTAACATCCTTTCACGTATCCATACATCTAGAGCCATCACTAGGATAGATATTGAAGCATCACACTCATGAAATCATTCTGGGAGCCATTGGTACGATATCCAACACTATTCTTCTGATCAATAGCCACCTCCATTCAACCATCAAACCTACATCATAGTAAGTACATCTCTACCAGCATTGTCTATTTCAACATAGTTAACTCTCGTCATTCTTGTAATTAGTTTACACTTTGCATGTTCATTCCTCCATTGCTTATTAGCTTGTAATTCAACCATTCCCCTTACCCACACCAAAAAATGACCATTCTGACCTAATATTCATTTTTGAGTATACCTGAGATCTCCAAAGACCTTCTCATCCATTCTCCCAACCTCATTTGACCTCAAATCAGCCCCTACCATTTGATCTATTTGAGTTTCTTTTACCTCGACCATATCGATGCCGGTTATCCATAATTGTCATCGGTTCTACCTAAATCGGCATCGGTCATACCTGACCAAATTCGATCTCTGTGTTTTACACCTTGACCAAGAACATACCCAACAATCATCTCACTAGTTGACCTAGACAACCCAGAATCTGACCCTGACTAGTTCCAGCACCCTGACAACTACCTACCTTTTTTATCTGACCATAGCCTATTGCGTTATGTTAAGATTGTATTATTGTACCTGAATGAAATACCTAGATCATATCAATTACAGTAGGACTTTAATTTTTTCTCACATTAATTTGTTTTAGATAGTGGATTGACAGCCATCTAGGAAGTATCACACTTCCTGGAACTAGCATATGTTAGGCAGTCTACTGTCATATATCATTTAACTATATTTTTGTGGTCTTTTTTTCTATTACAGGTAGTTCCTCCTAACCAAAAGGAAGATCTCAAAATCGACATTGGATCAATAAGTTAGAACGCGTGCAATAGCCATCAACCAACCAACATTTAACAGGTATTCCTCCTTGGCTCTTACCCTTATCTGTTGCGTCACTTCAAAAATGTAAAGAAAATGGTGAAACATTTTGGCACTCCTGGTGAGACCCATCAGGGATTCTATTGCATCTTCTTCATTCCTAGGAAAAAGTTGTGTGTTTGTTTCGTTTCAAAAATCTTACACATTAATCTTCTTCCTTGGTAATCTTCCCTTCTTTCTATTGTCTAAAAGCAATTGTTTTTTTGGCGTTATACAAAGAACACTTCTTTTATTTCATTTGTATTGCATTAGTGAAAGATCATCCCTCTTCCTTTTCATTATTTGCTACATCAAATATCACACTTCGATTTGGGCTTAAAACACTTGCATAAGATCCTAATTTTTTACATTATAGCTCACATTAAAAATGAGGGCAGCCTATATGCTGGAAGTCATGCCCAATTGATTGTTGACACAAAGAATCATAGAAAGCACATTCTCTCTCTCTCTCTCTCTCTTTGTGTCTTACCAAACTACACAAATTTAAAATTTACACATCTTCTTAAACAACATCCCACTCGGAAGAAGTTGTCAATGATCACATGATTAGAGGATTGACAGTGGGCACCCAACTGGTTATCTCTGTCCAATACCCCATCAGAGGACAGTCTACCCCTGCCATAACATAACCTGAAACCTCACCTTTATAATTTTCTTCTTTGAAGGAAGCCTTCCTCACCAAAAAATCTATTCTAAAGTTCATGAGTCAGTCTTACAAATAGCATAAGCTAAAAAAACATAAGAAAACCACTGTTAGGATTGTGATTTTTCTTAGAATTCTTCTTGACTTGTGTTTTGAGGTGTAAGACTACAACTCTCCATTTTTATTCTTCATTGCACACTCCACCATCATAGTTGGAATACTATGACTTTTTCTGAGTGTGCTAGGGCCCCATCTCCTCATTCTAAGGTTTCTGAGTTTGATTCTTCACTTAATTTAATTCACAAAACCCAATTTCTTCATTTCTTTCTAATTTCATAGTATCCGACATTGGTCCAGCGACCATTGCCGGTTCACATCTGGCCATCATTGATTAAACCCTAACCGGTGTCAGCTTTTGGATTTCTAGTTAATTTACCTAGAATATCCTTAATCACTCTTTCTATTCTATTTCTGGCCCTCAGGGCATCATCATATTTCCCCCCTATGGTTACCTACTTCCATACACAGTTCCCCCAGCACATATCCAACATTCTTGTTTCATTCTTTGAGACTGGTATTCTTCCACAGTGACCAGTATCAGTTTTAGAAACCGTCATCAATTTTCCCTCAGCCATCACTGGTCAACCTGACCATCATTGGTTTTCCCTCAACCATCACCGGTTAGCCTGACCGTCATAAGTTACCTGTGTTTGATTTTCAAAATCTAGACATTGAACATATTCACCTCCTGGACCCCATTATTCTCTGTTCCTACCATTTTTTGTAGCATCTACAGAATACAGTCTTAATAGGTCAGCACTTTTCCACATGGTGCTGACTCGCAGCCAGGCTAACACTCTCATATTCCACACTAGTCGTCAACCACTCCCACCTAGTCCCTCACCGCCTTCCATCTTGTCACCCATGGATCCAACCTTACCTACCACCATTGCTGCATGTGACGAAGAATTTGCACGACTCCTAGATCATAATCCCACGGCCTTACAATTATACCTTTCCCACTCTTCCACTTGATATTCCTTGGGAAAGTTGATATATGGCATGTCGGTATCCATCTCTCTTGCCCTTATTCCTACTTCAGCATCAGTTCCTAATAATATGAATTTATCCTCACTTGCTTCACCCCCAATAGTTTCACATCTAGGACCCATACCATCCATGACCTCTACATCTACATTATCACTCATGCCTATCATATATGTGGTCCCCTCATCCACCCCTAGGCCATAGCCTTGTTCACACCCGTTGTCTCACAAATACCCATTGCAACACAACCACCCGTGGTTTTGGTGACCCTTACTCCATTCCAGAATCTTTTCCTCTCCATCCCACAAACACTACCCCCAATCGCTACCAAAATCATGAAGACCATCCCACCTATATACACATACTATCAACAACCCCCTATCTCGTCTGTCACCCATTCTGGATATGTGCCTTCTATATTGGTTCCTTATTATCAACCTCCCTATCAAGTTCAATATATGACCCCTTTTTCCATAGGAGTTGTCCCTCCATCACAACCTACCAATGACCTCATCAAGTTGATGATGGAAAATACAGCAGACTCCTAAAAACTAGGTGTGGATATGTTGGCTTCTTCGCTTTTCACTGAGAAAACAATGATTTTTCTAATCAGCCAATGTTTCATGCATCCCTATTCCTATTTACAAACATACCTCGTAAATAATGGGAAGGTGCCATATTTTAAATCTAGGATTGTCTCTACCATTAGAAGACCCACAACAACATTTGCCATCCTAATCATACATGGGTCACCACATGATTTGGCCAAGCCAGCCCATTTATACTTTTGAGGACTATCCTGATTTCCTTGACAGGACCTAGCTTAGAATGGTATAATAGGATATCGAGACATTCCATCTACTCATTCAATCAAGTAGCCTAGGCCTTCTTAGACCACTTCTTAATCAGCATTGTTAAGAAGGTTACCATGACTAATCTTTGATTTTAACATTGACGGTATGCTCTTATGAATCTATCGCTGAATTGTTGTCACTTGCTGACTGCAGCCTGGGATTATCTAGTTCCTCACATTTTCTCCATAATTTTATCCCTAGAAACATGGGCTCATAGATGTATTTACTCAAATTTTACAAATCAGACACATATGCATCTAACCCTTCAGGTATCCAAAACTTTTTCAACTACGTGTCGATGAGGCATTCACTATGGCACTGATAAGTGGAAATTGAGTGCTTAGGTCTAAGAACATACTTATTCAACTTTTCTCTCTTTATTTTTTCACGTTCAAACCCAATGATACTAATTCATCTGCTCTGATCATACTCTCAAAATAGCTATTCCTAAACCCATAGGGTTTGACCATGATTGTTTGATAGTTCTGAAGGGATTGTTTGAATCTTAGCTCATTAAACAAACCTATGGTTTAGCTAGTTGTACATCTCTCTCATGTCCAAGCTATTAAGTTGAGATGGGAATTTACTGAAAAGTACACTTTGATTTGAGGTGTAATGATATTTTATCCCCATTTTAGATTCTCTTCTTGAAGGTTACCTATGTCATGGGTATACCTATTGTTAGTGTAGACACCAAATTTGGGTCTTACGACACGCTCTGTGCCCCGTATCTCGTCCTGCAACCTAACCCTACCTCACCACCTAAACCTTACACACTTAACTATTTATTAATTACCTTATAATTAATAAATCCACATCTCCAACCCTGCCACCTCACCTCGCCACCTCAATCTCACCATGACCTAGCCCTAACCCTAAACTAACCTAATTAAGACCTATGACTTGGTCCAGACCCACACCCATGACTCATCACCCCTCACCCACACCAAAACGAACCTAATAATGACTTGACCAAGCCCACAACTAACCCCTCGGGAGAAAAGGAGGGTAAGTTGGCTATTTTACTAAAAATAGCCAACTTTGACCTAACCGACATCTATCCCTATGCGACCGGCATCAGTTAGGTAACCCCCATTGGTTCTCATGTAAATGAGCATCCCCCAACCAAAACAAAGGAACCAAATTCATTTGCAAGATTTGGAATCCATTTGCAGAGGAAAGAGAAGGGAGAAGGAGAGAAGGGTTTGCAAAGAGGAGCTATTGAGCCCAAGACTGTAACTGAGCAACTAGATCATTGGTCACACTCGTCCAAACATTGGGAGAGTCGGAGGATAGCTTCATCATCTCACTTCTCGATGGTACCGGATCATCCCAACTGAGCCTTGCCTTTGCCACTGCATTCCTTGGACCTGCATCCGCATCAGAAAGACTAGTAAGTAGTCTCTTTTATTACCTTGTATGTTTCTAGACACTACTTTCGTGAACTTTTGATTCATAGTGATTATAATCTCACTCCTGGATCTACCACCTGACAGCACCCTACACCTAACCTTTATTCATCCATCTCTATATATTCCCCATAAGACAGATTTCTCACTCTCTGAGTCTTCTCTATCACCCTACTACTCCCCTCAACCATTTACTAACTTTCTAAACCTGCATAACCACCTTACAACCAACCTCCATTTAAAAAGCCCATAAATCACTACCCCTACCGATATCAGTTATCCCCTATACCGGTAACGGTTTTGGTAACCGTGATTGACCTATCCTGTGACCTCCATCAGTTACTATGACTTATACCAGAAACAAACCTTTCACCTATTTACCTCCAAACAATCTCATATCCAGCCTTGTCTATCCTTGTAACTTGATCTGAACGTATCAATAACCAAGTGACCAAAACAAACAATATGACATTTTTATTATTGGTAGTTTAGTCTCTATTGCTTTTAGTAATGAGGTACCTAAATCATGATTTCGCAATAGCTTCTTTTTTATCATTTGCATTAATTCGTATTAAAAGGGAACTGATCACCTTCAAAAGGAAGTCTAATATTTCCTGGGCCCAAGGCAGTTCCCTCACTTATTATTTAACGAAAATCTGGTGGTCTTGCATTCTTATTTACAGGTAGTCCTTCCTAGACAAAAAGGAGCTCTTCACAATAGGTCTAATCTCTCTACGGTACACGCACACCTTCCCAACAGTCAACAGGTATTCCTCCTAGCCCTAACCCTTATCTTTTTCTCAAGAGAATGAAAGGATAGAAGCAACTCTATTCCGGAATGAAAGGATAGAAGCAATGATAGGTTTTGACCTTGAGTGACCCATGCCCTTATGTAATAAGGAACATGAATTTTGCAACTATCATCATGTCAAAGGTCATAGTGACGATAAATGCATCACCTTCAAGAATATTGTCCAAGAAATGTTAGACAATGGAGATCTAGTCTTGGATAGCCCAAATGCACCCTCTAACCAAAACCTACACATCTTCAAGAATTCATTCCCTAATCATGCCCCATCTTCCAATCAAGCTGGCGACACTTCCAACAATGATAGAAATGTTCAAAAGGTCCATGCTATTTTCGATGACATACTAGTCATTTCCCAATTGCCTCATGTTCCTTCCATATATGAGATCTTAGCCCAAGCTCCCCTACCTACACAAGAACCAATTTCATCTACTCCCCCACCCATGGAGACATCCCATTCATTTTCTTCTTCACCCATGGAAGAGCCTATAATTAGCATGTCGCCTTTGACTCCTCAAAATCATGAGCAGTTGTTAGTTGAACCTCTCCTACTCATAGAAGATGCAGGTCCACTGCCTACACCAACACAAGGAGAATCCACTTTGGCTGGCCCATCCTCTCCTCTACCCATGGAGGATACTATAGAAGTACGACTGCCTGTAGATGACCATTCACCATCAAACCTTCAAGATCCTGATCATATACTTTCAGATCTCTTAACCACAGAGTCCAAGGCTAACCATTTCCATGTATCTCAAAAACATTTTATGGGGATTGCCACTCAATCCACGTCAACCCTACCTATGTAAGTAATATTCTCACGCTTGGTTGATCACCTGGACTATATCGATAGAGCCTTACTTTGGGGACGCCTTCTACTTCTTGTTTCAACACAAATAAAGTTGTCCCCTGCTGACACCTCCACTATCTATCCAAAAGTATTTTAGGAAACCAAACCAAACACAATCATGACTATTCTAATTCCTTCCACGACACCACCCCCATCCCAACTCACACCTCTACCAATAACCCAACATACACCTACACCCAAACACCTACCCTTTCCTATATCGCCACCCTTACCTAAACCTATCCCTACCTTGGGGGTCATACCAACATCTAACCTTACTCACCCACCCATCAAATTAGATTTAGCCACATCTTCCAAAATTGATGCTAGACTTACCCTGGCCCCTAAAAGGAATATCCAATCTCTAAGGGCTCATACACCAACCTCACCTACCATGCAACTATCACCTTCACCCCTTCCGTCCATCCTAGGACCTCACCCCTCGACCGTGGCAAAACAACCCCCGTCCATCGGAAAACCAAGAACCTAGCAGCCCATTTCCTCATCATAGGTCTTTAATATACCCAAGTGACTCACACAACTTCCACCCTCACTTGTAACCTTCTTACCACCTATACCACCACTACCTTCCATAACTGCTTCACTACCCATGACATTTTCTTCTCTTTCACTCATGTCTCATGCCCAACCTACACCCCCTACCTCTATAGCACCTTGATTACCCCCATGGGTAACCCATCCCATTCTGCCATCAGTTTTTCCATCCACATCTTGTACACCTATTTCATCATTTCCCAAAAGGATGCAACCTAAAGCTAAAAATTTTCTACCTTACAATAAGGTAGTTAAACCAACCAAACCTTCCATTGCCAGTTCTTCTACCTTGCCCCTACCCAAGTAGATATGACCAACACTTAGGACCACACCACACACTAAACTAGTAGCCCAACCTACTCCTCTTATTGTAAAACCTCTTCCTCCACAATCATCCATACATGTACCCAAACCCACATTCACCTCCCATTGTGATCCACTAGCAGGATCCTACGCTAAAATCTTAACCAATCTCCTCGAAATTTCCGTCATCACATTACCGCCCCTTAGACCTTATGACCCACTTAAACCCAAACCAAAAGGGTTTGACAAAACCAAAATTTACACCTACCATTGTGTGTCAGGCCATGATGTAGAGAACTGTAAGGCTTTGAAAACCACCCTTGTCCAATTATGTCCTCCTGAAGAAAACTTTGACGATGCTGATCTTCTCGATGAGGACCCCATTTCACCTTCACCCATTCCCATATATATTCTCTCATTACCTACTCAATGACCAAAATCTCCACCCCCACAAATCTTTTATCCACCCCCGAGATTTGAGATTAACATGGTTCGTATAAGAAAGTTGGCCAAACCACCACCAAAATGCCAATGCACCCTACTCATTTCACAAGGATCATATCCCCCACTATGGTTTTGTCCCTCATGCCACTATACCTTCCATGACACACCCTCTTCATCCACCTCTCCTCAGATTAACATGATCAACATTGCCACACGTGTTCAGAAAGATAAGGGTAAGGAAAAAGAAATTGGCCCATCAACCACCCCTGTACCCAACATACCATCTACACCCATACCTAAAGTCATCATTCGAGTTCTTGCATATCCTATTTCCGATGGGGCCACACATCGCACAATGCTAAAACAACTACACCAATCCCCCCTCAAAATGTCTTTATACAACCTCGTCCAAACCTCAAAATGACATCGTCAAGCCCTCTTGGAGGTCCTTCAATCTATCGAAGTCTTACAAAATGAACCCACACTCATAGCCCCCATCATTACCCCTCACCAAGTGGCCTCTATCACTAGGTATTTTCCTTCCTCTACACCTCCACCCATTCTCACCTCATTTTCCTTCTTATCCTAACTCCCTCTCCCCTCAAGGGATGCGGCACAACCACAACATTTCATGATCATGTGACTTTTCATCACTCTTAGAATATCCCATTATGCAAGGCCTGTAGGGCCTTACGTTCATAAGCCTATCTGGGGTATGGTAGACTCATTAGGGTTCTTATCAATTACACAACTCTTTTACCACCTCTTACCATTCACCTTCCTCATTTATTTATTGATTATCCTATACAAGACCAGATCCTCGACACATGTGTTTAAAAATCAATCAACCATACCTACAACCTAAACTAAATCATGCCTATGACCTACATCACCCATGCCTCGCACCTATCAGCCCATTCCGCTATTTCATCATAATCTTCCCTAGCTTATGGGAGAACTACATCATCTTGAGGTCCCTTTTCATCGGGACTATGTAGGCAGCACTTTAAGGGCATGAAGCCCTTGAAGGTTAGCTCAGCCACTCTTTACCCTGACCAATTCTCATTTCCTATTCACATTCTACCCTAGTTAGTTTCCTTTTTATATCAATAATTAGAAATTAAACCAAACAAAAAACAAATGCTTAACATCTTTACCATCATAAGCTACACATTCATTTCATCTTGTCTACAATTTATGTACCATAACCAAACATTTTCCTACAAATCATCTTAACATGATCCACATCATCATTACTTACACAAATTAATGACTTAGAAATTCAACCATACCTAACCAGACCTAATTAAATCCATGTGTAAGTCAACCTGACTCCATCATGCCTAAACCGACCTTGCTCCACTAAGCCTACACGACCTTGACTCTATCATGCCTAATCCACCTGATTTCCACCTATACATATATATATATATATATATATATATATATAACAATGAAAATTAACACATGTATACCATCCATATTATAAACACCATCATTTATGAATTAGATAGTCTATATAAAAATCCATGTGAACATATATACCAATAATAATCACAATAACCTCAAATCACTCAGATACAACCTCATCATCTTCGGCACGCAGGTCGATATATCATCAAAAATATCAAAAACTCTCATATACAACCTCACTATCTTCGGCATGCATGCTGGTATATATAAAAAATACACAAATATACAAAACAGGAGGTACACATGGCTATCATACATCACCCTATTGGATATCCTCCATATCTGTCTCACTTGTCTCCTCCTCCTCCACCACCCCCGTATGACATCCAGCTAGTATCTCACCACCCATCATCGGCCCTAGTCGGAGCTCTGCTAGTACCTCACCTGGGGTTGGCCTCCGTGAACTAGTGGCCTCACCCTAACCCTATCTTGGAGCTCGATGCCCCCTGTGCTCTCTACACTATGGGTACATGACCTGGTCCTCTCACTTGAGGCCTGTTGTGCTCTATACTCCCCATAGGATAGAAAATATATCCCTGGGGCCATCAAAATATCTTGATAATACCATACCTCACCTAAGGCATCTCTCAACCAGCCTATCGGTACTGTCTGTGATGGTGTTATTGGCCTCGGCCCCTGTACCTGTCTCTCGGGACCCTGTCCCATTGATACCTGTAAAGAGGGGCCATGTCCCGCTCCTGCCTGTATCTAGGCTTGAAGGATCGAAACCTACACCTATGTAGTGGACAAATAGCCCTACAAACCTATAATTTACACCTATAGGGAGGCCACCTGTACCCCATCTCCATCTCCACCCTTTGCAGGTACATGTCCCTATGCTACCTGGGCCTGTAGAGTGGCCACTTGTACCTACAAAATAATAACATGTGCCTCTAAGCCTGTCAGTTGCCCTTGCACTATACCCAACTGTGTAATCAAGGTCGTCACCTACCCCTATAGGGTGTCTCTCTACACTATGATGGTGGCTAAATATGACTGCCTCAACCTCGGTGGTACTACTCGTAAATGTGCAGCCTACCATTGTTTGTATCTATCTGTAACCCCAGAATTATCAATCCATTGGTCTATCACTTGCTCCTCCTTCCTTGTCAGTACTGTCGGCTGTGGTAGACGCAGTGGCCTCTCCACATCATCCCTCCTATACTATGGGAAAGATGGCGGTATATCCTGAAACAGCCTGAATTACTGTCTAACCATGTCCACAAGTATCATCTCATGCTCTCCTGCATGTCACCCCTCTATCCAATAGAATAGTTGTAGCTCATGTAGCTCCTCTGTCATCCACCCATATGATGGAAAACCCACATAGGGCCTCCAAATGATGTCCACGCTAGATAACCCCTCTAATAATCACTTATAATTAGCTACATCATCTGTATCTCTAGTAGCTCAGCGCTCCCCAATCACAGGAACCCATCTCTTGAATCCCACCCAAAATTTTTTTGGCTCAAATGCATTAGTCTGGGGCATACCAACTAGATGCACACACACAATGTGTTCATATGCCCAACAGTGAAGTAGGAAAGTACAACACATGCTAAACCTCTGTAGCCACCCATAAGCCCATAACTCTCTATATAATTGAACCAAAAATGTTGGCGCCCATGCAAAATGGGTCCTGTCCTCCGTCATGTCATGTAGAACCCCATCAATGATCATGGGAATCTCCCACTCTCCACATCCAGTAGTGCAAAGTAGCAGACTGACTCCATCAACAACACTACCAGTCTCATCTCCTTCGAATGGGCCTATTACATATCACCATAGCTCATGTCGGCACTATGGAACCTTAAATCTTCCAGCCCCTTGCCAAACATGATCAGCATCAACTCCTCATAGGCCTCTGTGGAGATATAATATGCATGTGTCCCCACTATCGGTAGCCACAGGATCCTGTACACATCCTCCAAGGTGACTGTGATCTCACCCATCGACAAATGGAAGGTATTGGTCACTGAGTCCCATATGTTGATGAGAGAGACCATCAAACTCGACTCATGGAATGTTCCGATAGCATCTAACCTCAATCAGGAAAAACTCTACAACATGGCACCAGTCCTCAACTATTGTGCCCCCCCGGACCTCCACGAGTAAGGGAGGTACCCTATCTCTCATCCGTAACTGGTCCCTGGCCTACATTCAACCAATTACGCAAATTATTAAACACTCAAATTTACCCAACATTGACCTTTAATCCCCCCACCCGATATCTATTTTACCCACTTTCTCTAACCTTTCCCCTTACCCCTCAACCTCTAGCCCATTTTTACCTAACCTGCACCGGTTACTCCTTACCGTCAATGGATCGATATAACTGACATCGGTTCCTCTCATCACTGACTGATGTCAGTGTGACAAGACCGATGTCGGCCATACTTTGACCGGAATCGGTCACTATTCCAGTACCCCAAGCCCGAACCCCCATTTTCTCCCCCCATTTATTTCACATTTCCCCTACACACCTTACCAAACCTGCCCCCAATTACTCCCCAACCCTATTTCCTCTACCTATGACCTTTCCACCCCATCGTCCCTCAACATTTTAGCCTCAAATTTCAAATTCTCTACCCTGCCTAAACTAACCTACCCATCCCCTTTTTCTTATATCAAATAACAATGAATGGATCAGATCTTACCTTGTCTCGATGTCACCTCCATGGCGACACATCTGGCCACTATGTCGATGTTCCACCCAAACCTTCTCCCACCTCTTCCATTGCTAATCACCAAATCCAATCCTCCTGACCTTCGCCCACTCAAAATCGACCCCCCTGTGCTCATGGATTTGTCTACTTGGCTCCTCTAACCAATCATATCTCTCCATCTCAGCAAGATATCATCCCTCATCCTTTCCTCCTGACAATGCACAACTCGTTCAGTGCTCTGTCATTTTCACAAAAGCCAAAACATACAAATGAATGTGTATTATACTTCTTTTTTCTTTATATATACCCACGTCAACCTAACCAACGTCGGTTCTACCTAAACCAACATCATTCCTATTCCCTAGCACACCATGGTCGGTTATACCCAAACCAACATTGGTCATCTACCCTAATAAACCATTTTTGTCTTAACTAGACCATCACCGGTTACGTATGATTGGCATCGGTTACCTATCATACTCATTCCTATACCCTTTCCCCATTTCTGAACAACACTTAACCAAACCAGCCACCGTTTGACCTTACCCACCCTTATTGCAACAAACCTCCATGCCTACCTTATATTTACATGTTCTTAATTATGTTTTGGGATTGTTATTTTACCCATACCTCGGCCTTACCCATGTCATGACCTAGCTACCTAGACCTGGAACATTGTTACTAACCTATGAACTCGTGCTCACTATACCTTGCGACACTCTTACCCATGTTGTTTGACCTAATGACCTTACCTTTCCTATTGTCATGTTCTTTATCCTGACCCAACCTTTGGTGTACCAGAACATACCTACACATTCCTGCACTTGACCTGTGATGTGCTTCCACACCATATCCTATACCTTGGATACCAGAATAACTTCAACCTTGTTCGGATAAACCTATTGATCTTAGACGATGTAGATTTTGCAAGATCTTCAGCCTAGAACTATGTCACAGTTTATAACATGTGCGTGCGTTTAACTGCCATTACCTTTGGCCCTGGCCCATTTACCTGTTTACCCATTTTTGACCTCTACACTTTCATCACATCCATCTTTTATCAAACAACTCACTGCTTCCTTCTATCACCTCATCAGTTTCCAATTTGAGGGGGGTTACCTCCACCCACAAATGGGGTGCTAACATCTTATTTTTGTCAGTGTCGCTTACCAATACAAACAACGCAACAAAAAGGGGCAAAATGTAGACACCAAAATTGGGTCACACTCCCCTTGGTGCTCCGTCAAAGAATTAATCCAAACATAATCACCTAACCACACCTACCTCCACACTACATTAATATTAATTTAATTAAATTAATACCTATCCTCACAATATTCATCATTTAATTATATTAATTGACCTAATTACCACCTAACCCAGCCACCTTACCCTAGACTTATTCTTGGCATGTTTCCATAACTGAAAATAACTAATTCTTACCTTCCTTAATGAGCTAAGATTTGGTCTAACCCTAAAATCAATCCCTAAAAACTCTCTAACCACATTCCCTCTCATTAGAAGAGAAGTTTTTGTTCTAATCCGCGAGAATAAAGGAACTGGTCTAGAAGAAATAAGAAATATCTACCCATTTTATTAAACGTAGGGAATCCCACCTTAACCGACGCCAGTCACCCCTAAACCAACATCGGTCAACCTGGAACCATCGTCAGTTACCATTTATTCACCTAAAAAACCTTATTTTTGGTTTGGCACATTCTGAAAGAAAGGAAAGGAGATCATAGTTGCATGCAAGTGAAACTAGCATCCTTTCATGTATCCAGAAATCCATAGCCATCACTAGGATAGATATTAAAGAATCGCACTCATGGAATCATACTGGGATCCACTAGTATGATATCCAACACTATCCTTCTAATCAATAACCACCTCTATTCAACCATCAAAACCTGCATCACAGTAAGTACATCTCTGCCAGCATTTTTTATTTCAGCATAGTTAACTCTTGTCATTCTTGATCTATTCGAGTTTCTTTTACCTCAACCATATCGATGCCGGTTATCCATAATTATCATCATTTCTACCTAAACTGGCATCGGTCATACCTGACCAACATCGATCTCTATGTTTTACACCTTGACCAAGAAAAAATCCAACAATCATCTCACCAGTTAACCTAAACAACCTAGAATCTGACCCTGACTAGTTCCAACACCCTGATAACTACCTACCTTTTTGATATGACCATAGCCTATCACGTTATGTTAAAATTTGCTTATTGTACTTAAATGAGATACCTAAATCATATCAACTACAGTAGCACTTTATTTTTTCTCACATTAATTTTTTTTAAGAAGTGGATTGACAACCATCTAGGAAGTATCACACTTCCCGGAACTAGCATATGCTAGGTAGTCCACTGTTATATATCATTTAACTATCCTTTTGTGGTCTTGTTTTCTAGTACAAGTAGTTCCTCCTAGCCAAAAAGAATCTCTCACAATCATCATTAGATAAAGAAGTCAGAATGTGCGCAATAGCCATCAACCGACCAACATTTAACATGTATTCCTCCTTGGCCCTTACCCTTATCTATTTCGTCACTTCGAAAACGTAAAGAAAATGGTGAAACACCTATTTCACCTAAAACCCTATTGTCTTCATTTTTATACGTACCCAATATCATCAATCATTTCACCTACTTACCTATCACACACCTGCCCAATTTTTCCCTACCTACACTCACTTTTCCCTCTTTTGCCTACATTATTCTTCACCTACCCCTACTTTAATTTTTTTTGCTTTCCCAAATAACTCTTTTTTTTAACCCAATCAATTTTTATAGTGACTGACATCGGTTTCCTTGACTGTAATTGGTCCTCTTCACTGGTGTTGGTCACCCTTTAACCGACCGATGCCAAAAAACCAAACTAAAATCAGCCAACCCTTGACTAACGTCAGTCACTGATTTAGTGATAAAGTGAAACCCCGCACCCTACCATTTTAAAAAATGACCAAAACCCACTAAAAACCTATCTTACCCCACCCAAATTCAAAATACAATCACTTTCCAATGTAACATCTTTGACAAACTATTACTTCGATTCCATTTCCTCTTGACATTGCAAATGTTGACATGTGATTTGTCTTAGGAAGGTGTATTCTTTTGACTATTGGAAATCATGTTTGTAATGGATAAATTATGACTGTTCAAGGATTCAATTTAGTGAGATTCTATTTACTTGAAATTGAAGTCATTATTCTATTTGTTCTGAAAGGGTTGTGAACCTATATTGTTATTTTTGTACTTAACATATGTCAATAGCAAAACCTTGGATCAATTCCATTGATCCAAGGTATGATTCAGTTATTCTTATCTGATTGTCTTGGTAACTTGACATTCTGAAAGAAAAAGATAGTGTGACTGAGTCTTGTTTTGTTATAAAATTAAGAGACCCGGCTCCAGGTGTCTTTACTTGACAATGAGCTTGGTCCTTCTTGTTAAATAATTTTGTAAGACGATGAAAAAAAATGTAAGTGGATTAAAGGCCTATTAAGGGACTATTAAGGTGAATACTTTAACCTTAGTTACAATGTTCTATCCTACGTGGATTCTAATCTAAGGTAATTTAGGTCTACCTGATACCTATTACTAAGGTTTATGTCTTAACCTATGTTGACATGTTTTAATTATGGAAAAGTATTAGAATAACCTAAGGTAAATACTATTGACCTAGACTAAGGTTGGATCCTAATTTAATGTCTATCTAACCTAAGCTAATACTAAGCTAAGGGGGTACCTAAGGTTGCATGGAAAATGATGAGTCAGTGGCATCAATTTCTAAGGCATTAATTTGATTTGATTTTGAATTTTTTTAACTCTAATCAGCCAATTTTGGCAAAGGCATTTGGAGTAAGGGGGATGCCTAGTTGGCATCATCGCTAAAGATATAATGCATGAAAATTTTGTTTTGGAATTCACCATTTTTCGATGGTGGTGGCGTGGAGAAATAGGCGGGAGAGTTGGCTATCCTTTCATTAATGAACCTTGGTCATGGAAAATAAACCTCCTAGGAAGGAATGTAAGTGGAGTTTGGAGAGGTTGTCTGGTCATTTGCGCTTGGTGATTTTTGCTCTGCATGAATATTTTGGGTTCTTTGAACCAGCAGTTCTATTTTCAATCCTCTTCTATTTTTGGCACCTCTGAGCTATTTTTGATCCAGTAGAGGTATAAGATAAATTAGGATGTTTGGAATTATTTATGTCGCTTGAAAAAAAAGGAAAAGATTGTGGAGGCTCGGCTGGAAACCTTCTACAAATCAATAGGAACTTTATCAGGCATGATAGGCTCTATCCATTAATTTGTTCTACTTTTTACTAAATGTCTTCAATAAAACAACTTTGCTCTTGGAAAAAAATGGGTTTTATTTGTGATGTTTATTTGCATTTATGCTTGAACTGATCACTGTATCCTTCTAATGAGATTCACTGTTTGATAAAAGATTTAATCTGGGTTGTTTCTTTGTTGGATAAATGAACGAATTTTCTTAACCTTGTGTGAACTGGATGTTATCAACTCTTGTATTTTGTCTTGGCCGAGAAATTTCTATTAATCTTGAGATGATTTCAAACCCTTTTCTTCATCTGCTCGAGTTATGCTTAAGTAGACAGTCTAATTCTAGTTTGGAAATTGTTCTTGTTGGAGGTTAAGGAAATTATGTTCAATCTTAGCTGAACTGAGATGTGTTGATTCTTTAACTCAGTTGGATGGTTATGGAAGAATTATACTTCAGTTTTGTTTATCCTTACTGGAGATTTGATAAAACATGTTTCAACTCCTGCTTGAACTTATAAGACTTCATTTTCTTTAGTTTTCTCAACTATATGTTATGAGATGATTAAAAATGACTTACATGGTTTTAGGATTTGAACGAATCCCCTTGATACATCTTCTTGATGGCAGAGTTGGAAGTTATTCTACTATCATGTTTTAAAAAGTTTCTTGAATTTGGTTTTTACCCTTTTTTGTTGTATGGATATTTCAAGCTTCTGGAGTTATCTTTCGGTCATCTTGTTGGATTACTAGTTCTTCTTATTCGAGTATAATGTTTAGGAGATGCTATAGGAATGAGGTATCTATGTTTGAATTTGGGTTATCTTGGTCTTTTCTACCTAAGTAAATAGCTGGAACGGTTTTGATTGCTACTCTTTCTTGAGCTCGACTTGAACACACAACTTGGGGATAAGTCATTTTTGTGTTGTTCTTCTATGTGTTCAAATCTTGGTAGGGTTCTTTCCGTCCCTACCCTGTAGACTATTCTTTTGTTCTTACATATTTGGCAATATGGGATGGCTCGACTATAAATCTTGTTTACATTTTTTGGCATTTACCATCAAAGGATGGTTAAGCTTTGTATGCGATGACATTTGAAAGGAAATTACGGTCGCATAAGGTTTCATTATTTGATGATACTTTCTCTCTCTTTGTTTAGGGAAAATAAGAAAAAAAATTATCAAATGATGTTAAAATTAGGAAGGAATTCAGTATGTTGTTGTTGTTTCCCTTCTATTGATTTTGAAATTGCTGTCATGGAAAGGCTTTTCACTAACTACTTGCAACCTGCAGCTATTGCACTATTGTAGCAATGTTGTTTGTAGGTTGAGGGAACTATATCTTTTGTTTTCTGACCTTCATGATTTAAGTCATATATCTCTTTTATGTATCAAGTGGTTGTTGTGTGTTTGTAATGATTACTAGATTTGAATGAACTCTTGAAATGATCTGCATTGGTTCTTTTATTACAGGATATTATTCATATTCTAATATGGAATAATGAGATTTTATCTCACCTTTGTCTTTGACATCCTTCTCTCTATTATGAGTTAAGGTATTCCATTTTGTTTCTCCAAACTCAAAAGGAATTTTTTATTTATTCTCTCTTTGTTCTTAATTGAGGACTAGAATACTATTTTCTCAGATGTCTATAAGAAGTTGTTAGTTGTTCTCTCTTCTTTCATTCAACCTATCATCATGTTATTCCTGTATAAGAGTAGTATAGTTCGACTGTATCGGTCTGAATGAAATGGCAGAGTGGATAGTGGGAGGATACATATTTCTTTTCTTTTCCCTCCCAAATGCTTGATAAGGATATAATGATTTTGATGTGTGACCACTTTCTGGTGTAAGTAAATGGAAATTTTACATTATTAAACACGATGAAGCTAAACATATAACTTAGGCTAGAGTTGGCTTTGAATTTGGATGTTGTATCTTAATTAGGAAAGTCCTATTTTAGGATGTTGATGGTTATTTCTAAACTAGTCTTAGAGTTTGAATGTACTCGGCCTTAGTTATTCTATGATAAAGTATGTTAATGATGAGTATTTTGGATCATTGCTTCTCTAAAAAAAAGTCTATTTTTGTAACTTATTGGAGTTAGCATCTTCATTGATATAGATTGAATGAAACATGAATTAAACTATAAATATCTTTAGTAGGAATGTGATAAGTAATTTGGATGGATTATTACTTATTTGATTTAATTCCTTATGAAATCATTGACTGAAGATGATTTTTACACCATGATCCTTACTAAATGTTAATGTGATCTTAACACTTGTTCTTCCTTTCATGAATGTTATTTCATTAAATGTATCTTCCTATAATGTTTTAACTATTTCATAAAAGCAAAGTTATTTTTATGAAATAGTTAGTTAAAAGCACGTCATTTTAATTCTTAGTGCTTATCATACTCAGTTCAATGAGTTGACCCGCGCTAGCAATTTTTATAAATGGACTTCGTAAGTGATAAAGGAAGACAATAAATTTTAAGATGTTATTTTTTACTTAAAGAATGGAACTTTTATGAAGAAATATGATTCATTATTGAAATGTATTGAAAGAGGAAAAGTTGTATTTATTAATTGAGATTTATGTTGTTTGACATGAAAGATGTCTGAAATTATTGGACTTGTAAAAAGTGTATTTCACTTTTATGAATGGAAAAATATTGTGAGATATTTGTACTAGATGAGACATTCTCCTTGTGCATTCTGTGAGGGAATTTGTAATCTTATCTTTAATTTCTCTTTTTCTTGTCTATATGGAATCCTTTTAGTTGACTCAAACAAATTAGATGGAAGGGAATTAGATACTCTATCCCTATATTGAAATGCAACTTATTGAGGTGGCATGCATAGATGTTCTTTAACTAAGACATGATGGTTTATTAAAAGATGTTAATGAAAGTGAAAATATATTATGATGTATTGTATAATGTAAAAGGGTACGAGAACCCTAATTCAAACAAGAAAGAGGAAGGTGAACTTCCTCTCGACCAATACTTTAATAAGTATAAAACTAAGCAAAGGTAAATACAAACATTTATTAATGAGACTTCATTTCAATGAACTCTAATATAATGGAACCTGTTTTAAAACTTAAATAGGCTAAGAATGATAGGGTATAATATGTTAATCTTATTATAGTTTATTGTTTCTATTTTAATTAACTGAACACTAAAGTAAGAAGTTGATGATTAAAAAACAATCATGTTGTTTCTACAAAACCTTAACAACTCAACTGTGGATGTTAACCTTTATTGTTAAGGAATAGGGTTCAGCACGGTTGTGATGGGTGTCATTATTCCCTTCATTTAATCAACTTCCTATTGATGTCATATTAAAACCAGGGGTGTGTCTAAAGTTATATGCAACAAGAGTAATCCTATTGGTATAGTAGTTGATTGTAGTTATTTTTGTATTTTATGGGGGATATTTTCAATGTCTTAAGGACTTCTTGGTAAAAACCTTATTTAAATCATACTATGAAAAATTTGCTGAAAGGAAACACACTAAAAGCTTTGCTAAAAGGAAACACACTTTACAGAATGGAAATAAACACACTTTCTTTTGGAAATAAACACACAACTTAGAGTGCTTAGAAATGGTTACAAGAAGAATAACAATCTATCTAGACACCTACAGGAACGTGTATACAACAAAGTTTAACTGAAAAAATTAAAAGTGATACAAAATTAACAGATCTAAACAATTTTCTTAGGAAATATAAATACCAAATAGATTAATATCCTGGTCCTTGGGGGAGTGGGCCCTTGCTCCTCCTTGAATCAGGATTTAACAACTTAGAATTCCCTCAAACAAGAATGGCTATTTATTAATAAAACATTCGGTATTACAAAACATACTGGATTTGTGTACTACGATTTGTATTACTTATTCTATATCTATATCTCTGTTCTCTTTTCTATATATTTTTTATCTACTGCAGGTTTGCTTATATATACATTTATAATCATAGTTGTCTCTACTATTCTGATGAAATCGAATCGTGCCCAGAATAGATGCTGACACGGATTGTGGCTGATCAAACAACTATAAGATAACTAACCTTGGATCTACGATTGGAAATCTTATCATCCTTTCTTGATTGAAAGGGACGTTGATGCTAAATCACCAGATGTGGTTAGAATAGATAAATTTCCATTGGTTCCGGAAATTTAGAGAATTTCCAGAACCATAGGAAATCGTTAAAGATCAAAACTGTGAGAGTTCCAGAACTAAATACTGGAGTTTCGGATCTAAGTCCGAAAGATCCGGAACTAGATGATGACTGTGTAATGGAGTTCCAGAACTAGCTTGGAAGTTCCAGAACTAAGTCGTATTGGAACAGATGCTACCAAAAACATGTTAAACGATACATACTTCATTTCTTTGACTGATTAAACCTACTTTATTACAAAACTAAATTTCCAACACACTTCATCAGGAATTTCAGAGCTTTTAAACATTAGAGTCACAATCAATCAAAAGATGAACAATTACATCCTAACTCATATCAGATCAAATAAAAGTCACAAAATGTAATCAAACTTAATAAAAAGGAGAGTAAGATGAGATCATTTATTATACATTTAATGGGCATATTTTGGCCTCATCATTTCCCCCGTACTTACTTGTTTATAAGTCCCTTTGCAAACTTTTTTCTTAAAAAGTGGGGTTATATGTTCTGCATTCCATTTGATTTCTCAGATCAAATGGCTGAAACTAGATCTTCCAGTGTTTAAACTTAGAGGTATTGTACCTTGCTTCTACTTCTATTTTCCTCTGCCACTCTTCAAATTTAGTAGGATCTTGAGGTTTGTTGTTTTTCCAAGGAGACATGAGGGTGAGAAGTAGAGGGGGCCTTGTTCACATTCCCATCCATATTTTCTCATAGGTCTCATTGATCTGAGGAATTATTGTCCATAAAGATTTTTCTTTTTTTAAAATCCAGATCATATTTGTAGGGGATATTACTTCCCTTCTTCTCAAGGAAACTGTAAGAAGTTCCCACCTTTTTGAGCATCCCTCAAAAATATCTTCAAACTTTTCCTCCTCGTAGGAGGTAAAGGTGTCAATACTTTTTTGTAAGCTAGAAAAATAATGTATCTTGAATCATTCATGAAAGGCATGAGTTCTAAAATGTATGAAGAAGGTAGAAGGTTTACCATAGAGAGCCCTCATGTAAAGACCAGTTGAGATAGCTTTCAATAAAAACTCAAAATCCCTTTCCTTCCATACAATCTGATTTTGCAAAGCAGAGACAAATGCATTGAGCTGACTTTCCCCCACATGCAAATTGATCATAAATACTGTTTTTTTTTATAGAATCAGATTACAAAGATAGAATTCACACCGAATATTTTTCTGCTTAGGACTGGCTAAAGAATAGGTTGTCATGAATTCAGATTCATCTTTTAATTCATATGGAATTCCACATGCAATCCTTCACAACTGTCAACGAATGAATTGTTCTTCCAAAAACACACTATATGTAGGAGAGGGCCTCCTACAGGCAAGTAATTTTTCACTCATAATGCATACCATCTGTATTTTTGAAAGACATTTATATTTGTCTCCTTCTTCCTTATAAAAATTTTCTTCCCACTCTTTTCTTTCCTTCTTTTCTTCTTCCATCTTGGTCTTCAAATCTTCATTGGATGTTTTAGCTTCTCTCAGCTCCCTGTAAGTGTCATTCCATAGTTGTTTGAGAGGCAAATAAGTTAACATGGTCTGTGCAGAGACTGTGGACATAGCATTTTTTTTCCTAGAAGTTTGACATTCTTCCTCTTTCTCTATCAGTTGTTTTTTAATTACTAATAATTCCTCAGTCCTAACTGCAAGCTGAGTTATTAATTCTCCAATGAGCATTTCCCTCTATTCTAATTTGAGTTTGAGGAAATCCAATTCCTCATCCTTTTCCCTGATAATGATCTCTTCTCTAGACAAGAACAGAACCTGTTTAACCTGATGTTTTTCTTTTTCCTCTAAAATTTATTAGGGAGTTGAGCATTCTTCTTCTATCAAAGGAAATTGACATTTTCATCTCCAGGATGCCAACTCTTATTCTTTATGTGATAATGCTAATGGTTCAGCCAATTCTTGAAAATTCTACTTCTCAAGTCTCTCATCTCCTTTGTCCATCTCAGCTTGGCTTGGTTCAGGAGGAGTCATGCCCATGCTACCCAAAATATCGACAGCTTCTTTTTCCATCTTTTCCTATTCATTCCTTCCCTCTGGGGTTTCCCTTGACCTCTTATGAATTTTCCTTCTTTGGGGAATTTCAACAGGCCCATCGATGGATTTTCTTCTAGAGATTCTTCTTACTTTTGTTTCTTTCTCTTGCAGGGGTGAACTATCACCGTTAGAGACAAATATTAGCTCCCCTTTAGCTGTTGCAGAAGAAGGAATTTCCTTCAAAGGTATAGAAGGTTCTGTTGTTTTGATCTTTCTCACAGATATTCTTTTTGGTATATTTTCTCTTCCCACTTCCTTCTAATATTCTACAGGGGCATCAATTTCCAAATTAGTTGAAGGAGAAAATGGAGCTGGTATTGTCCTCCTGATAATATCAGAGTTTTTCTTAAACTTGCCAAGAAACTTTTCCCAAATTTATTCTTCATTTTTATTTGATAGAAAATGGTGTTGGCATCCCAAATGAACTAACCCGTGATACCTAATTGTCCCAACACCCCACGAATACCTCTGGGCCATGGTATGGATAGAATAAAAAAGAAACCCTGGAAGGTTTACTATGTATTCTAGTTTTGTGGCTCCATATTTCAGATATATGAGCATATTTAGGACTTCTTTTCCTATGGACCCAAATTGACCATCACAAGTTAAATACTTTACTATCCAAAATGCTACCCTATCAAAGAGTTTGGGAAAACTAGCCCTTCTGACACCTTTTATGATTTTCTTTGTGTTGTAAATGTATTGAGGTTCAGTTTCCCTTTCTTCTAGCAGGGTTTCAACCAGTTCTTTCAAGGTCCCTTTGGCAGGATGTGGGACATGAAAAATTGGCACCCCAGACACATTACTTATTGTATTCACAGAAAAAGGAATAAAAATATTTCTAACATTTGTCATTTTTTGCTCTAGGTTTATAACGAATTCTCTTACTAATTTGTCGTTACACTTTGAAAACTTTTTCAGGAATTCTAGCCATCTTGCATGCTCAAAGATAGATGCAACTTCTTCGTCCACGAGCAACTGGGAATCATCCTCTAGTTCCAATTTATTTTTAATCCCCATATCGACTCAAATTTTGTTTCCTTTGATTTTGTGCAAATCGGATGCAGGTCTTCTTGCTTAGTTGTGGAACCTCTATTCTTAGCTGTGGAACCTCTGTTCTTAGATGTGGAACCTGTGCTCTTAGCTGCAGAACCTCTATGCTTTGCTACGGAACACAAGCCTAATTCATTGTTTCTCCCCCAAAATTTCTCTGCAACTATTTCATTTTATTTTGCACTAATGATTACTCATGATAACTATGCCGCCACTTATTCCATCTAAATCATCTTCATGATTACTCACTTAATAGATGACTCATCATACCAACTTTTAAATCAAGTCTAATCACACATGCAAACTTTTAATCTAACCCTAAACAAGTTAAAAGATATAATTACTGTCCTTGATGATGTAATCCTTTTGTTATTATGACTCATCATTCCTACAAGTGGAGTAAAAAATGATTAGAAAAGACAGCTGGAATTCCAAAGAATTCCCTTTTATTTGAATTAGCCAAATGAGGAGGTCAACCACTATTGCTGGTTTTCAATTGACCTCTGAGAGAAAAAAAAAATTATTTTTATTTTTGGGAAAGAAAACGCCATTTACTAGTTTTCATTTTCTTCCCTTTTATTCTAGATCTATCATCTGGTTATTTGATCATTTTGGAAGAACTAGGTTCTTCCATATGATCAAATTATTTGTCTTCTTCAATCTTCGTCAAGAATTCATCCTTAGTAGGAGGCTTCCTATAGAGTTTTAGCCTATGTCCATTAACCAAGAATGTTCTTCTACTGCCATTAATGGGAAGTAAATGAATATAACCATTGTCGAATATCTGCTCAATCTAATAGGGTCCCAACCATCTGGTTCTCAATTTTCCCTTGAATTAATTGTACTTAGAATCAAACAACAATGCCTAGTATCCTACTTTTAATTGCCTTTTCTTGATATGTGTGTCATGTCATTACTTCCTTTGATCTTGGATTATTTTTGTCTGCTGAAGTGCTTCCATCCTCAATTCATCCAATTCATTGAGTTAAAGGATTCTTTCCTTTTGAGTTGCATCCAACTCAATACCCACCTTAATTGTTGTCCTCAATGTCTGTAGTTCAAACTCAATGGGCAATAAGGGATTTTTCCTATAGACTAACTCATATGGTGAAAACCTTGTTGTAGTTTTCAAATTTGTATTATAAGCCCAAATAGCTTCAGGTAGTCTCTTTACCCAATCTTTTCTCCCAGCCTCAACTGTTTTGGTAAGGATGTTTTCCAATTCTATGTTTGTTACTTCAGCTTGTCCATTTGAACATGGGTGATAATGAGATGACTTCCTATGATTGATTTGGTAATACATTATGAAATCTTGAATCATATTAGACATAAATTGTGGTCCCTGATATGAACTATGCTCTTTAGTACTCTAAACTTTACCATAATTTTGTGCCAAAGGAAATCAACAACTACTTCTTCAGTGGCATTTGTCAATGCCTGTACTTCTGCCTACTTTGTCACATAGTCAATACACACAAGAATATATTTCTTTCCTTGTGAAGGAGGATTAAGGAGACCAAAAAAATCCAATCCCCATCTCTCAAATGGTTCAATCACTACTTGAGGTTAAAGAGGCATTTCATTGGTGAAAGTTGGTTGTCCAACCCTTTGACAAGGATCACACCACTTGATATATCTCTTCACATCCTTGTACATAGATGGCCAATAATATTCATTGTCAAGTATCTTATGATTTTTTCTTTTCACTGAATAGTGTCCTCCACTTGGTTCATCATGACATGCTCAGAGGATGTCCAAGATTTCATCTTCTCTTACAGACTTGCATATAACAAAATTAGGACCACATTTAAATAACATTCCATTTAACCATTTGAATTGTGCATTGGTTTTGATTAACTTCTTTATTTGTTTCTTATTGAAAGAAAGAGGAAACTTCCCTGTTGCAAGATAATTTTCCATATCAGCAAACCATGGTGTAACTGCTGAAATAGCAAACAATTGTTCATCTAGAAAGTTATCATTGACTAGATCTTGCTCCCCTGTAGTGGTTAGTCTTGACAAAAAATCAGCTACCACATTAGATTTACCTAGATTGTCCACGATAGTAATATCGAATTCTTGTAAATGTAATAATCATCTAATTATTCTTCCTCCAACCACTGGTTTGTTCATTAAATATTTAATTGATGAATGATCTGTGTGTACAAATATTTTTTACCCTATAATGTAATGTCTAAATTTATTAATTGCATAAATCACAGCAAGAAATTATTTTTCAGTGGTGGTGTAATTCTTTTCAGTGGGAGTAATATTTTTACTAAGATAATAATTAGCATACAGTTTTCCTTCCTCATCTTTCTGTCCCAAAACTACACCAATGGAATTATTTGAGGCATCTGTTTAGATATGAAATAGATTTTCCCAATTAGGTCCTCTCACTATTGGGGCAGTGATTAATTCTTCTTTAATTTCTTCAAAAGCATGCTGACACCTTTCATCCCAAAGAAATTCACAGTCCTTGGTTAGCAGATTAAACATGGGGGCAGAAATTTTACTGAAATCTTTGATAAAGCACCTATATTACCTAAAATTTCCTTAAAATGACTTGATATCTATGGGGGTCTAAGGAATAGGTAAATCTGAAATTATCCTAATTTTGTTTTGATCAACCTGAATTCCTCTTTTTGAAATATGGTGTCCTAATACAATCCCCTCATCAACCATCATTAAACACTTTGTGACTAAGAGACAGATTGTGTTGTTTACATCTTGTTAACACTCTGTCCAGATTTCTCAAAGCATCATCAGATTTATTTCCGTGTACAGTGAATTCATCCATATATACCTCAACACAATCATTTGTTAGATTAGAAAAGATTGTAAGTACATCTCTCTGGAAAGTTACAAGATCATTGCATAAGCCAAATGGTAACACCCTATAGGCAAAGATACCCCATGGATATGTAAATGTAGTTTTGTTCTGATCTTCATGAGAAACTCTGATTTAATTGTATCCACTAAAGCCATCCAAGAAGGAAAATTACTGATTACCTGAAAGGATGTCTAGGACTTGATCTATGAATGGTAAGGTAAAATAATCTCTCAGTGTGGCTTTGTTTAGTTCCCCATAGTCAACACATATTCTCCATTTTTCATTCTTTTTAGGAAAAATTACAAGAGGAGATACCCACTAACTATCTAAGATAGGGTAGATAAAACCTACTTGTAATAGTTTTTCAATTTCTTGTTTTACTATATCCCTTAAGGCTGGATTAATCCTTCTCTGAGGTTGCCTAACTGGTTTAACATTTTCAGTATAGATGTGATGAGTGCAGATACTTGGGTGAATTCCCTTCATGTCTTTGTAATCCCAAGAAAAATATTTAGTATGATTTTTTAGAACATCAAACAATTTAGCTTCTTCATCATCCTTCAACCAGCTATTAATGTTCAAAATTTTACCCGGTTGAATCTTAACATGCTTGGTTCCAATGTGTGATGAACTGATTTTTTGAAAGGGTTCCATTAAAGCATTTAGTAAACATGCATGTGGTAACAAAATATGATATGTAGAAACATCTCCAAAAGTTCCTTGAGACAGAATACTGTAAAAAGGACAGTAATGAGAATTATGATACTTATCTCTTTATAGGCCAAACTCTTCGTTACTAATACTTTCCAGAAATTCTTCATCATTCCCTGATGTATTTGAAATTGAAGCTACTGATTCTTCCTCTCCCTACAAGGAATCTCGTTTCTCCAGAGTGAAATTATTTCCAATCATAGAGAACCATTGTTGCCGTGATTCTAGAACTAAACCTGGTGGTTCTGGAACAAAGTTCGCAGGTTCTAGAACTATGGTCACAGGTTTTAGAACTATTTCTGATTGCTTCGAGGACAGCGGGTGCTCATTTAATGGTGGATTAATAATCTCTTTTACTTCTCGTACGTAATCCTGTAATGTGATCATACCAAAAGAAGACAAATTTTGATTATTAGTATCAGGAGAATCAACCCATAATTCTTCTTGATTGTCAATAAAAGGTCATGCAAAAGGATATAAGGAAATTCACTTAGAGTTCTTAGCATTAAAGATAGTCATATCACCTGACCTGCAATCAATTAAAACAACAACTGTAGCTAACCATGGTCTACCCAAAATAATGGGATAACTCAATATTTTACCTTTTGGCTGTAATATAAGGAAGTCAACTGGATATTCCCATGACTCCACCATACCTACCATGTCTTAAATAATCCCTTCTAGTTTTGCTACAAATTGGTCTGTCATCTGCAATATGGTATTAGCAAGTTGTATACCCGTTAATGGTAATGTTTTCAAAGTGTCCATTGTCATTACATTTATAGCCACACCCAAATCTACCAAAATGTTATGTATATCATTATTTCCTATAGAGACAGAAATAACATGACTTCCAGGATCTCCGTATTTGGGAAGTAAAAGTTTTCCTGCTAATAAATCAGCAAGTTTCCCATCTACGTTGATAGTCTTAGGGTATTGTTTCTTCCTTCCAAGCTTTTTCAAACATAACATTTTTATTAATTTGTTCAATTCTAGAATGTCCTTAATTTCTTGTAACAATGGTATTTAAATATTCAATTTCCTTATTTCCTATACCAATTCAGACTCCCTAGTTTCTATAGCTTATTTAAATCTCTCTGGAAATGGAGTCTCATTAGTGTCACTATCTGGCTCCTTTTATTTTCTTTTTATATCCTCTTTTGGAACAACATTACTAGGGGTTTCATTTTCTTTTATCATTTAAGTGATTATAACAAGTGGAATACTAATTTTTTTCCAAATTTAGTTTGAATATCCTTACAATCGATGGCATTTAGATCAACTAATTTTTCTGGTTCTGTTCCATAAACATGAGTTGTTTTTTTGTTTCTTGGGTTTGCTACTGGCTATGCTAGTATTTGTGTTTGGACTATATTCTCAGTTTGTGAATTCTATGTAGGGGATTCCATGATGGCCTGTTGATTCTGATTTGGATATGTTTTTCCTTTAGCATAATTACTAGGGTTCCATCTAGGTTGTGACCAAGCATAAGGACTTCCTTGACCAGCCCATGGTTGTTGATGTCCCTAAGCATACCAAGCTTGACTTGCCCATTCCTGAGGGTTCCATGTTGGTTAAGGTACCCAAGGTGGTTGTCCCTGATTTTGTGGTACTGTTTGAGCAACCCATGGCATCATCCAGGGATTAGGAATTGATCTTGGCATAAACTACCCTTGGTGAGGTTGTCTCTGAACAAAATTCAATTCTTCTGTTGTGGATGATGTACTAGCTTGTTTAAGTTGATTCTTTATGACTGGGTGTAGAGAACAAGCATCAATATCATGTTATTTAGATTCATAGATAAGACATACTTCCATTTTATCCAAAGGATAGTCTCTTATTACATTCTTCTTCCTACATCTAGGACAATACATAGCCAATGGTTCAATTTTGGCATTTGCTTTAGCTTGTAATCCATCCATAGTAGAGGTTAATTGAACTAAAATGTCTGTTTTAAAGTTTTCTAACTCATCCATTTGTTTGTTCATATCTGGATTCAGACTTTTCACCGATTTTCCTTTTCTAGGTCCACCCCTTGTTCTAGAATAGCTTCTACAAATCTCCTTAATTTCATTCATCCTTAATTGATCAATGTCTCCACCTCCTATCAAGTTAAGGGCTTCCCTAGATTCGTCATCCAAACCCTTAAGAAAAATGGTTTTACTTAACTCCTCTTGAAGTACAAATCCACACCTTTTGCTCATAAAGAGGAATATGTCTAAATAGTCTTCTATATTTTCATCTTTGTCTTGCTTGATTTTGAAGAATTATTCCTTCCTATTTCTCCCTCTATAATAATCCTGGTATTTTTCTAGGAAGGAAATTTCCATTTATTCCAAAGTGGTAATAGAGTTGGATGGTAATCCCATGAACCACCTCATTGTTGCATCCTTCAGAGTGGATGGAAACAACTTGAGTTTTTGATTATTTGTTTTGTAGTCATAGGTCTGACATAGTACCTTGAACTCAAATAGAAATTGGTTAGGGTCTTCAGATGACATCCCTCTAAATGTGGGTAAATGTGTAGGTGAGATATTTTTCATTGGTGTATCATCATCACCCAATTAGATTGGATAAGTAAAGGTCCTATCAGTTTCTCTTTCATGTTCCTATGCCATTTTTAAAATATTTTTGAAATTTCCTCCCAATCCATGTGGTATGTTGTATGCCTTGGGAAAGGTGAAAAACTATGAGTAGGTGGTTGAATACTCAATTGAGAATCAAAACTCTCCCTAAATGGATCTTGAGAAATAATCCTTCTCCTAAAAGTTCTACTTCCTTCACGTGACTGGTCTAAGAATTCCAAAGGAGGCAAAAAAATTTTCTTGTATAACAGGGGATGATGGTGCCTCCAATTCTTGATCAACTTCCTTATTTGGACTAGAGGATGTTATGAATTCTTGTGAAGATGTTTTTGGGAGGAATCTACCCTTTGAGTCTCTTGGTCTACTCATAAATTTTATGATGTAGTAGGGAAGATCCTTTAAATACTAGATGTATGATTGTTGCTCTTGCTAACACCTAATTAGAAAATTCCAACTAGTGTGTCCCCGGAAATGGCGCCAAAAATGATGGGTGTCGTTATTCCCTTCATTTAATCAACTTCCTATTGATGTCATATTCAAACCAGGGGTGTGTCTAAAGCTATATGCAACAAGAATAATCCTATCGATCTAGTAGTTGACTGTAGTTATTTTTGTATTTTATGGGGGATATTTTCAATGTCTTAAGGAATTCTTGGTAAAAACCTTATTTAAATCATACTATGAAAACTTTGCTGAAAGGAAACACACTGAAAGCTTTGCTAAAAGGAAACACACTTTGCAGAATGGAAATAAACACACTTGCTTTTGGAAATAAACACACAACTTAGAGTGCTTAAAAATGGTTGCAAGAAGAATAAGAATCTATCTAGACACATACAGGAACGAGTATACAACTGAGTTTAACTGGAAGAATTAAAAGCGATACAGAATTAACAAATCTAAACTATTTTCTTAGGAAATATAAATACGAAATAGATGAATATCCTGGTCCTTGGGGGAGTGGGCCCTTTATCCTCCTCAAATCGGGATTTATCAACTTAGAATTATCTCAACCAAGAATGGCTATTTATTGATAAAATATTCAGTATTACAAAACATACTGGATCTATGTACTGTGATCTGTATTAATTATTCTATATCTATATCTCTGTTCTATTTTCTATATATTTGTATCTACTACGGGTCTACTTATATATACATTTACAATCATAGTTGTCTTTGTGATTCTGATGAAATCGAATCATGCCCAGAATAGATGTTGACTCGGATTGTGGCTGATTAGACAACTGTAAGATAACTATCCCTGGATCTGTGATCAGAAATCTTCTCATCCTTTCCTAATTGAAAGGGTCGTTGATGCTAAATCACCGGATGTGATTAGAATAGATAAACTTCCATCGGTTCCGAAACTTAAGAGAAGTTCCAGAACCATAGGAAATCGTTAAAGAATAAAACCATGAGAGTTCCGAAGCTATACCCAGGAGTTCCAGAACTAAGTCTTAAAATTCTAGAACTAAATACTGGAGTTCTGGAACTAGATGATGACTGTGTAATGGAGTTCCGAAACTAGCTTGGAAGTTATGGGACTAATCCGTATTGGAACAGATGCTACCGAAAACATGCTAAATGCTACATACTTCATTTCTTTGACGAGTTAGACCTGTTTTACTACAAAACTGAATTTCCAACACACTTCGTCAGGAATTTCAAAGCTTTTAAACATTAGAATCATAATCAATCAAAAGACATAAAATTACATCCTAACTCATATCAGATCAAATAAAAGTCACAAAATGTAATCAAACTTAATAAAAAGGAGAGTAAGATGAGATCATTTATTATACATTTAACGGGCATATTCTGGCCTCATCATTTTATTGTAATTAAAATCTTTATTAAGAAATAAAATTGGGTAATTCACTTATTTCTTGGGTATGTGCATCCAAATGGGATGATTCAGTTGGTTGTTGACACACACCAACTATAGAACTGTACCTTCATGAAGACTAGGGTCTTCATGAGGATACTGTGTTGCAGTTGACATGTGGCAACACCCATTAGAATTAGACCAACTAGATTTACATAAATTTGGACTTGATCTTAGTTATACTCTAGTTCAGGATAGGAGCATGATTTAGTATAGGGAATAACTCATGACGACTTAGGATAACTAGACACACATAATCGACTTAGGTCAATTGAGTGTCTAAGTACCCGTAGTCACCGTGAGTGGTTATCTATACCAAACTATGTTGCTAACCTGGGGTAGGGCTGAACCTTAAACAAGTGGACTGACATGAGTTAGTGAATACCATTTTATATAGCAGATGAAGTAGGGTGAAGGACGTATTCCATTAGATGAGTATGATGTCTAGGAAAATAATCATAGACAATATGTGGAAATCTTTGGCCAAAGTATCGCAAGCTACTGGTTGCGTTGTCTTGTGACACCTAGTTTAAGAAATGGGATTCAAATGAATATTGGTAACAAATATTTAGATAGGTATCTTAAATAGAACACTTCAATACCCAGAATAGGGTAAGTGAACCAGGTATACTTGGTATACAATTTCAATAAGTTAACATGAGAGACCAATATTAAACCGATTCATAAAATGATAGTACAATAGTTCACTGAGTCATTTATAGTTGCATATGGTTATCTTTAATGAGATTGATTGGCACGGAATGTGTGTTCTAAATTATGATTATTTAGAACATAGAGCATTATATATATATATATATATTAAAAAAAAATCCCTTGTTTTTAAAGTCTTAAAATGGGAATGTTACATCTTAGCCTATTTAACCTATATTTGTCATTTCCCACCTCAATTTCACCCATTTTCACCCATACTTTTAAAAACAAAACTTCCCCCCAAATTCATTCTTTTTTACTCAAATTTGTTTAAAACAGGGCTTGAGGATTGATTCTTACCTCTACTTGGTGTCATCTCCATGGTGGTCCTCCTACACCCTCTCCCGGCTCCACCATGGCCACGAATCCACTCCTCCACTCACAACCAATCAAATGTATCCAATCGATCTCATGGGCCCATCCACTGGATGCCAATTGCCTCCTCCCAGACTATTGACTCCGCTCATGAATTGGGTTATCGTTTTCCACTTTCACGCCTCTCGTTTGTTATTTTCTATAAATGACAATCAACAAATGAGTCCATAAAAATTAGATTTTTCATTTTTTAGCCCAAAATCAACATGACCGACATCGGTCAATTTGTGCCCTAGTCAACCGATATCAATTAACCTCTAACCGACACCGGTCATCTCAATTAACCATATGGCCTCAAAAATGCCTGTTTTTCCCAAAAATATATCATTATTTCACCATTTACTATTAGCATTACCTATTAGGTTCACCCACAAGCCTTCCCTACCTATTCCATTCCCTAATTGTGCTTAGGGACATGTATTTTGCATATACCTTGGCGCTACTGATGACCCCACCTACACACCCGCACCCAACCCTCTAATTGCACATTCGAATTTGTGTACTCGTTATACCTTGTGATGTTGCTACCCATGTTGTTCAGCCTAATGACCTTACCTTACCTAATGTCATTATGTTTATCCCCACCAAACCTTTGGTGCCCTGGAAAAAAACCTATTACCCGTTCGTACACCTTGCCTAGTTATGATTCAAGACCATATCCTATACCTTGGATACCTGAACCACTTTAACCTCATTTGGATAAACCTATCAACCTTTGAAGAAGTAGAGTTTATAATCTCTTCAATATGGTACCTTATCACAATCTATATGTGTGTGTGTGCATTTGATTGCCATTACCCTTACCTACAACCCATCCACCCTTGTTTTTATTAACAACATGTTTATCAAACCACTCACCACTTATGCTTATAACTTCAATAGTTCTTGGTTTGAGGTGGGATCTTCTTCACTCCCACCTGGGCCAACCCCACTCTCACCTATATTTGGGGCAACCACTTCTTTTTTTTCCAGCATCACTTACTAAATACAAGCTATACAACAAAAAGGGGCAAATGTTGACACTGAAAATTAGGACAACTTCCCTTAACCCCCGTCAATTAAATAAATGCATATTATACCCACTCATGTCCCTAGTGCACACATGTTAATTAATTTCATTAAAATAATAAAATTAATTAATTACCTCACCCATCCACCTCACTTACAATGAACTCACCTATCCATCTCACTCAAAAACCCATTCACACCCTATTAATTAAATAAGACTAATTCTATACCAATCCTAACCAACTAAGACTTAGTCTAAACCTAGTATTAACTCCCACTACCTCTCCTAGAAGAACTCATACTTATCTTGACAGACTATATCACTTTAGACCTGGATTAAGGATATCAATCACGGTAAAAATAGCAAAAATTAGGCCATTTTTGGAAAACCTAGACTTATAACCGACATTGGTTATTCCTCAACCGGTGTTGGTCACCTTACCGCCATCAAATACTTTATATACAATTTTACAACCTTTTACCCAGGTTGGTCATTTTCAGTTTTGAGAGAACTATTACATTCAAGTATGAATCCAAATCCTCTCAGCATCCAAATGACATAAAATACTCAACCACAGGCCTAAGCAGGAATCTGGTTCTCCTTTGAGAGCATTGGAATAATCACGGGAACATTACAGGAGTACTGCCGCGAAAATGACTCCAGAATCTCTTCATAGATCAACTACCCTCCACATTTACCTAACAGATCTGTAGATATAAGTAAGTATATGTGATTTTAACTATATTGTGCTTACTTAAAGTATATATTCCTTACCTCTTTCATTATAATTTATTTATTCTTGTATTATTTTATCTCCACCTCCTCATCAATCTACCAACCCAACCACCTATAGCCTTTTTTTCCTTCTGTGACTTCCCCCTTTATATGCCTAAGTCTTCTCAGTAATATCATGAACCTAACCACACCCTTCTTACTTTATTTTCAATCATAGAGAAGCCCCAAAACTATTTTTATCAAATTATTTTCAATTGCCCCAACTGACATCTATTACCTAATTGTCATCGGTTTCACCTCTATACCGACATCAGTCACCTGACCAATATCGGTCTATGTGTCATTTCATTCCTTTTGACCAGCGAGCCTCTTGATCAACTAAAACTAACCCAGACCTCACTCGATCAACCGTAGACCCCTTTCAGACCTACAACAATCCAGAATAACCTACCAAACCTCCAGATTAATCATAACCTTTCCTGTTATATTTTCTTATTTTGTTTGCATGATTTACCTAAATCATATAACTATAGTAGGATTTCCTTACTTCATGATATTTACATTAAATTGTATTTGAATGTGGATTGACAGCCTTCTAGGAAGCACCTCACTTCCTAGATCTACCACTTACTAGGTAGTCCACTAACCTATATTATTAATACTATTTGGTGGTCTCGTTGTGTTTCTTATACAAGTCATTCCTCCTAGCCAAAGGGAGGATCTTCATGACCAACTTGGATAAAAAAATAGTCATTAACATGCACATTCAACCTTTGACCTACATCTCACAGGTATTCCTCCTAACCTATTTCTGGGAAGGAGGATACAATGAAATATTATTTGATTTTTTCCCATTTAAAATGGTCATTTTTCCCGACCTACAATCAATATACGAAACAACAATAGCCAACTTGGGCCTTCCTAAGATGACTGGATATACCAACTTCCGAGATTTAGGCTGTAAGACCATAAAATCAATGGGATACTCCCAGGATTCAACCGTGACCATTACATCCTCAATCACTCCATCTGGTACAGCAATATATTGATATGCACATTGAAGAATGATATTGGTTGGCTGCAATCTTGTTAAAGACAACAAATTGAGCATATATGTTGTTATAACATTGATGGCAACACCATGAACCACCTCATAGAAGAGTCCTTGAGGGTGGAAGGAAATAGTTTGAGTTTTTTATTTTTTGTTCTGTAATCATATGTCTAGAAAAGAAATTTGAATTCAAACAAGAAATAATTTGGGTCTTCTATAGACATTCCTTGGAAGATAGGGAGGATGTATGGTGAGATATTTTTCATTGGTGCATCCCCATATTCATCTAAGACAATTTGATAGTTAAAGGTTCTACCCAAGGGTCAGTTCTCATTATTCCCATTGTCTCCCATTTTTTAAGGTTGTTCTGGTTCTAAATAGGATGATGAAGAATGTTTAGAAGGGATTCTAGGCATCGTATTAGATTCAGTGTCACTTTCAGTGTTCCTTACTTGAAATCTATTTGGAGATATTATTTGGATATTACGTGGTATAAATCTCCCTCTAATGTCTCATGGCATGTGCATCAAGTTTGGTTATGTAAACAAGGGCTAGGACTTCTACAAGTCGCATAAATTTACTTCATTAACACCCATAGCATGTAAAGTGAATAAAATGGCGTGTTGTGCTTATGGTGTCCACGAAAATGATGCCAAAAATGATGGGTCATTGTATTCTCCAATCATTTAACTAAAATATTCTTCTATTATTGTCATTATAAAAATAGGGTTGTGTGTCCAAGGTGGTATGCAATGAAGCTTTATGTAACTCAATTGTTTGGTGGTTCCTTTTGGGGGGTCTTGGTTGTTATTTTTCTCTTTGTCTCTGCTAATCTATGTAAATGTAATGCTAAAGTATTGAAACAACATTACTGTGATGAAATGCATTTAATGGAAATAATTTGCTAGAATTGGAATGCACGCACCAAATAAATATAGTTGAATTAAAATAACACACACTCTGAATTGAAATTACAGAATTGAAATGACACACTTACAATAAAAATGACATGAAAGGAAATAACACACACTGAATATAAATTGTAGTAAAGGAAATAAGTAATTGCATTCAAACTGTAACTTATCAGAAACCACGAGCACACATAAATGTAAAATCCTCCAGTCACGTTGGTCAAGTGGGCCCTTGCTCTTCCTTGGGAGGGAGGTAATCTCAACACCACAGGATATTCAAAACAACATCTAATTTATTGATTATTAAAATTTCCATAACACACTCAGTACATAACTGGAAAATAGATACTAACTATTAGAAACCATATTGCAGATTACCAACATCAACTAACTACTAAATTGTTCTTCAAGGAGATGTATATATAGACATAGTCAGTTACACATCATGCAAAAAATTTAGGAACTGATTTCTTCTACTAACAACCCTATTAAATTTCATTAAATCCTATAGAACTAATAAAAAAAGATCCATTTTTATAGGTTGTTAATGGAAAAAGTCTTCCATGACTGCACGACGGCTTTAGACTCAGACTCCTTGATTACAATTCCTAGCATTAGCTGTAAATGTCCACTATTATCCTTCACATATCATCACATTTCACTCATATAGGTGATTAGTGGGAGATTCAGCGGTAAACAAGTTGCATGAAATTAAACAAGATAAATTCATTGAACTTACTGATATATAACTGTATAAAGCATCCACATGCACTAATTAATCATGTTTAATGACAAATCAATAATCACATAGATGATATAAACAAGTCAAATAATGCACTCATCACCTTCACCTATACCCAAACCTCCATCCACACCCAAACCTTCACCTGCACCTAAACTGACCACTACATTGGGGGTCTTGTTGATGCCTAGTCTATTCCACCCCCCTGTGAAGATAGATTTGACTGCCTCTTTATAGACTACCACCACGTACATTCCCGTACCTAAGAGAAAGACCCAACATCTTAAGCCACGTACCCATGTTTCTCCCATGCCTTCTTATTCACCTTTTCCTCTTCCGTCAATCGTAGGCTCACATCCATCGACCTCTATCAAACTACCTCTCCCCAAGGAGAACTTAAAGCAAGGTAACCCACACCCTTGCTTCGATCTTCCATTATACCCACACCTTCTTCATCACCCACACATTTACCTTCTCTTTTACCTACACTTTTTGTATTACCCTCAAAAACGATCTTAACCACACCTCCATTATCACCTTGGTTTACTCACACACCTACACCTTCTGCATCCCCTTCTTCTTTGTGCACTACTCCAACACCTTTACCCAAGAAGGTGCAACCAAAACCTTAAACTACACTACCTACTAAGAAGGTAGTTAAACTGACTCAACCCCCAACTCCACCTCTTTCATGAAAATCATCCACACCTTCATCCAAACCCACTCTAACTTCCCATTGTGATATGTTAGCAGGATCCTATTTTAACATCCTCGCTAGGTTATTAGAAACCTCTGCTATCGCACTACTGCCCATTAAGCCTTATGATCCACTCAAACCCAAACCAGAAGGGTTTGATGACTCCAAAATCTATGCATATCATCACTCATCAAGACATGGTGTCGAAAGTTATAAGGACTTTAAAAACATTCTCCTTCAACTCTGCACTTCAGATGTGCTCTTTGATGAAGATGACCTATTAGAGGAGAATTTCATTTCCCCTTTATCCACTATCACACAGCCTATCCCTAAATATGTTCAACATCCTTTACCTATACCTCCATAATGCTCTTTTCCTCCTCCAATCTATGAAATAAACATGGTTTGAGTAGCCACTCAATCACAAAAAGATAAAGGAAAACAGAAAATTGGTATCCCATCTAGTGCACCTTCACCTAACCTTCCACATGTACCTTCCCCCAAGGTAACCATCCGTGGGCCAACTTATCCTATTTCTGATGGATTCACACATCAAACTAGACTAAAAAACTTCATCAACCTCCTTTAAAGATGTCTTTGTAAAACCTAATTCAAATCTTTGAATCTCATTAACATGCCCTTTTTGAGATCCTGCAATCTATCAAGGTTCCACTGAATGATCTGACACCTGTGGCTGACATCTTTACCCCACATCATATGACATCCCTAACCACTCCACCTCAAACTTCTACACCCATTTCCTCTCCTCAGGTTTCCACTGTCATTTTCAATGATTATGAGATTTCCCCTCTATAATTGGATGATCTTAATCCCACTCTCTTCATCGCCTCTTACATCAATAATACTCGTGTTCGACACATTATGATTGATGGAGGTGCTAGAATCAAAATATTTTCTTCTTATGCATACAAACAATTTCTCTTACCCTCCCATTGCATCCATAAAAAACTAATTATGTTTCATTATTTCAATGATGCCTTGAATTATACCCTTGGCACCATCATCCTCCACATCTATGTGGGTCCCTACACTAGTCCCAAATTGTTATATGTTTTGGAGGGGTAATTTCAATATAACTTGCTACTTGGCTGATGCTAGATTCATGCTATGGGGTGTGTTACTTCAACCCTTCACCGTTGCGTAAAATTTGAGTATGAAGGGAACCCTTATAACATTAAAGTAGATCCTTCACCTTTCAAAACTTGTAACATGCTCTGTCATCCAAATGATGTCCTTGTTCCAGTCAAGTCATCTACCACCCCTACTGCTTCATCTTCTTCTTTTGCCTCATCTACTAATTTTACCACTACATCTTCTCCAGTCAACCCATTTATCCCCTCTACTACTACAACTTCCATAGCTATCCCATCTACCAACACACCTATTTCATCATCAACTAATATCCCAACTTCCCAGGCTTCGTGTAGCTCATCTATTCCTTCTACTCAAATCTCGACCTTTAATCCCTTGATAGGTATTTTTTAACACCTTTCCTTTCATGAATATCGCTTATACGATGTAAACACCTTCCTTTCTCCTCAGGAGTATAGAATACTTCACCAACACCCACATTACGACCATTGTGTAGGAGAGGTTTTTCTATACGGTCCTCCCCACCTTCACACCAAATTCACATATGGGGGACTAGACACTTCTTATTCTCTAGAACCACCTACCAAAACCCAGTCTTTCTCATCCAATTTCCAATGCCTCACCAATCGTCACTTCACCCACACTTTTATTCATCAGTGTTCCTGGAAAGGCTTTGGCTTTGGTCTTTATGAGAAAGGTCATCAGATAGTCATACCTTGCACTACCTGAAAACACAAAGACTATTGTGGACTTGGTTTTTTTTTGTAACCTTCCCCTAAGAAGGTTCATGTTACCCTCATCGAGGAAGAAAAGTCTTCCCCACCTTCCTCACCTATTGTGCCACCTTCACCTACATAATCCATGGATCAGTTCCTAAGGTCATCTTTGATTGTCTCATCCAATACGGAATCCACCTTCAACTAAAGAAGTGTATATTTCCATTCTCTCTGGAAAACTCCCTGGTTTTTTCTCTTTGCGGGGTATTAAAGTTGATCCCACCAAAATCAAGGCCATTCTCGAGATTCCTCCACCAACTAACCTTCGGAAGCTTTGTAGTTTGCAAGGAAAATTGCAATCCATTCAACACTTTATTTCCAAACTTTTTGACCAATTTCACCCTTTTCATTATCTTCTTAAAAAGGATCTCTCCTTTAATTGGAATGATGAGTGCCACAAAGCCTTTAAAGTGTTGAATAAATACCTCCTTCAGCCACCTGTGCTCATCCCACCTAAGGATGACAAAACTTTTTACCTCTACATTTCTTCCACTAATCATTTCTTGGGTGCCATGCTCTCTCATCGTGACGAGCAACACAGGGAGTAAGAGTTTTGTTACATAAGTCATACACTTTTAGACTATGAGACTAGGTATACTCACGCTGGAAATATTTTCCTAGCCTTTTTCTTTGTGGCCACTAAACTTCTCCACTACCTACTTAACCACTAAACCTTCATTTTCTCCAACACCAACCCTTTACATTACATGTATGCTAAACCTTACCAACATCAATCCACCTTACATTGAATCATGATCCTTGTAGACCTATACCTGGAATTCATTCATCAAAGGTTTTTCGAGGGATAAACCATTGCAGATCAACTTGCTTATGCTCCTCTTCCTAGACATCAATCTTCTAACTTTGATTTTCCTAATGAATCTATCGCTACCCTCTCCCTTGATGACATTGTTTATCATATGACCTTATTCTTTAACAATTCTAAATGTCAATGCGGGGATAGCACAGGGGTTATACTCATTCCCCTTAATGGTGAGCCTATCCATTTATCCTTCAAACTAGACTTCAATTGCACCAACAACATTACCGAGTATGAGGTACTTGTCTTGGGTCTTCAAACTACATTGACCCTAGATGTTAAATGCATTAATATCTTTTGTGACTCTCAACTGGTTGTGAACTAATTCAATGGTTTGTACCAGTTTTGTAATGAGCTTCTTCAAAAGTATAAACATCATGTCAACATACTTTTTACCACGTTTGACACCTACCTCATTCAAACCACTCAGTGATCCACTAAAAAATTTGTTGATACCATGGCCTGCCTCACCTCACAAAAACATGCCTCACCTTCAGACTCTAAAATATTTTTCATAGTAAAATGGTTGCATTCACCCTCTTATCTTATTCATGGCATGAATTTTGTGTGAAGAATCAAAACCAACCCACACGATATCTAGTATAAGTAATTCACTGAATACCTCTCCCTTTCAATTCTACCTCTAGATCTTACTCACAATGGATGACGAGCCTTCCTCAAAATTTCCTCTCACTACGTCGTCATGGGGGATCTTCTCTACAAATGTGGCTTTAATAGTATCCTCCTTAGGTGCCTCACTAGTTCTGAAATTCCATACACCATCAAAGAAATCCATGATGAGATTTGTGGTGGATATTCCAGTGGCCTCATCATTGCTAAATGTATCCTTCACCTTGGTTATTACTGGCCAACCCTTAACCAAGACTGATGTGAATATTTCAAGCATTGTGTGAAGTGTCAGCAGTATACTAACCTTCACCTTACCCCAAGTCATGCCTTACAAGTCACCAAAGACTTTTGGTCTTTTTCTCAATGAGGTTTGGATCTCATCGGAAAGATTAACCCTCTTTCTTTTCAACATCATCAATGGATCATCACAGCAACCAAATACTACAAAAAATGGGTGGAGGTTGTTCCTCTCATTTCTACCAAAGCTAAAAATATTGTGGAATTCAACAATTATCATATCATTTGTCATTTTTTTGTTCCTCATCGCCTTATCACTGACAATCAAAAATAGTTCAAAAACAAAACCCTACAAATCGTGTGACAAAGTTGGCATTCAACTCGGTTTCTCTTCACCCTATTACCCATAGACAAATGGCCAATCTGAATCTTCCAACAAAACCCTCAATAAAATTCTTATGAAATTCATTGAAAACAATGGAAAGGATTGGCACACACACATTCCTTTCACCTTGTGGGCTTATCGCACCAATACTCATACTTCTTCCAATGTCTTACCTTTATCTTTAGTCTATGGAACATAGGTCGTCCTACCTCTTAAAGTAAAACTTCCATCTCTTTGTATATCACTCAAAGATATTCTCTTTGATGATAATTTCTACCAAGAACGGTTAACACAACTTGAGTTACTAGACGAACGTCATCTAAACGCTCTATACCACCTTCATATCTACCAAAAATGCATTAAGTTTTCCTATGAAAAATGTGTTCATGAACTAACATTCAAAATTGGTGACCTTGTCCTCAAGGAAAACCAACATGTAACCAAATCTGAGAAAAGTAAACGAGGCAAGTTTTCCCCTAATTGGCTTGGACCCTATATTGTTACCCATGCCTATGGATGAGACGCTTATCATTTATCCTCTCTTGAGGGTAAAACCGAGCCTGAGCCCCTTAATTCTTTACATCTTCGACCATTATATTGTTGAACAAAGTACTACATCACTTTATGTCACTTATACACTCATCCCTTAAGCAAACCTGTCCTTTTACCTACCTCTTTTAAGGACCAGCGAATCAAATAGAATTGTGTGATTACCTATCACCCTTTTAGCCTTGTCTTAAATATGAGTACCACGGATCTACTCATGGCATCATTCTCATGTATACTTTTTACCCTTTTCAGGATGGAATCCCATGGTTGTTCGTCACTTAAAACCCCTCTTTCATAGCTAACCTTTTCGTGCTATGGTTTTTTGCCTTCATAAAAGATGCCTATAATCCTTTATAGTCTTTTCCATGACTTCAAGTCCAAAAATACAAAATGTATGGGATTAAAAAAACTCTACTCCTTGATTCAAACTTCTTGCAAATAGATGATTGCCTCAAAAAGGACATCTATCTTTCTCTCTCATGTTTCTATAAGTATATTTCTCCCTCGAAGGACAACTATAAAAATTTAACCACTTGTTGTACTTATTCTATTTAACAAAAAGAATACTAGCTTATATCTCTCAAATAAAACTAATTCAGGAGCTTCCCGCATCGATCAGCTTCACAAAGACCTCAAGGAGAACCTATTTATCCCAATATAGACTTCACGCATCAATCAATCTATACATATGAAAAACAAACACAAAATAAAAATTCAATAAAAATAAAAATTTGTTCATGGACTTGCCTATTCTGGTTTTGGGTATCTTGCAAAAAGAGCATGTTGTCCCGCAACAAGGTTACACTTAACAAACCACTTCACCCTACCTTTTGTTTATTTTATCCTATCCACTCAAGGGACATGGTGTGTATTCTACACATTGTGAACACAAAACTTATTTCACCTATGATCCTATCACTCATGCAGTGTATTTAGGGACTTATGTTTAATAAGTCTATGGGTATGACACCTATGATAGTTTTCCTAGTATGGCCATGCCACTTCTTTTATTTTCTTATTTGATTACTTATTGTTTCTTCAAACAAGAAAAGACCATTGAAATGCACTCAATCATAACACCTTCATCTATGCCTATACTTAATTAACCTTACCTATTACCTATTCAACATTCGACCTTTCCTATTTTCAAACATACCTTACCCAATTAACTTATTCTAACATACTTTCCTAACCTACCTACCTAGTGTACCTACCCAACCTACCTACCTAACTTACCTACACAACTTACCTACTCAATTTACCTCACCTAATCTCATTCTTCCCTGGTTTAAGGGAGAAATACATCGGCTTGAGGCCCCTTTTGCAAGGGCTATCTAGGTAGCACTTCAAGGGCATTGGGCCCTCGAAGGTTAGCTCAACTGCTCTTTCCCCCCACCTTTCTTCCCCCATAAACAAAAACTCTGGTTAGTTGATTTCTATAAAAATTATAGCTTAGAAATTAACTCAAAACAAAACCATACATCACACATATACATCATCATCTCATTTCCATAATATCACTAACTTGGAAATTAAATCAAACCATGCCTAAACATCTAGTTTCCATAACATCAATAAATTGGAAATTAAACTAAACCATGCCGAAGCATCTACTTTCCATGAAAACAATATAATGGAAATGAAAACAAACTCATCACTACATTCACCAAACCATGCCTATAATTAATTTCCATAAAACTAATAAATTGGAAATTTCCACTAAACAATGCCTACAACTAGTTTCCATCATATCAATACATTGGAAATTAAACCATCTAAACACAACATACACCAAACCATGTTTAGTCATCTCAATTCCATAATATCACTAACTTGGAAATTAAACCAAACCATGCCTAAGCATCTACTTTCCATGACAATAATATAATGGAAATGCAAACCATTCATAAATCAATAACCAAACCACGCCTAAAAATCTAGTTTCCATAACATCAATAACATGGAAATTAAACTCATTCAATCATTCACAGCATACATCACCCAAACCATGCCTACACATCTAGTTTCCATGATAAGAATATAATGGAAATAAAACACATCATATATAACCATCATCATCAACTATATAATTAGAATGTATATGTTTCATTATATGTATACATAGATATAAATAATGAATGTCTCTCAAAACACTCTCATATAAATCTCACCTCTTCGGCACGCAGGCCAATATATATAGTCAAAAATAAAAAAAATACTCAACATCTCCATCTCCATATCATCTCTAAGAGGGCCCGAAACCTCATCTACTCTCCCCTATCTCCTCCCCTATCCTCGGCCTCCGAAAACTAGTCACCTCCCATTTGCCCTACCTATGAGACCGGTGGCTCCCTGAGCTGCTAGTACTATGAGTCTGTGAGCTCGTCCTCGTACTAGGTGCCTGCTGGGCTCTGTACTCAACATAGGATATAACTTGGAGACCAACATCTATGATTCGATCCTGATAATACATGCCCTCAAATACAACGTCTTTGTACCTATCCATGGAAATTACCTGTGGTGGTGCCATAACTCTAGCACCTACTTGTAAACCATGTGTTGTTGCCTATACAACGGGACCCTTTTCCGCTACCGGTGCCTATACAGTTGCTAGTTGTGCTAATAATGTGGCTACCTATTCATGTAAAGCAGTCACTTGAGCCTGTAGTCTTCCAACCTACCCCCCATCCTATGTCAAATCCTATGTCTGCACCTGGGAATGTGTTAGTTTTCCTTGTGAGGTGGTCACCTACACCTGGGCCTGAGCTAGCTACCACTATAAAGTCATCACCTTCCCCTGTAATAGTTCCCTCTGTACTATAACAGTAGCCAAGTCCGGTTGTCCTGGCCTCGGTAGTGCTTCCTAGAGCTAGGGTTTGTGCCAATGTTTATACATGTCAGTTGTGCCTACATCATCAATCCACCTATCAAATACCTGATCCTCCTACCCTGCGGAATCTACTAGATGTGGTGGAGATAATGGTCTCTCCCTGTCATCCCTATAGTACTGTGGAAAGGGTGGAGGCACATCCTACTACAGCCCAAACTAACATCTAACTCAGTCAACTGATATCATCTCGCACTCCTTGGGTCATCATCTCTGTATCCATAAAACTATATGTAATCAT